>CM055973.1:33407500-34005000 GCA_029531755.1 Holothuria leucospilota | reverse complement strand
GCCAAGGTTAGTTTAACATAAGACGACAACTAGACATTGTTGACATTCCCCTCGTCTTGTTGCTTGCTCACATCTTTTGTTACACCATTTTACTGCAGATTACAAGCTCATTTATATTTTTCTTCCCTCTGCTTTTTCAATGAGCCTGATTGTCTTTAAATCCAGATTTACCACACGTAAATTTTATGTTCGCTATTCGTTGACATTTTTTGATTTATGAGACTTTAGCTTGAATAATGTTTGGGTGTATTGGCTAAGCTGTATTTTATTGGAGTGGTTGTCGATGTGATCAATACTTCTTCTGATGCTTAACGCTTGGATGAATCAGGGTGACGTGGCTTTGATACAATCTCAGCGACGCAGAAGTTATATCCACTTAAAATTTTGGTCCGCCCTTCATCGATGATGAAATTTCGCTTCTGAACCATACGTAATATGTAACGAGAAATGGTCTCAAAAAAGAATAAAGTTGGTTTAATCAGGAGATTATTTACCGTCGATTTTTATTATGTACGTTCAACAAATACAAATCAGGTTTAATCAAAGTAACTATTAGAATGTTCTCTATTTATGCTGTAAACCGCTCGATCTTTTGCATACAAGAGATCTATTATTTTCCTCGCCAGCCTGTGTATTCTTTTACGTGTTGGGAGTAGTTGTCATTTTTCGTAGGGGGAACCGAGCCAGTGTTCCCCTATAAAAACCTTAACTACCGGAAAAATTGCCCAGTTTTCCTTTAATTTGCCTAATAACTCTGCTGCAGTCCCTTGACCCTCCGGCTTCTTATCTTATGGCAGGCATACCTTTGTCATTGCAAACTTCCTTGACATGACAAATCGGTCTCTCTAAAATGATCAATTGTCACTTTCCTAGATTTACTAACGACTATAAAGTTCATTTGAAAATGTCATTGTGAAGAAACATTTTATTGCCACAAGCATCTCCCACAAAAATGCATTCGAGAGCTCCCTGCATTTGCAACAGCCTTAGGCTACAGGATTGGTTACATTGTATACCCCACTTAGACGATAGAATAGTGGGGTGTGAGTGAACAACTTTTAAGCGCAATCATTACAGCATGAAAAGTAGAGTTTTCTCGAGACTTCGTACATACCATCGTTGTTATTAAAGGCATTTTCCAGTGGCTTTTCATTAGGATCCTATGTGAAAGACAAAATGGAACCTACTGCCTTTGTGCTTGGTGCTCAGCATAAGCAATGGAGTAGGGAAAACAAGCCAGTGAGCCGCAACTGGAAAAAAGGCCGTGGTCGTCTCGACTTGAACCAATTGGTTGGAAACTGGGACGTTAAACCTCATCTAACTAACTAACTAACTAACTAACTAACTAACTAACTAACTAACTAACTAACTAACTAACTAACTAACTAACTAACTAACTAACTAACTAACTAACTAACTAACTAACTAACTAACTAACTAACTAACTAACTAACTAACTAACTAACTAACTAACTAACTAACTAACTAACTAACTAACTAACTAACTAACTAACTAACTAACTAACTCCAGTTCATGCCCTTCAAACCCCGTAGCAATACTCTTTCCTAACTCGAGATATCTAACGTTAAAGACTGCTTATTTTTGTCCAAAAATACCTTCACTTCTCATCAAGGTCACAGAATGTTATGTAAAGTGGGCACATTGCCTCAGATTTCTTTTGTTTTTCTTTATAATTGAATGTCCTGTTGTCCTTGAAATTTGATACTGCTGGAATGTTTGAATATCTTTTTATGTAGATTTAGCATAAATCTACAACATATGTAGGGCACAATAAACAAAGTTGATAAATATTCCCTACAGCGGTGTCAATATCATAAAGAAATTCAAGGCTTTGTCAAATTAATGTGCCGCGATGACATCACAGTTTCCCATGATGCACTTCGTCTTGAGAAAAAAATTGCATTTCTTTGAAAATGTATATCTTCCAAACGCTACAAGCTATTGAGATGCGGTTTTCACCTCCTAGATGAGAAAAATTTTCTGCATTTTTTTAAGGTATTGATTTTTGCCACTGGCAAATCCCTTTAAAAGGAGTGGGTTACACTGTGAACTTCGTTATAAGTGGATGAATATGGAAATATCAAATCTGCCTATCTGGGGGTAAAAGCATTGAAAACGTCAAAAAGCCACAGTTTTATCATTTCAACACAATCACATTTTTGCCCCTAGCTAAATCATGAATGAACATGAGCTAAGTATGCACTTTTGTGACGTGGAAAGAGGGACTCATGACATATGTCTTATGTTATCCTCTGCTTGATTAACCCTCATTCCAAGGACAATTGCAATGTTGGTATACCACGAAGGTCCTATTTTGGAAGTAAATGTGACTTCTTGGAAAATGTTTCACATTACACACCAAGCTAGGTACTAGCTAGTTGGTAATAAAAAGGTAATAAAAGTAGCATAAGAAATACAGACATTGCTTAACATTCCACATAATTTTGGAGTAGCTAATGATAAATATCAGAAATGGTCTAACTTTGAAGAGATACATCATGAGAACTGTGGAATGTTGCACACTGACGAAGTCAGTGGAATTATAACAGTGTAGAGGAAGAAGGAATCTGCGGTCTCGATTCTCCTCGTTTTCCCACAATGATAAAAAACATTAAAAACACAGAGGTATGAGGCAGGTATGGGTCAAACTGCAGCCCTTCCCCCATTAGCCCACAATTGTGCTTTGTCCGGCAAATGTGTGACAGCTTTTAGCAAAAGTGTAAACTGTATATAATGTCGTACTCTATTGCTATATAAAATGTCTCAAAGGGAAGATGCAGTCACCCGAGTTTGAATAGGTGTACCCTGGTATCTTAATTCATTAATGGCTCTTCAGAGACATTTGACAATATTTTTGTCACTGTATTGTGGGATTCATGCAGAGAGGCTCTTCCTTTTATCTCTGATATGCAATATGCACGTTTTGAACTACCATGAAACATCAGACTTGTCAGGTAAATGAGAAGATATTTTTAGCAACTAGGGGGTGTTACAGAATTAGATGACTGCTTATTCCTTTAAACAAAGTCTTCTTGCAAAAAAAATTATCCTTCGGGCGCCTCTTCCTCGTGGAAAGGACGGACCCTCGGACATCATAGCTTATGTGAAATCTCAATATCAATCCTTACAACTTTCAGATGGACATCATGTTTGGGATATAAATAGGCGATGATGTGAACCATTTTCTTTCATCCGTATCAAGACTAAGGTCAAATCAATCAAACAGTTGGAATATAAGATTATCAAATTGATAAAAATGCATATCGTAGGTAATAAAGGAGGCTGTTGTTTAAACCGCACTACGAGTTCAACCAACCTTTCACAGAGTGGTAGGGAAACAATTTTATTAGACCTTTTAAATAACCTTTCCAGACAAAAAAGTCATTTTAGAAACTGATGTAACTCATTTCCACATTACTCACATGTCCAACACATTTGCATACCCTGCCATGACGTCACGGACAAATTTGAAACTCAAGTAATTGTTTTGTGTCTCCCCAGAACCCTATTTATTGCATTGTCATGAATGCAGGTGGAGTAGTTGACATCATTGAACTTGCAATTGCAACTAGCAGCTTTGTTAAAAATATTGGGTAAAACGAACATCGTTCTTTACGTATTTCAAGATACCAAGCCAGTACCAGATATCACCTTATTTTGCGTAATTTAATAGGCCTATGTTATCTTATGGTGCCCACAACTTATCTCATTTAAACGTGTAATCTAGTTTTGTAAAGATTTAATGGTTATTGAGGTGTACGGTTATTGCTCACGACAGCAAAATTCTTCCGGTATGCAAATAAGCTTGTTTGGTCGACTGGGAGGAACAGAATATTTCAATAACCTTGACTTACCCCATGTAATAACTGTTCTCATCCTGCTTCATTAAATATTGGCAAACTTTTTTCTTTCTTATAAGTACATTGTGCGACTAACGTGCTTCCAAAGTTTGGCATTTCTAGAAGACAAAATCTTTGAAGGTGATTTTCTTTCAATCCATCTCGGTGTGATTACCTGTTTTCCATTACAGACTAATTAGCCAACAGGTTGTCGTTCTAGCAGCTAGAATGCAGTCCTTTGTCATTTTGTCTCCTACTATGAAGAGCTTATTAAGTTAAGAGGGTCTTAAAACTGCAATCTGTAACCGAATGGTATGTAGTGAGTGGTTTTGGCCAGTGTCAGTTACAAAATTTTTTAGAATGAGATGATGAAAGCCCACCAATTGGTAACAATATATCCAGTAGTCAATGGCTAAAAGTTTTGATCTACGAGACCAACACACATTTTTAAGTTTTCCTAAAGTACTTATGGGCTGAGATCTAGTCTAGTTAAGAAGATAAAAAGATCATTAGCGTATATTCTGCTTGTCTCAGTGATACGTTTTAGCTTCACAAGTGCGTAGCAGAGTGAAAGTGGTTTGGCACCAGAACCATATTTCATCATGTTTTTCGCTGTGTTCACTTACAAAACAATTGTCTGATTCAGCATCTAGGTCAAAACAATTGTCTGACTTCTTCCAATAGATGACTTTCATCACTTACAAGATAAATATATGCACCACTTGTCATTTTTTAGACTATAAAGCCTGTAATGAGTTTGGGATAAAATTTATGTCATGAGTGTTTACCAATGAAGGATAATTTAGGGGCAAATACCTTCCTCCCCCATGTGAAATATGTTCACTTTTGACAATGCTAACCCATCATCGGATCCCGCCTATCGAAGAGAATATCCAATCAGGGAGCTGTCCATAACAGCTCTCTGATCCAATAGAACCTTTTTTCAAAAAGAAATTACAAAGAATTATGGGATGGATTTTTCGTTTTTGTCCTGCAATTACATTTTGATGTGGCCAAAAAAGATGCATGCCAAAACTTTATCCCACAATGCTTTGTAATGGCTATTCAAAAAAGGTCTATAACTTGTTAGACTAATGACAGAAGGGGTCTGACTCTCATACCAAGTCCCCGTCTCTCAGCATCAACGTCACATCTATTATTTTTCTAGCATAATGTCGTCACTTATTTTGTAGTTATTCTGTAGTCATAGTTTAGTAGATTATCTTAAGGGGGAAAATGCTCATAAGTCTTGACTTCTCTTTCCTCCTTTTCTAGTTATTTAGATACGCTTGTAAAATGTATATATTAATTGCACTCATTGTAAATATTGTACAAATTTGCTAGAAATAAACATTGAACTGAACTGAACTGAACCAATAAAATGTCCTGCAGTTGCAATTTTGCTAACATAAAAAAAAATGGAATTTTCATTATTTCTAGATCAAGCTTTTGTCACGTGACTTAACACTAATCAAAAACCAGCTTAAGTTTGAAAGCCAGTTTGAAAGAGCTCATGTGTTTCGTTTTTCTCAGTATCCATATAACGTTATGACAAGTACACTTTGATTTCCTGAAACCTTTTAGTGCTGTCTAAGAATAGCGTCTCTCGTACCGTTAGCACATAAGAAATAACATTAAACAAGCAAAGTTGACAAGTGATACGTCTGTGATTCGACACTGGAAGAAAAATAAAAGGAATACTCATACAGGTACTGTGGAATTTTGATCGAAGATTCCAGCGTAATTTGGCATGAGAAGAGTGGATAAATCGAATCGCATTTCTGATCTCAAGAGTCTTGAACTTTTTCATCAGTATCGGATGTGAGAAACATTATTAAAGATAAAATGAGGTGGTTATGTCATGGAAGATTAGTATCCATCGCGCTAGATCTCCGGGACAGCTTTTACTGAAATTAAACAAGGTATTTTACCCACGGAATTCTTCGAGAGTGAACTAGCCATCGCTGATTTGGAGTGGGATAAGCTCTTTTCTTTCAGTTTCTAATGGTCCGTTTTGAAGTTGCATGAAAAGTGTGATAAAAGTGTGCCAGTTTTATCAGGCGAGAAAAATGGGGGAGGGGGCTGTAAATCTCTGTAAATCTCTTGAAGTGCAGGTTATTGATATTTTTATCACTGCAGGAATATTTGCCAGGAATAAGTCATCTTCGTGGAATTTAAGCTCTTAGGACCGATGTGGCTATGAAGCAGTGCTGTGGGACTCTTGAAGAACTCGGACCTAAATATTGAGTCGGATTTAGGTTTTAGAAGGGCTTTGACTTTATCTAAATAATGTCACGCGGACTGGACTTTCCAGATAAGGGAACTCGACTGTTATTTTCTGACAGTGGGCGGAACCTATAAATTTCGAGACCTGTATAATCGAAGCGTACTTCGATTGTTGGAATTGATCATTTTGTCAGGCAGATTTGCGCCTTGTGGCTTGACGTATGAATATTTTAGTGTGATACGTTTGGATTTGAGCACGATTATTACGAACATGCCAGCATTCTTCATCTGCAAGGAAATTATTTTGATTCCAGAAGTGAAAGTTTTGACCATTCCAGGATTTCACAATGAATATGAGCAAAAGGGCAATCCATAGAGTTGCAAATCGTAACTCCTCAATATTCTCTGAATAATTAAACTGAAAGAAATTCCCTACAAACTGATAAGCATATCATGACAGAAGACCATTTAGGTCATTTCGAAATTAAGCAACTAGAATGCACTATATTAAAAGCATCTCTCATCAGTCTGTGTAAATCACGCAGTTTTATGATCTTTTGTAACATATTTGTACATAAATAGTGGATAACAACTAATTTAAGCTCATCAGTGAACTTTGACCTCTTCTTTTTTGACATATGAGTCCAACGATTACGCATGCAAAATTCTCATTTTCAGGTAGCTATCCACCAACTTTGAAATTGATGAGATATGGTTTAGGAAGAGTTGACGATAGACTCTTCTGCCAAACTTTGGCAAAATCAAACTTTTAACTACATTTTAATCTGTAAAGTCCCACCTTAACACGCAAGAAGCACAGTTTTAAATTTAGGCAAATAAAGGCGAAACCATTCTTTAGTCTACATTTATGCATGCAAAAGCTTTTATGGTCAGTTACCTACCCACCAAGCTTGAACTTTCCTGGATTTACGATTTTCACAGAATGTAGGCAAATTTATCCTTTGACCTACATTTTGACCTTTGACTCTACCCTTAGCAACCAAATAGCACTATTTAAAAAATAATCATATTAGTACTAACATGTGTGGTTTTATCACTTTTTCTAACAAACTTGTAGGCAAATATTGTGAAAAGAAAAAAGCAATTACAGCAAGATTGACCTTGAACTATGACTGCATCAAATATGCAAGCACGGGGTTTTATGGTCAGGTACCCCTTCCCACTAAGTGCAAAATTCATCGGACTTACGGTCTAGGAGGATTTTGCGACACCCACCCACACCCACACACCCACGCATGGAGACACTCACACACCTGCACATTTCTGATATTAGGTGAAGTACAATATCTCTTATCCCTCACATGTACATCACATGTAGGGAGACGAGATAAGGTAATTAACAGCTCATTTCGAGCAATGAGGCCATCCATCCTTATCTCAAAGAATAATAAACGGCTAAGCAGTTTTATTTACTCTTTTTTTATATTGTCAAACATGGACGTGGATCATGGGGAGACGGGGGGACGTGTAACCCTCACTTTTTGGAGGGGGACATCTCCAATAAGTCCCCCTCTTTTTCAAAAATGATGAAAACTTAAACTGTGATTACGAATTGACACCACATTTTAAAAGCTAAATTGCGCCCAAATATGGCACCATTTGCCATATAGACGCCTTCCAATTTCCTGTTTTGCAAAAAGGGACAACCCTCCCCTTAGACACCTCCCAGGACTGCGATTCGCAAATGGTGGAAAGTCCCCCTCACCTTTGGAGATGAATCCACTCCCTTGTAAAGTGTCAAATACTGTATTAAGAGTTATCCGGTTAAAATAGGCTAAGTCTGACAATGGACAGGCGACCAATACTATGAAAATCTCTGCACAGATTCTTTTGAACATTTTAGCTTTAGCCACACAATCCAAATGCCCGAAACTACTGTAGAAACGTAATACAGCCGACTGCTGCCTACTTGGAAGATTCATCTCTTGCATATTGTGTAAAGTTGGTTTGAAAACTTGGCAGCACAACATTTCACTCACAGAAGTAAGCATGACAGGCCGTTTGCCTCTTCGGCACCTCACGCAATATTTAGATGATCAAGAAATCAGGTGTCACTAATAATATTCGGGCTCTTTGTTTCGTTTCATACCATTTTAAGGGGCCTTGATTTGTACTTGCCTGCAAGTACCAACCTGTTTAGTTGACCTTTGCCGTTTCCTGTATTTACAGTTATGTTTTTTACATACTTGGTACATCGGTAACTTAGTATACAGAGAGCTGCCACTCCTAGTGGCAGCTCCCTGGTAAGAACGTTTGTTCATCTATGTAAAGCATGACCACGACGATCGACCGTGATCAGTTGATGGCTAGTCTAAACTTCCAATCGCTTTATGCATAGTGCACCGTCAGTTTTACAAGTGCAGCGTGATTACAAGAGATCCAGTAAGCTGACTTGTTTTCACCATATTACTAAGTCAAAGTCAATTAATGAAATAACAAGAAGACTTCATATTTAAATTAAAGTCAAAGCATTTGCCCTCTGAGGACTCGAACATGAAGGACTCGGCCTCTGGATCGGATGTGCTGGACTCGACAACATCACCAGACTACGGAAGTGTGTGCAACAAAGAGTCCATGTTAATTAAGATGACTGGTGGGGTCAAGGAAACGTCCCCGTGGGGCATGGGGCGAAATCTCAGAACATAAAGATATTTTTGCAACTTTTTCAACAAACATATAACATTTTGATGGTCTTAAAATAGTGCGGTGTTAATAAAACTAAATCTTGTAACTGTTAAGAACTGTTAAGAAGTTGAGAATGTTTCTTTGAGGCTGACAGAGTTTGGATTCTGCTTTTTTATTTTATCAAAGTCATTTTGGCTGGATGCCGAAGTGTTCCCTGGAGGGAAACTATCACTTTATATGACCATCTTCTCAGCCATCCAACCATTACGTCATAGGGCTGTCATGCGTGACCTTGTTCTAGACTGCCTGCAAGAACAGATATCACGCATGATCAAGCAATCTTGTGCGATGCAAAACCTGTCTTGATCGGCTTCAGGAAAGATGGCAGAGTTTAAGGTTCGACAGTCCACGTTTCCTTGTGAGATCTTTCGTCAAAACTTCTCCTTTCTCCTGTTACTTAAAAGCTTCTGGGATATACGTCAGTGAAGTCACTGCCTGAAAGGATATGCTAAGTTCAGTCCAGGTCAGCTCAGCTCAGTGTAGCTCAGCTCATCGTAGCTCTACTCAACTCACCTCATCTCGGCTCAGCTCAGGTCAGCTCAGCTCTGTACGGTTCACGTAAGTTCGATTCACCTCGGGGTATAGAAGCCCATTCTTAACTCACCAATAAATCAGTGATCATGTCAAGTAGATTGTGGATGACCAAAGGTGAGAGAAAGATCACTCCTTTACTTGTTATCAAAGGATAAGGAGGAAATGTGAACTAATCGCTTCCCCTGTTTCTCCCACGGCGTGATTTAACTAGGGCGCTCCTTCACAGCTCCCTGATTTAACCCTCCCATTCGACCAGTGCCAGCACGTTCCAAGTCTTTTTTAACTTTCTCAAAGACTAACAAAGGGTAAAGGAAGTTGTGCATTGCATGTCTGCCCTACAGCCTTGTCAAATTAAATGTAAATGGGACCAGAGAGCTGTGACAGCGGACAACCAGAAAATATTTGTTTTTTCTCATTTATCTGCCCCTAGCTGGGTAACTTGAGTCACATATGAGTGTTTTCCCTCGCAATAAATATAAATCCGATGCCATCATCAGTTCCTCGAAACTTTAGTTAGGAAAACGTCAGTAAAGGAAGTCAAATGAAACATGTTAATAAGAGCAAACATGTACATTTCACGTGATTTGGATAACTTACGTCCATTTAAGGTCTATTTCTTAAACCAACTACCCTTACAAAAAAATTGTGTGGCAAAAGTTCCAATACTACACTGGATAAACCGTGTCATACTGTGTAAAACTATGGTTGGGTGAGCAAAATAGTGAGTTTTATGTGATTATTTGTAGGGCAATGTGTGATTTTAATAAAAGTTTGACCCACTTTTAAAGTTGACATGCTTTTACCTGCATTACCGCAGTTTGCCGCATGTGACAAAGAGTGGAGAACCAAAATACATTTTTACAAAGGCAAACATGTGGCAAAGTGGGGTAAAGTAGAATATTGTGTGTCAAATTGGTTCCAATCCCACATGTGTCACCACTCATTACCTCACTTTTCCAGTTTTGTATTTTCCTATGCCCTGCCACATGTTATTATGCATGTTCACATGTGGCATGCCCCACATTTTTTTGTAAGAGTAGTTTTGTCTTTGGCAGCGTCTCATGGAAGGGCGACATAGCATCTCAACAAATCACATCATACTATGTCACACTACCTCACATCACATCCTGTCACACTGGGCCACACCTCATCAAACCACATCTTCCTACAAGGGATCAAAAGGTTAAACTATATCTAGATCTCATCTTCTTTATTACTGCACAAAAGAAATTCTTTTGCTTTATAGATTTTTTCAGCAAGGTAAACTTGTTGGGGTCCGTGGCAGCACGGAACTCAATAGGTACAATCGCTGCAAAATTGCGTCCCCAAATCTTCGGTAACTTCATTCAGAATTGACTTTTAATTAGAACATTTCTATGACGTTGATAAGACTGACAGAAAACGTCTGAATGTGCAGTTCTGACACGATAGTTCGAAGAAGACTCGAGCTTTCTCCTATCACCCCCTCTCTCATCATTATGGACAGGTAGGGTTAATGTCATTTACGATACTTTCTTTGTCTGGGTTCTGTCAACACTGTTTCTTTCTGCTGAGGGGATGGGTAGTAGAATGACAATGGTTGGGAATCAGGATTTCCAAAATGACTGCCCATATCTAATCCCATGATTATTTAAGTCTCTTCACGAATATTTGGTATATTGCGGTTTTGCTTCTTTTCGTTTGTTTTGCATTTCACGTAAACATACATACGGGCATTACATATTAGCAGGAAGTTGTTTCGGATAACAACTCCCTGATGATAGTAACGGTAACATACAGGATCATATGGATACGAAGTGAACGGATGACTGCACAATAAGTCCCATCTGAGTTTGATCAAAAAGACTTCTTACTAAGCATACATAACATTGAAAACATGTCCTAGTCCTAGACAATGAAATTAAAGGAATTGTACGTTATTTACTAATATCAAATCTAAGAGACAAAGGAAGTTCTTACACATGCTACTGCGCTTGGAACTATGATACACAACTGTAGGGTAGGAGTTGGTTAAAACAAAGAAGAAACTGCACACAACTTAAAGTAGAAATACATAAAACAGTAAGTGCCATTCGAACAGTGTTCTTCTTTAAAGGCATTGTCTGGTGGCATTCTGTAGGGGTATAATATGAAACATAAAAAATTTTCATTACATGTCATTCAAACCCCATATCAAAAATCCATTCCTATATAATTCAAGATATCCCTTCCTAAAGATTGGTTATTTTTTAATAAGAAGTACCTCCAGGTTTCCTCAAGGTCACAGAACATGGTCTCAAGTGGGCAAACTGCCTCAGATTCCTTTTGTTATTCTTCTTAATTGGATACCTTGTTTGTCCTTGAAATTTGATACCCTTGGAATGTTTAGATGTTTTATCCGTGTAGATATAGTGTTAAACTGTTCCATACTTATGGAACAGCGAAAAAAGTTGTAAAATATTCAGTATAGTAATATCAATATTATAAAGAAATACAATAGCTACATGTAATCCATTTGCCCAGATGGCATCACAAATTTCCCATCATACAATGCGGAAGCTGAAAATGTAGCATTTCTTCAAATATCCGTATCTTCCAAATGCAAGATGCTATTGAGATGGGTTTTCAATGCCTAACACAGAAAATTTTCTGCTTTTTTTGAAAAGTCTGGAGACAGATGTATGTTTACAAATTATAGGCCAGTATCTCTCTTATCACAATTCTCCAAGATTCTGGAAAAGCTATTTGATAAAAGATTGACAGCTTTTATTAACAAATACAACGCTCTTTGTAGCAGTAGTCAGTATGGTTTTCGAAGTGGGTGTTCAACCTCTCATGCATTGGTGAATTTAATAGAAGATAAAACAACTGTCCTTGATAAGAAAATATCTACATTGGAAGTTTTTATCTACCTGTAGAAAGCCTTCGATACAATAGATCATGGACTGCTTATTCAAAAACTTCAACATTATGGTTTTCGAGGAATTGTCCTTGAGTGGTTAAAAAGTTACTTACAAAATAGAAAGCAATATAAAGATTATGAAAATACAAATTCAATGTTAAGTGAAATTTCATATGGTGTACCACAGGGTTCAATACTTGGACCAAAGTTATTTATCTTGTATGTAAATGATATATGTAATGTTTCAGACATACTCCAATTAGCAATATTTGCAGATGATACCAATATTTATTATTCACATCATGACTTAAATACCCTATACAAGAGTGCCACTTGTGAGTTGACTAAGCTTTATACTTGGTTTTCAATAAACAAACTGTCATTAAACTTAGACAAAACAAATTATATGTTATTCACCAACAAGAAAATTTGCACTTCCAATTTGGAAGTTAAGATAAATGACATACATATCAATGATGTTACCTGCACAAAATTTCTTGGTGTTTTTATTGATAAGAAACTCACCTGGGAGGAGCATATTTCTAATTTATGTAATAAACTCTCAAAAAGTATTGCTATTATTTACAAGGTCAGAAGTCTTTTAAGTAAAGGTGCGCTACCTTATATCATTCGTTATTCTTACCATATTTGAATTATTGTCTGGAGGTATGTGGTAATACATATAAAAGTTATCTTATGCCAATATTTTTAAAACAAAGGAGAATTATAATAATTGTGTATCATGCAAAGCCACTAACTCATACTGATATTTTGTTTCAAAAGTTAAAGGTCTTGACATTATTTCAGTTAATCAAGTATAAAACGGGGGTTTTCAAGTATAAGGCATATCATTCTTTATTGCCTAGAAACATTCAAAATAATTTCTCTATCGCGACAAACAACTATAACACCAAGCAAAGTGGGAATCTTAGACAAAATCGTGTCAAAACAACAACAACAACAACAACAACAACAACGACAACAAAACAGCTCTGTATATCATATTGTGGGGTGAATGTTTGGAATTCCATTGTACTAAGTATCAGAGAAAGTAGAAGTATAAGTTCATTTAAATATAGTTTTAAGAAGTTTGTAATTGCTCAATAGACTATGCAACCACCACATATTCCATATCTTATTTTTTACATCTAATATTTTTCTAGCATAATGTAGTTACTCATTTTGTAATTATTCTGTAGTTATTGTACACTAGTTTAGATTATCCTAGAGTGGAAAACGTTCATAAGTCTTGACTTCTCTTTCCTTCTTTTCTAGTAGGCTTATTTAGTTACCCTTGTTAAACGTTGTATATACATTGCATACATTGTAAATATTGTACATATAGTTGCTAGAAGAAACAATAAATACTAAATACTGAACACTAGAACATCAAATTTAGTTACCAGAACATGCTTTACATCATTTACATTTGTAGCAATTATGAAAAGTGACTTTTCAATCTTTATGCCTGATAAAATGGCGTTCTAAATTCTTTATTTCTGTGTTTCACAGTAAAATATACCGATGAAAAGTTTCACCCATGTTCTTGTGTAGGGTATGGGGGTGGCAAAAATAGTCTTCTCGGCCTAAGGCAATGTGCTCACTTACCCTCTATCTTTGTCGTACCTTTTATAACACATTACGGTTCATCAAAAGAGACTAGCATCGAAATGTCTCATCAGTGGGGCAAAAAGGTGGTTAACAAATAGCCAAATGCGTGTGTTTCTGATAAACAAGACATTTATGTTCGTTATTTAGGGGTACCCGTTTGGGAGTGGTGACAATTTAAGTTGGTTTTTCATATTAATAGGCCTGCACATGACGAGCGACGTCACTATTTTCCTATTACTTAGAATGGTCTCGTGACTGCAGCAAGCAATTCATTTACTGAGTTTAAAATGCAAGATCTACACATCAGAATATCGGAATAAAAAGCACAGGTGAGGGAAAAGAGACCGAAAGGTAGTTTAAGTCACTTTAGTGAGTAAACAAAGGCCGAAAGTAAGATTATAGCAAACAGAAGTAATATGAGACACGTTTTTAAGTAGAGAGAAAAACAAAGGAAACAAGATGTAGAAAAAAATATATTTAAATAGTTTAAAATGGTAATAAGCGATAACAATTTTCAAACAGCACATTATTTTTCCTCAACTGTTTCGGAGATTTAAGTCCATCTCCCTTCCTCAGTGAGCATTAGACGCTTAATAAAGAGATACAGACATAATGAAAAGTTACATATATTGAAATTCAAAAAGCAACAGTTACGTAACAATGCGATTTCGTAAAGGCCCCCGCCCGTAGTAGTAACGAAGTATACTAATGCATATGAAACATTACGGGATAATGACTTAAAGAATGAAATACGGTTTACAAAGCCAAGATCTTTGTTAAGGCCAAAGATGTGCGTTCTAAAGTGCAGGATATTTTCAATTTCTTGGCATTTTCTTTCCGAATCGCTTTTAAAATTGCCATCGATTATAAAGAATTTTACATTGTCACTCGAGTGATTGGGACCTTTGCGACTAATTTGGTAAACATCATCAAATCACCCTTTTAGTTTTAGGGGAAGCTTAGACGTAGAAGGTTCACAAAGAGTGTAATTAAATCTCAAGGAAAAGATCGTTAGAATAGCAAATCCGCTTACAACGATTGAACTACGTGGAATACATTTCTTGGTGCGAAAAGGACGGAAACTATTGAAACATACATAGGCATGCATATCAGTGGGTTTAGAATACACCCTAGTTTTAAGATGTTCTTCTACGATACTCACAAGAGCGTCTAAGTATGGTATTGATTGGTACGACTTATCCATAGTAAACACTAATAGACTCGTGGCAGTCGTTAAAGGCAGCCAAAAAGTCATCAACTCGTTGACCGAATGCAACCAAATTAATTGCACAGTCGTAAAAATATCATCGATGTAGCCGTAATACGCAATTGACGCCTTCTCGCATTTAGAGAGACAATCATCTTCGAAAACACTCATGAAGATATTAGCCTTCGAAGGGGCCATTTTAGTACCCACGGCAGTGCCATTAATTTGTAGAAAGTAGTTACCTTTAAAGGTAAAATAATTGAATGCTAGAACAAAATCAATTCATGAGGAAATACCAGTGCTACTCACTGACGAATACCTCTCTAACATAATCTAAGTCCGAATACCGTCTACATGGGGTGTGTTAATTATAGGGACAATAACATCAAGAGTTACAAGCGAGGAGTCCGTAGTTAAAACTCCAACATTATTAAGCTTACGCAGGAAATCGGTGGTGGCCTGTAGAAAGGTCGGTAACTTTGGCAAAATTGTTCGTATAGGTGAACATCGATAAAAGCCGAGATCCATGTGAGTTCAAGTTCCAGAAACAATTGGGCAACCTGGTGGGTAGATTTTGTTAAGATGCGCGCTGCCTATAATATTCGTGTGTTCGACATCCAGTAACCGTTCCCGTATGATAGTCTTTTGTTTGTGTATGTTTGTGTATCTTGAGAAGAGTGTTTACAGAAGCGACCGGAAGTCGGGCTCGGAGGGATGAGTTCTTTGATCGCGCTCTGCATGTCGGAAATAAGGGGCTGTAGCAATTGATGTAATTTCTTCTTCATATACTTTCCTCGGGATCCGCGAAGGTAGGGCTCTGTAGAATTCCTCGTTCTTGAGTTGTGTTTCCGTTTCGTTGATGTAGTTAAGAGTACAGCATTCATATTCGCTCCACCTTTGTCCGCTGGCTTCATGGTGATGGCTGTGTCTTTTTTCAGCTCCTTTAAGGCTTTGCGTACTCCGGTGGAAAGGTTTGAACGTTTGCTGTTTGAGGTGTTGTTCCTAACCCTAACCAGGGAGTTGGTCCTAACCCCAAACAGAAAATCATTTTAACCAGTAGTCCAGTATACCGACTCCTGATTTCAACGATCTAAAGATTCAATTTCTTGGCGGATTTCCCCTAAAACCATTCCTGCTTGAAAAGTCCCAACTAGTCGTTTTACTGCATGATACAGCCAGACGAGCTTCTTTACTTAAAACAAGCAAAAACAAGAGCGCCTCGCCAAACGCTCCGTTTGTTGTAACACCGAATCCTCGCTTACCCCGTTAAAGAAAATTATCAATAAACATTACCATATTTTTTCATTATCCGACAAAGTGAGCAGGATTTTTAAGTCGCCACCGAAAGTTATTTAGAGGCAACCTCCCAGTCTAAAGAATTGACTTGTAAAAGCTAGATTCCCGAAAAACACATCGTAAATTGGGTAATTACAGGTTACATAGTAACAGTTGTGTTACGTGTGAGGCCGTGGTGGTTACGGATTGCTTTAGAAGTTTCTCTACGGGAATTTTTTTTCAAATACTGGGTACTTTCAGCTGTAAGTCAATTGGGGTCATTTACCTCATTAACTGTATTGATTGCGGGAAACAGTACGTAGGGAAGACGGGGGACCAGTTACAACATAGACGCCGGGGCCATAGGCAGGAACTGAAAAAAGCTAAAACTCTCCTGTAGAAACTTTTTAACACAGGCTGCATTCGTTTCCATTACATCGCCATTCAATATTCCTAGGGCTCAACAAGTTACCGAGGGAACAATAAGAACTCTATGGATACACCATCTGAACACATTTGCACCAAAAGGGAATAACATTGGAAAATTAAGGGACCAAAACTTAGTGGGCCATTTGGCTTTTACCTTTCCTAGTTTGTTTCTTGGGGTAGCTTTCGCATTATAGCTTACCTAGCTGACGAAGGGCAGCTTATCTGTCTGTCCGAAACGTTGTATTTTCTATACTCCTAATCGATGTTTTCTGTTGGATAGATTTAGCCAGAGTTTCAATTTGTCGAACTGTATATGTACACACACACACACACACATACTTGTAAATGCTGCCAAACGGGGACGCCTGTATTTTACCATTCCACGGTGGACGTCCTTAAATAAAGCTCATAGCATGCATACTGCAAGAAAAAGATGTCCTTTGCAACAGCAAAAAATGAGGGCGCTCAAAATGTTTCCATTCGAAGCATACTTATCTAATTGTGAGTGTGTATGTGATTTTCCACAGGTAACCGTGGACATAACATGATACACACGCTTACCTGCAAACGAGGACGTACCACAACACTATCTCAATGGGGACTGTTAATATATTTCGTTAAATTCAATAGATATCTGCATTACTGCATCATTTTGACCAAAGAGGCTATTTAAAACCATTGTTTCAAACGAGGACGCGTCCCCAATTCGTGTGCGTCCCCGATTGGTAGGTGTGTATTCATAAAAACGTCCCCGATTGACGGCATTTACAAACGCACACACACACACACACACACATATATATATATATATATATATATATATATATCAATGCCGTTTAGTTGCATTTTTGCCACCTGATGAAGGGTTTACTCCCGAAACGTCGTGGAATTTTCCGCAAACTTTTAAGCACTTCTTACTACCTTTATCGACCTACACATTTTTATAGTGTTCCGCAGCATTTCGACCTTATATTTATATATATATATATAAATATATATATATAAATATATATATATATATATATATATATATATATATATATATATATATATATATATATATATATATATATTGGGGTGATGGAATCCACGTGTGCTCCATACAAAAAATACAGTAGACGTTAAGAAGGCCAACAGGCCGGTTGACATTTTGAAGCACGTATTCGATCTATTGCAAATATATAGCAAATATGTACAATATATAGTGATACGAAATTTTCGAACACACCTGTGTTCTTCATCAGCGTATAACGACAGATGACTGAGAAAAGGCTAGCAATAAGAAAGATTCACTAGCAAAGATTCACAAG
The DNA here is from genome assembly GCA_029531755.1 of Holothuria leucospilota. Lineage (NCBI taxonomy): Eukaryota > Metazoa > Echinodermata > Holothuroidea > Aspidochirotida > Holothuriidae > Holothuria > Holothuria leucospilota. The sequence goes on along the minus strand of CM055973.1, from coordinate 33,986,960 downwards.
CAAAAGCTAGGCAGTCAGATTAATTGGGGGTTGTGGAAGGTGTAATCACTGATTATCCCTAAATCCCTATTCAGACCCGCGATGTGTGTATTGAGAGTTAGCAGGTTAGGACCCATTTGGTTTCAGAATTACGGCGGATCTGTTGGGAAGTAAAAGAAGAGCCCAACAGTATACATTTAAGATCGTTGAGGTCGTGACCGGGTAAGTTGTAATGCTGTCCAACAGTAAAACCCTGGGTATTGTCCCGGATAGTCTGCTTATGATTATTAAACCTAAGACGGAATTTAGAGCCAGTTTATATATATATATATATATATATATATATATATATATATATATATATATATGTATATATATATATATATATATATATATATATATATATATGGTATTCGGGCGTGTGAAGAATTTTTAAAGACGTATTCTTTACATCACAAACTACGTAATGAAAAAGATGCTTTTGCTAATTTTATCTTGAGTAATAACTATTTTTCCTTCAACAACAAATTTTATCTTCAATTCAACGGAACGGCTATGGACACTAAAATGGTACCCACCCTGTAATACAAACATTTTTATGCACAGATTAGAACAGGATTTATTAACAGCCTTCTCCCTGAAACCTCTCTAAACTGTCGTTAAATTGATGACGTATTTTTTCTCTGGCCTCAAGGCGAAGTCTCTTTTGAAATATTCAAGGAACATGCAAATAGTTTCCATAAGTCAATTAAATTTACTTTCCAGGAATCCGCCACTAAGATTGCCTTCCTCGATGTACTTGTTCAATTACCCGGTAGTTAACTTACCACTTCAGTTAACTACAAGCTTACCGACACTCACATGTACTAACATTTTAACAGTTTCCACCCGAAAAGCTTAAAGTATAATATTGCTGTTATATATGTTTGAGAGGAATTTTCCCATTTGTCCAGGAAGTAATCGGTTCTCTTTTTCTTAATATAGGTGTAAGAAATACGTTCCAAAAACATACACATGAGGGTAGAACTAGTATGGCATAAACCAAATTATTCAAAACGTGACGGGATTATTAGAAAAGGGAGTCATTCTGGATCAACAAACTTCCCACAATCCACCCACACGGAATCAATATTGACAAATAGCTTCATCACGTGGACTCGACACACTCCACTAACCATACTCATCAAACTCCAATAAACGACTACAACGCTTAGCTATTAACTGACGAACATCACATCAACTTCCACATTTAAGATATTTGTTTTTCTCCTTTTCTTTTCTAATGATCCCGTCACATTTTTATCAGTAACAGAAAACACTAACAAGTAAATACACATTTAGACAAAATCTTTACAAAAAAGCTCGAACTTTATTTCGTTTCGATAGGCTGAACCTATTTTCTTCAGGTGTTAACATGCAAATTCTACATAGACTTAAAAGAGTACGGTTTTCCTTTCCGTTTAAAAGACATGTAAGCTAAAGAAAAGAAAGGAAAATGGCTTCTTAAATCGTGGGTACGTATGAAAAAAGAGCGCTATAGGCTATTTAGGACTGTTTGAATTATTTCTTATTCTGTTTGAATTATTTTCTTTAGTATCCGAAGGTATCTAGCTGATTTTCCAGTTGAGTTCGTTTTTTGTTGACGTAAACAGCTGCTTTAGTGTGTTATCTTTCTGTGTATACTTGTGGTCATTACATCTTGCAAAGATTGGGTGACTATCTTTTGATCTGTGTTGATTGTGTAAAAGCGGAGGTATTCGCTGCGTTTGTTGAGAAGAGGGTTGCTTTTGAAGGTCATAAAACTTCATATCTCTTCGAGAAACAGGTTGCAGTGGGAGGGGTAGCGATGATACACCATTTGACTCTGTGGGGAGTGACATGTCGTTTAAAGTTTCAAATGTATTTGGACAACTCTCTTTCTTTTTTCGTGTAACTCGTTAGGGATATGACTGGACACGAAATATACAGTGCAGCCTGCGACAAAGGTGAGCCATTGACTTTATCAGTTAACCCTTCATATGCTGGGAAATGTGTTCGGAGAGTTACCTGTAACATCCTTTTTATACGGATATTTTCTTGGCTCTTCTTCCCTTTTTCTCATTTCAGGTCACCCTTTCAACTGGTTGGATTGGTTTTTATTGATTTGAATCACCTCTCTACTGCGGTCATAGAATCCATCCTCTTTTTTGTTTTTACAAAACAAACTCTTCGAAGGAACCAAACGAGGAGTTCGTTGTGTATAGTTAAAGCCATAAGAACTACCTCCGTCGGCTCTTTGGCCAACCTTAAAACGGATGTGTACTCAAGTTATTAAACAAATTTTATATACATTTGAACCTTACTCACATTTTTCAGTAAAAATTGCCTAACGAAGCAATTGGATCCATTGCCGTTTCTCTTTTCAAATCCGCTTCGTTCAAGATTTGTCTTACAAAATAAATAAATACAAAATAAACCCATAAACCCAAAATATACTTTTAAAGGTCATGCCTGTGCGTCGTACTTTACGTAAACCATTGGAAGCCAATTGACGAAATAAATAATTTTGTAAATAGTTTTATTACTGTAAATAATTTAGTCTGTAAGTTTATCGTCTGTAAGCATATCTTTCTTTAAGTTACTATATATAACTGTGACATATCCAGGCTACGCAGTCAAGTGAAGCCAAACATTTTTATTAGCAAAGCACTTTAGAAGATTACATTACGTTGTGTATTTATGCCGGAAGGGTTTGAAACATTTATTTAATCAAGTTCTCAGAGGCGGTTCTTCAACTTAATAAAATGTCATCATGGAAAGTTACATCTTAGTCCTAAATACAAAGTAATATAAGTTAAAGGACGCTCCGGGTAAAAATAACCACTTTTTTATCTTTATTGGTAAAATAGAGAACACTCGCCCTACATTTCGTCCCCGTCGGAGAATCATATTTTATGCTACTTTGAAATTTATATCCTCTCTATCTAGATTAAAACTTCCTTTTGTTGTCTTTTAAAGAATAGGGCAGGTTGTAAAGGATTGAAGAACGTCACTTCTTTATTTTTAATTTACGTAAAACTGCTGGCTGATATAATATGTAAAGATATTAAAATTTTAGGCATTTGCAAAGAAATCTATCACAAATTGATTGGCTGATATGAATCAACAAATTAACAAAAAGGGAAAAAAAAGGGAAAACGTATGGAGGTGTTGTTTAGTTGCTCAAAGATGTAGTCCAGTGAAATAAGAAGTGAACCTAATGTTGCAAAACATTTCATGTTGCCCGAATAATCTATAATTTACAGCCACTTAAGGTGACTACGTTAGAGATGCCACACTTTTTTCTTTCGAGAGACTGCGTTTTGGTTACATGATGAATTTGACTTGCTTTACTTGGTTTATCTTCACATGTACCTATCAATAAATGGACCTCTTTGTGACGTGGCGTTTTCAACCTTTAAAGTTCAATCAGTTTAGCTCACTCCAGCTGCCCTATCGGATGAGTTAAGCGAGTGATCCTTTAACAGGTTCTCTACCAATTTAACACTCTTACCAGATTATGATTTCAGCTGATTTTTTATCAGATATACAACATTTTAAAGTAATATCTTCCCTCCCGCCGACTTAATGGTCAGTAGTGTTACCAGGATTTGCCGACAGAAATTCCACGTTGCGAAGGGGTCGGCATGTAGCCTGGCCCCCGACAGAGGCAGGGGCTTGTCAGTGATCTAGACAAAGGGGTTGTAAGACAAGTCAAAGCCTTCATTATTGAAGAGAATGTTAAATATGTTGAAAACATCAAAGTCCCATGTAATGCGTTTACCCAGATCCCTTATTTTTTTCGCCATGACATTTTTGTAACATCTCGCAGCCTCAAGGTGACGTATACGGCATTTTAACTTTTTACCACCCTAGACTGCCTTCCATAACCTGACGATTTCTGTCACAGTGTTCGCAAAACATGTCAATCAAGCTCATAATAAAAAAAACATGCTTTTAAACTATGAGGTATTAACTTCAACAAACTGGAAAGTAGTCGGAGTGCTAAAATTTCTAATTGGAAGATGAAAGATCACGAGTTCTGGACGTCCTCCTAGCAGTATTAAATTAAAGCAGGTATGAAACATATCAAATCAAAGGATGGACTCAAGGCAAATGATCTTAGTTTAATTTAAGTATTAGCTTTTGTTGAGCTATTGACAATTGGATATACCTCTCAGACTTGAGAATAAAATACAATGGACCCATGGGAACAGTTTGCTGACCATCGAGAATACTTTTGACATTCGGACATCCTAAAAAATTTCTTCGTGACAGCAAGTTCATGATGATGGATTCGCAGAAAATTCAATTTGCAGACTAAGTCATTATTATTCTAAGAGTTACGGAAACGGCAGACATGTTGAATAAGTTTAGTACAAATTAAAACAATGGACTGGGGAATATTTTACAACTTTTCGTACTTTTCACCACCCTGCAAAATGAAATTTGAGACCACTTAATACAAGAGTGATGGTATGAAAACGCAATATATTGGAATTAATTTTGCATGGTGCAAGTTTTCGGTTAGCCTTCGTTTCTCTAAGTGGAAAAACTACTTGGCTTCACAGGAGATCAAATTAAGTCTAAGATTTGTCAATATTTTTCATTTCAAAATGATTTTTCTAGATGTTTTAAGTTATCTTACGTTTAGAAAGTTAAGAATGTATGTTAAAGTTGAAGAGAAATAAATAATGGTTCAACCAGGGAGTTGCTCACTGTTTCAACTCAAATCTTAACAACACATTCTGTGCTGCCGTAAAAATGTTACGTTAACAACTTTTATTTTAATTGACAGATTATTCCATTATCTGTATTGTCTTTTAGTTCTGCATATGTTTTTAACATTTATATATATTTAGGTGATAAAATTATTTATTACGTAATTTAATAAAGTGTTGATTAACTCATATTTATATTTATATAAATATGTATTTTATGCAACTTGTATCCCAATACAACTTGTGTCTCGAAGACTTTCACAAAAAATCGCCTACTCAACAAACGCAGTGAATACCTAAATACCTGTAGACACTCAATACAGATCAATAGAATTAAATTCACCCAAACTTAGCGAGTGCACCACAAGCTCGCCGGACCCAAGCAACCCTACTTCAGTCACCTGAAGAGTGAAATGTTTGTGGACGAAACCTGCCGGTAGTGATTTAACCGTCATGTACTGACGAACTTTGCGTATTATGTATTTACAAATATATATATATATATATATATATATATATATATATATATATATATATATATATATATATATATATATATTATATATATATATATATATATATATATATATATATATATATCACAACACAGAAACGGTACCAAAGGGGTGTATATTTTGGACATCCTGTGTCCTCCTTCTTGTACAAAGTGTAAAGGCTAATTTACAAACAATAGACACGGCAATGATTTTAAAACACCTAGGGAGGGTATTTAATCACAAATGGGAAATCGCTTAAGATACCCAAGTCCTTGTTAAGGTCACGGGTATGTAAGGGTGTGTGTAAACAGTTTTATGACCTAGTCTGCAAATACTCTTTCTTTAAAGGTGTCTTTAGGGAGAACTAGGTGTGCATTAGAGTGATGCAGTGGCGTAGCCACGGGGAGGGTTTTCGGGGTTGAAACCCCCCCCCCCCATGACCCAACCTTGAAAAAAAATAATTGCAAAAAACACATGATCACTATAAACTTTATTACATTTGAGGCACAAACATTGCACCATTTTGCATCTGGAGACCTAAAATAGCCGTTTTTCTCCCTCCCCTTAGACCTTTCCCTCGTGTCATACTCCAAAACCCTCCCCATGACACAATTCTGGCTACGCTACTGGAGTGATGAGTAGATTGGTATACAACATTAGCAAATGTAGGCTACATTAGCTTCTCCTTGGTACATAAGGGAATCATAGCAACAATATGATATTGATGTTTTAACTCTTCCATGATTTATTGTTAAGTTAAATTAATTTATTATTAAATTATATGTTAACGGGAAATTGTGGATTTATTGAAAAACATGATGCTGACTTGCTGCTGACAATAAATATTGGTGTACCAGCACTTCAGAGTGCGGACGGAAAAGGGTGTTCGCACCACCTTTGATAGTAGGGGCTACGACCACTGCCCCTTTTCCTACTCCTATTTTGCTTCCAGGTGCGCAACATGACGTAGATCCCATACCTACAGATATCTATTAAATGTGCTAAAATATTCAACTGGCGTAGGTCCTGGTTTCAAATGTTACGTCATTCTTAACATTCCTATCAAATACAAATTCCCAATTAAAATTCTCATCTAAGTGTCTCTTAAAAACAAATGATCTATATATATATACATATATATATATATATATATATATATATAAATATATATACCTAGATATAAAGGTTTATATATATACCTAGATATATATATATATATATATATATATATATATATATATATATATATATATATATGTTGTCGTGGCATTCTTTTGAGATAATGGGCTTGCTCAAGTAATTTTGAATAATTGTTAGATTCCACGAGGCTTACCTGGATAACCATGAAGCATTTCTATTTGACGACGCTTTTTTGTCCCTTTAACGTTAATAAATTAAGAGAACCTTAATCTAGTGCTTACTCTTCTTCAAAGCTTGCTGCAGTGCCTTCAATTGGATCAGATTGCCATTCCACATCGTTAAAGTGGACCTAAAGTCTAAAATTACAAGAATATATGTTTTAGAGGTTGGAAAATGAATTTCAATTAGTTAATTTCCACTTTCATAGCTCATTCCGTTGCTGAGAAATAAAATGTTGAAATTTGTTCACTCAGTTTGAAATAGGTGATTGCGCAATAATTTGTGATGTCGTTCTTGTACAACTCACATTACCTGCTTTTGTTTCCTTTTGAAATTAAAATATTTATATGACCTTCAAACATTTATTGTTTCCTTGCATAGCATGTTGTAAGGAGAGGGCTTATATAGCCAAGTCACCCTATAACAGTAAGACAGTGATCACATTTTGGCAAAAGGTGCAGTGGCTTTCGATAAAACAAAGAAAGAGAAAGACGGCAATTTTAGTAGAACAAGAATGACATCACAAATTATTGCGCAATCTACCATTTTAAATTGAGTGAATAAGCTTCAACATTTTATATGTCAGCTTAGGACTGTCCTGTGAATATGGGAGTTAGACCATTAGGATGCATTTTTCAAACTTTGTAACATATATTTTTGAAATTTTAGACTTTAGGTACCGTTTTAAGAAATCATTTTTAATAAGACACGTGGGATTCTGGGTGTACGTCACTATCAGTGATTTGCAAAATCCAGCTTTGGAACAATGTTTTCAATGTCACATGGTCAATATTGTGGATGTTTGAGGTCAAGCAGAGATAGCTTTATACAACTTTTGATTAACGACTGTGACTTATAAAACGTTTCTACTGTGTATGATCAAGGAGTTTACTAACAACTCCATGGTATGATGTAACATCGTGTAACCATGTAAAATTTCATGTTGAGAGATCTCATTCATCGGTATCCACGTTTAAATTCAGAATTGACTCAGTGGTTACTAAGATTAGATATCAGCCAGACATCAAGTCAAGGCGAAGACATCTTTAAAAAATTGTTATTGATTCATGCTCCGTGCTTTATCCCTCTTCCTTTATAATAAACCGCCAACTATTGTAACAAATATCCCGAATATCTACTACTGAACCTTGTTTGGCGTTTCCCTACCTCCAATACTAAGATTATGTTTTTAGATTAACCATGCTTAGGGCAACCCTTCTAAAGCTCTGTTTGCCAAAACAAAAATGATTGTTTCAGCTTGTGTTACCAACTCCATATCTCAAGGCAAATTGCCCTGGCATACAATGAGAAGCAAGAGAGAAATTTGACAAGTCACCCGTATTGCTGAGCAGGTGCACCTCCTGCCTTTTACGTGTTTCTTTCGGCCCGCCGGCATTGATCGACGGTTGTATGCATTCTACATTTTACAGCCACATGCTTGCTTTCATTCGGGTTTACCCGGAAACTATTTGGATGATATTGATTAAAACACAATTTTCAAACAGATGGAGACAATTCTTACTTCTGCCTTTTGTTTCTTTTCATCCTCCTCCTTGAAGCTCATTAAATTCCTGAACGCATCTTCCCGTATACACGCTGATGATAAGTCGAATGCACGAGGAATCACCAGTGTTCGTGTCTCAGAGAGTCAGTCGAGAAAATAGATTAGGCGGGTTGCAGAGAGTGAATAAATCAGTATTAAGCTGATGTGATATTTCACTTGGTTCTTTTACAAACACAATGACCTTAACATGTACAAGTATTACGTTATTCTGTTTAATGAAGCGTAACTTATCGGATACATGACGAAGCTCCTTCTAGCTGTTTTGTCACTTCGCATATCTGGTATCTTATCTTTCAAAAAATAATAATATTAAGATGACAAATAACATAAAGGCTGTACTCCAAAATTATTCCTCACTGATTTTACCTTCAACTTCAATAAATAATGCAGTAAACTTAATAAAAACCAAATTGTAAGATAAAATTTTTCAGTACGCATGGATGTCATGACTCTTCTCTTTTACGAGAGACCTTCTGTGATACCAGGGAGGTACCTCCCTGGTGATACAAAGTACACACTCCAAGAGTGGTTGTATCCAAGCGACATTGACTGTAAAAGTGACACATTAAAAGTTTACAAGTAACACCATTTGTTTGGTTTCTAATTGTTTTAAAGACAAGAGTAGGACAATTATTTACCTTTAATAAAAATATTCTGTAGAATATAAGAACTTACTTAATTTATTAATGAAATAAGCAAATACAAAAGTCCCACACGAAATTAATGGCCCCTTCTAATAGCTCATTAAAGCAACATTACTGTAAGAAATTTGCAACATACCTTAGAGAAATTTGGTCATCTTGAGCCTTAGACATCGAATAACTTCCTGTCTGTCTCTTACCTTATATGTGGTCGTAACCCTGCAATGAATCAAGGTAGTCTTGTGGATAGAAAATACAATGCTTTTCCTTGGCCCAGTTCATTATTTAACCGTATTAGGCTGACAAAACTGTATTTGAATTTCATAAAAAGAATTACACTTTTAATGTTGATTTTTTACATTTTCATCACCGTCGCCTGCCAGTACACACGGTGTAAACATGCACAACGCAAGGGGATGTAAATTTATCAGACCTGAATCCTAGGGCTAGTACCTGTATGTATGAGTGAAAAAGCAATGACGCAATATTTCGGCTGATTAAAAAGAATAAAATACTCAAAATTATTAATAAGCACTTTATAGAATTTCAGGTGATTACTGTGCAGGCCCACAAAGCCTCTCTTGTTCGATAGACTTGGATCTCATGTTAGGCTTGTATAGTTCAGACGACTCAACGATTTCACCTGGTATGAAGAAAACACCCGTTATGGTTGATAGACTTTACAGAGAAGTCCCATGTGTTTACTGCACAAGTTCCATAAACGCCTCTCTGGTTGAACAGGACTGCGAGACCTTCAGTTTTATTTGGAAGTCTGAGAAGATAAAAAATCTGTAATTTACAAGAAAATGAATGAAAATGGAAGAGATCTTCATTCCATGAATAGAATAGTTTTGTGATTACAATGGTGTAGTTTCTTGCACAGCGTCATCTCTCTCCATAAAATGCACTTCGTCATCATCTTTTCAGACCGTGATGACAATGATGGGGCTTGTATGATTGCGATGTCTGCATGGTGACACGTAGATTCCAGCAGGTTATAAGATGAAAGTCAAATCATTGTTGGCAAGTGGCATTTTGACAAGAAATCTGAGATTTCCATTAAAGACTGATGATAGTTATTCCACAAACACAGTTAATTAAGGAATGGAGTCAGGAATCAGGAAGACAGTGTGATAACTCAGGGGCGTATCCAGGAATTTTTAATAGAGGGGGCACAAGGTTTGATAAATCGCTGTCCTGTCATTGAGGTATAAGGGGTGTACCCCTCCCCTTTGCAAAATTTTTGCTTTTGGAAGAGGGCTGATATGCAAAATGGTGCTATATTTGACACATTTTGAAGCATTTTATTTTTTGCCTCAACTTTTTTTCACTCATGACGGCCAATAGGGGAGGCGCGAGCCTGTTGCGCTCCCACCTGGATCCGCCACTGATAACGTACAAAGGTGTGATTTGGAATCTGTTAGCAGAAACGTCGGAAAGTATCTAAGATAGCGGCTTAACCTTCAACTCCAGGATTTGGCAATTTTTCAACTTGGTAATTTCGGACTTTAAAAGACAAAAGAAAACCTTCGAGCTAGAACTTTTCTGGGGATGCAGCCCTCAGCAACCCCCTCACTGCTTCAACAGGCCAGGTTAGTCACTTTGTGTTTCTTAATGTGACATTTTAGTATTCTCACAATATAATACTTGTTAAGAAAGAGGTTTATTGTACGTTTAATCACCCTTGTCTAGCGAGAACGTGTTATGAGTACGAGTACAGGCTCGGTATCTCTTGATGAGAGTGCGGGTACAAACGGCTTTCCTTGCACGATTGTGTACGCATAGTATTTAAGGTTTAACGTTTTAGGGTCTGGAAACTAGTTGGTCCACATACCGTCGAGATTCACTTCTCTTTTCGACTATTGTGCTCAGGGAGTAACGAGGTAGAGGTTTTCTAATAGATCCTAATCTGGTCACGAGATGTCCATTAATTTAGACGCCTTTATCCGGCGGATGTGAGTGTACCGGGCCCTTGTCTTTAGCCACTTTCCAAAGGCTGCATGGGAGGGTTGGAGGATCCTTGCCCTGCACCATTGTTCGACAAATGGACCAATCAAAGCGGAGGACTTCCTGAGTCGGACAACGTCCTAAGACGGACAAGTAGATACCCAATTCTGTTTCACCAATTTATATCTTTCCAGCATCACTTTTCAGCTACGCCTAACAAGCAAATTTTTGAGCACCCAGAAAAACTCAAAGTGGTTCCACCCGAAATTTGATCCGAGACCTCCAGGTGGTTTCGAACATGCTTTACTAGTTTTGATAAGTAGGCGACTTCAAAAAGCTAGCCCCGCGATAAAAACCAATGATGAAAATCTTTAAGTATGGGTAAATTACGACTCCTTTCTCATGCCAGAGAACAATCATGGGTACCAACAGGCAGGAGACACGGAACATGCCCCCTCCCCCACTTTTTAATTGGGATTGACGAGCAAAAGCACTAGTATGTACTCATTACAAGTGTGTTTGACCCATAGAGTAGGATATAGGAACTAGAGTGCTCACTCCCCGAAACAGCTGTGATCGCGAGGACTCGGCCGCCATACAGTTTGTACACACATGCTCGCGCACAGCATAGCTTCTTGCCTCCACCTATAATGGCGGATGGGTCCCCATCACTAACCTACATGTAGATCAGTGGTCTCCATGCAATCACAGCGGGTTTACGTACGCGGTATTAGGAGTGCGCACTCTAGTTCCTACATCCTACTCTATAGTTTGACCACAGAAAAATGAAACCATGCACTAGTCTTGCGAACGACGGAACAGAGATATTGTCCCCAACTTAAATATTGAATGGTTTATTGGGGGAATGGTGTCGCGTAATACGGACTTCAGTTTTTTTTTTTTTTGAATGAGTGACAAAAAGATAAAGACTTGCTTTTTTGAGAAATGTGTAAAAATTCTGATGAACATGTTTAAATAGAAGAAAACCTCCAGCCATGAATAGGTGTGCAGAAAGTGTCCCACACTTGGCCTAGAGAGTTGATGCAAATGTTAACATGAAAAGGCTCCTTTTTGTTCCAGCAGTAGACCTGCATGAACAATTAGCTTTTCACCATATTTTGAGGATAATTTTATGTGCTATGAAGGGCCTCAAGGGTATTCAGAAGAGTAAAATTACCGTATGATATTGTATGTAGAGCCCAAGGGTCGCCACTTTTCCCAAAAGGCAAATTTGTAGATTATCTCTAGATATTAAATGGCATGATGGTGAAGGATTGGAACTAATTACATCAAACATGTGTCGAAACCTAATGCCTTTGCATTAATAAATGTTTGGGTACAGCTTCATCCTAGTTCATTGTCCAACAGTATTCCTCAGTATGATTTTGTCTCCAGGGGTATGACATAGTATGGTTTAAACTAGCAAGTGTCCATAGATATTTCTTCCCCCACTTATTTCCAGAGGGTAGCCATTAAATTTAGATCTCCAAACAAATTAGACTTAAGTCTGCTGAATGGTTTGTGTGTGTGTTTCACCTTCATCATTTCATATGAATAATTACGCCTTGATATTGCCACAGGGTTTTTAGCATGCAGTTAAGAAGCCTAAAATTCACCCACTATTCAAAATCTACAAAATACAATAAAAGTAAAAATAAAGAAAAACTATTGAGGTGATAGGACTTCTGTACGATCATGGTGTAGGATCTTATTTTCTCCACACAGCCTGACTTTTTAAAATCCTTCGTCTCCGTCCACATGCCCACAAATTTCAGACGTGTCAGTTTTAGCACATATTTTATCACTCATCTTTGGTCTACTGCTCCAATGTAATGCATACAACTGTTTCAATGATACAGAAATTCCAAGATTTTTGCTACTGCACTTCCATATAGTGCTATAGCCTTAGGCCTTCGACCTTAACCATGTACCAGTGAGAGAGAAGGAAAGCACCCCTCAACCATTTCAACAGGTCGGCCATCAATTGTGTGACTGACCCTACCATGTGGAAAGGGCCGCGGCATCACTGCTGCTCAGTCATTAAGTTTCCCCACTGGTTTTCTCAGGCAAGGACTTAGTAACATAAGCCTTGTGACTTTCAGATAGAACGTAATTTTGCAGTACTTAGTTCCAGTACAGTCAGAAAACTTCTGATGTGAGGAACATATTTTTTTCGGTCTCTTCACTTTCGCCCTGGAAGTAGTCAAAAGACCATAGTAGGGCCTACTAATGCCCCCAAAGTCAGGCTCACCCTTACTACCTCTAGTGGGTAAAGCGACTCGTCTTTTGTCTGTGTCAGATGTACCTCATTATCATTCAGTCTAAAGTTACTGTGTAGGATCATCATCAAAAAACATTGTAATTTTTGTCTTCTGATCCTTTACTCTTTTTTTCTCTGTCAATCATCAGTTTCATCATACGAGTTACAATCACATTTATATGAAAACGTCACTCATTTTTATACAAAAAGCTCTAAGGTTTTACGAACAATTAGGAGAAGGTAGCCTTCTGGTTTCGCGCTGGCTACACTTAAGTCCTCGAGGTATTCATTAAGTATGGCGTACTCATGTTTTGTAGGAGGGGGAGCCTTGGGTTCGGACTGGGGGTATACAGAAAAGGGAATATCTCAGTCTGTCGCCCTTCTTTGAGAACCAATGTGTACCAGTATCAAACTTGTCAAAACTGCTGTATTTAATGTAAACAGGGAAGTGACAATTACCCCATACCTAAGAAGAATGTGTGGTGAGATCTTCTTCCGTGCTTACATCTCCATGTCGGTCAATACCATCCTGTCTAGTATGCAATGCGCATAGGCTATCGTTTGACATAATTGGGAGTGACTACTATACACTTTTCATCCACTTCCCAGGGTTGCGCATCAGTCTGTTGGGCAATGGTTGGGCATTTTGAAGGCTAGGCGTTTATTTTATCACAATTGTATGTCAGCTGTGTGCACGAACTCTGACTCCATCATTTATCACATGCGGCCATGCAGTTACTGAAAATTCGTAAAAATTGTAGGAAAGTATCAAAATAATGCACACTCGCTACAATGTAATATCATTTACCATTCCCTCCGACTACACGATGGATTCGATTACAAAGGCGATGAACAGTTTCGAAGCAGTAAAGCGGTGGAATCGGTAAAATGGATACCTCACCACTTTTCAGAATTGTTTAAAAAGGAAATAGCTGGGGCATGTATCTTAAAGTTGTCACCTTCTCTCAATGTCCGCACTTCAAAGTGTCAATGAAACGCATCTATGAGACGAACGACCTTGGGGAGACACAAATTCCCCACGTACGCGTGTCCATATGATTGAGTTGCGTTTCAGCATTAATGTTACTCTTTAAACGTTATCTCTCAAATTTTTACATGAACGTCACTCTTCGATAGATTTATAGAGTTACTTCGAAGGCCTGTAGACGTGGTGATTCATGAAAACAGACAAAAACGTCGCTCACAGTAAGTCTTATGCTCGGATTGCCTGACATATGAGTAGAAGTCACGAATGTAAATAAACGTCTCAGTTTCAATTTATTATATTAGTCTATCACTCGAATCCACTCTAAAGAAAATCGTTATCCCAACGATAGTCACCTAAGTAGGCTGTACTAAACATGTTTAAATTCTCTTTAGCCAGGTGTGATAAATCCTTATCTTAACGTTTGCCTGTGATAAGCATCGTTAGACGGCCAATAATGTGTACATATGAATAGAAGAGGAGAATAGCTGAAACTAAAAATCTAGCAGAGAGTATGTAAAAGCCGCAACGTGACGTGTGGTTGAATCACAGCTGCTGGATACTTTAGCCAATAGCATAAGAAGCTCGTTAGTGATGTGGAGGTTTGAAGGTCAACAAGATGTTATGTGTTGTCTACATTCCTGTACATTGTTTCAATTACTTCCAAATACTGTGAAAAACCAAATAATTGAAATGAAATGATTAACTTCCGAATTTTCACCATTATAATCAGTGTTCTTCAATGATCGCAGTAGTTTCAACAGTTTACATTTTTCAATTGAATAGTGAACGTTCAAACAGATTTCATAAAACCTTGTCACAGACTTTCATGTTCGTGTCGTTGTCTGTGGACATTAACCTATCTTACCTGTCTATTTGATGTAAAAATGCATCAGAAGAGCGAAAACTATAGCTACAATTCCTGTCAAACTCTTTGAAAACTTTGCCCTTTTACGAGACGACATCTGTTTTAAAAGCATGGTCTGGTGACCAAATTTGATGCTTTCAAAAAAAGCAGAAAAATTTTATGTGTTAGGCAGTGAAAACCCCATCTCAATAGCATCTTGCATTTGGAAGATACAAATTTTTGAAGAAATACTACATTTTCAGTTTCCCCAGTGCATGATGGGAAATCTGTGATGCCATCTGGGCAAATGGATTTGATGAAGTTTTTGTATTTCTTTGTAATGTTGATCTCACTATATTGAATATTCCATAACTTTATTTGCTGTACCATAAGTATGGAACAGTTTTTCACTATATCTACAAGGAAAAACATCTAAACATTCCAACGGTATCAAATTTCAAGGACAAGCAAGGTAGCCAATTATAAAGAACAACAAAAGGAATCTGAGGCAATTTGCCCACTTTGGATCACGTTTTGTGACCTTGAGGAAACTTGGAGGTACAGTATTTCTTATTAAAAGTAACCACTCTTTAGGAAGAGATATCTTGAGTTAGGAATGGAGTTTTGATATGGGGTTTGGATGACATGTAATGAAAATTTTTTATCTTTCATATAAGACCCCTACAAAATGCTACCAGACAATGCCTTTAAGGATGATACATTATAAATAAATATGAGTTCAATCTAAGGTAGGACATCACTAGATATTTGGAATGTTATACTTTATTTTTCAACTTTTTGATTGCGTATTCACAAAGCTGACAGCTTCATTAATTTGAAATATTGATTTGGTCAATACTGTGATATCATATGGGCCTATTTGACGATATCACTCGGGTAACATTAAGCCAATTTACTACTGTTGTGTGTCACTGGTCAATGGATATAGGCTGTCTTCTGTCTCCAAATGCCCGAAGTTATAGCGACATGTATAGCACAATACACAAATCTAAGCCCAACGCGTGAATGATTGCGTTCCATTATCCTATCACCTGAAGCACATGGACATGCCCAGTAATAATTCCTCTGAATCTGTAAACTATAAAAGATAGCTGTCACGTTTCATGCTTGAATTCAACCGTAAATCACAGAATAAATGAGGTGATATTCTTAGAGAATTCATCTGGGAGATTATCGATAACGTATTCACTATTTTCATTCTGTGCAAATCGTAGCTACACTTGATCATACTTTTGTAAAACATACCTCTTAATGTAAGCTACATCGTCATCATCTGTGCAGTGGAAGGTATAGCTTAATAAACAGAAAAATAAATGAAAAATGTTAACATTTATAGCACAACACTTAATACTCCTCCGTTGACTTATACACTAAATGTGGGCCATTTCGAGGCTCATTGGACCCTTGTAAAAGTACTCTACAGCTTCAAGCTACTACCATTCATATTACAGCCATCAGAAACAGACCTTTCGTACTGTAATTAAATTTAAATATCATGGCTATAAAATTTTAAGCTACTAGGACTTGTATGGTAGGATGCTGGTTTCCCCTTGATACTACACTCAACGATGATATTAAACACAGTGGTAGGATATAAAAGAATAGAGTGCACAAATTGTCTTCAATATCCTTCAGTTTTACAACACGAATACTTTACTATCTGCAGCATCCATGGCTATTAAAAACATACTTTTAGGTACATGGTCTATACTATGCCCCGATTGTGTGGGACTATAAGTGTCAGGGAATATTTTGGCGGAGGAAATCTTTTAAGTTAGTGGCGTCCTACTAACAAACAGTTACGATGATAAAGCAACTTTAGTTGGCGCTCTTCTCTGGAGACCTGAAAAAGTCCCTATTTGCACGCAGTTCCCAAGTCACTGCCATATCTATACACTTCTTCGTGGCTGAAAAACAGGTACTTGTCAACTATTATTATTAAATCTTGCGTTTGTGGTACAGAAAATTTTCATGCCCCTATAATCATGATTTATAGGCACAAAATGATAGCTTATTGAAGAAGATGGCGTGGCATCTTTACTTTCAAGAAGTAAGTTCCCCACAGAAAAACATAGCTCGAGGACAATTCACCCTCCCATACTTTCAAAATTTCAAATGATGCATCATCCGCAATTCTTGTAGCCTAATGCATTATATCTTGGGGTGATAAAAGCTATTGCGAGAGACCATTGATGAGACTGAATGATTTCATAATGATTATGGGTACCAGTTCTGTGTGTTTTTAAATATTTCACTGAAAAAGATAGCTTAGGTAGGCCTAAGTATTCTTCTCAACTAAAAGTTTTTTTTTTTTAAAAAAAAAATAGGTTACCGTCGGTACCATAGACCATATGTGAAGCACTGCAAGTACAAGAGCGCATGCTTAGAGTGGCAAACACTCGGTAGCAACTTCAAGGGAAGTGAAAACCTGTTACAAACCTCTTTAGTCTTTAACATTTCCCTGGATTGATCGAAAAGTTAATGGTATAGCGATTAGACCATACAGCATTTCATTGCATGCTAAAGGAGGTGTTACTCCTTGAGTTCTGTAGATCTGCCCACTAAGGTTTTACAAAACCTTATGTTTGCATCTGTTTTCTACACTAAAGTTGTTGTAGCCTGGCCATTATATCGGCTCTTGGACCGAGTTACAAACACAGAACAACTCCCGGTTCTATTAGCCTATAGCATTCATAACAAGGATCGTTCTACAAATCCAGTTAAACGCCCCTCTGTTTAATGTCAGTCTCGAGGGTCTTTGTGAAGTAACCACTCCGAAGAATTTACAAGTCTAGACATCATTTAGCCGACTCCGTGATAAGGCACGACTTCCATTACCGGTGACATGTGAGTCGGTCACACTCTCTGCTACTTAGTGGCAACTCCCGACTTTGCCTTTCTTTATCAACTGCGAACCTGAACGTTTCCTTTCATGTGACGCTACCTAGTTAGGCCACAGTTTGTTTTCGTTCGAATGAGGTCACTCGTGAAGGATAGGCCTTTGTAAGGTTTGACAATACTTGCCACAACTAGGGTGTAACCAGGGACTTTCCTACTTAATAACCGCTTTCATTGACATTGTCTTCATGCATGACGAAGAGACCGTATAAAAACCGAGGGTGAAGAGTTCAATCTAAGCCTGAAAGGATAGATACATTCACGTTTGAAACTCAATACCCCAATATCAATGAATCTATTTCCAACCTTTCCAATCTTCATCACAATTGATTGTGGAGATCTAACAAGAGTGATATAAGGCGGTCATCAAATCGCAACGGGATTTATAATCAATGACGTATATACAAAGGTTTCTCTACGCTTAAAATGAAAGTGCATCTGAAAATTAATCCCGAAGATGTCCAATTAGTTTCCTTGATTGTCACATATGCTTTCTAGGGATCGACAATCGCCTTGAGGCAAGATTTATTCCTTCGTATGCAAAAACTTCATCAATTTTTTGGCTGGCGGCGGCTAAATTATTTGAAAAATAGGGACACTGCAGTGGACAACCAGAAGAAATACGTGTAAATTTAATTTTTGGTATAGTAAGGATTGTAAATCAAACTTCTGAACTTATTGCTTGAATGGCAAATTTTCGCTGCCTGTCCCTGTAGCATCATCAGGCCAACTGATCATGTGGCTGCGATTGGTAATCGAACCGGAAAGGAGGGTCACGGTTCGAATTTGAGCTGAGCGTCTCGGAAGTTTCCTAACAACGGAACCGTACGCCCCAGAAAGGTTATGCCTGGACCCCCTCCTCTGACTTAGGCGCTCACTTGCATTATAAATAGCCCCCGCTAACGCCTCTCTCGAACCAGTTTCTCTCCCTTACCAGAATGATTACTGCTTTGTTATCAAAGGTGTGGTTGGAGTTATACAACTGGTTGCGGAGCCGCCTGCTGAAACTTCCACAGAAGCTCAGTTCAGAACTTCTGATTTACAATCCTTACTGTCTCTAACATACCTGGATGAGAACTCTTAATCTTCATATTCATGTTAATTCTTGGTAGTTTTTCTTTAGTATCTTTTAGTCAATGGTAACCTTTATGTACCCATTTCTATAATAACGAAGGCGTTCCAGAGTCCGTTTGGAGAATTTTCTCCCTCTGTCTGTTTATAAGATCTTTACCTCCTGCATCTCCTGCATCTCCGTGGAAATGTGCATTGCCTCATTGAATGTCTTCCGCACTGACTCTGAACACTCATCTAATGAATGTACAAACCCTGTCACTGGCCTTTTTGTCATCAAAATCAGTACAAACTAACCATAAAGATGCTTTAAAAAAGTCAGTCTTACAGCAGGCTGCAGACCCTGCTTGTGGACGCTATCTTCCCTATATGACTGTACATTGTCAGTGTACTGATTGTTAATTCTTTTTGGTGGGTGGTATTTTCAATGGATCCAAAGACAGGCCAACATGACGTTTCGAATGAAATGTGCAAAGTCTTTCTGGTGAATCTGCGTTCGCCCTAGAATCTGTGACTGCCGGAGATTGACACTTAAATTTCAGGACGGGAATTGGCAGAAACCTTCAGATTCCTAGGGTCTCTTACGAACTCAGCCACCTTAAAGAGACTGGAGGGCTAAATTGACTTTGCAAAGTCTTCTGTTCACTTTCTATTAAAAGCTCTTTAAAGACAGACAGTCATCACCCCAAAGTATATTTTTAGTGTATGTATATCAAAATTCTCAGTTGGTGACTGCTCTTTGATTGACATCAAAGTTTGAAAATTTGAAAGATGCAGAGTAGCTCACATTCCACACAAGGCAGAGAGAGTACTTTTATTACATTTTATAGTCTTGTATGCTCACCAGGACATGGCCTTAAGCAATAAAACAGGTTTATTCTTGCACAAGGAAGAGCCTCATACAGTTATGGGAGGAGCTAGAAGATGCATAGTTGGGAGAATTGTAACTGTTTGTGATCATGAAAATTCCCCTTTAATGTCACCCCAGACAGTAGCAGTTCTCCCCACTAAATCTACTCCTAGCCCTTCCTACAATTTTATACAAACCACCTGTCTAGTAAACCTTCAGGAGGGAGCCACAGCAGCTTGCACTGAGTTCCAATTGCTCGAGGCAATATTGTCACACAAATGAGTGTGTGAGCGTTATTGGGAACACAACTGACTGTACAGGTCATTGTTGACCAATCAGAGTGGAGCTATATCGTTTGAATGAATGTCGATCAAAGTGGAGTGATCAACTGTATTTTAAACTCTGGGGCTATTCCTTAATATGTTTAGGCAGGGAGTTGCAACTCCCTGTTTGGGGTGCCATATCTCCTTTAGAGGTACATAACTTCAGGCAACTTCGAATCACTTAAAAATCGTAAATAAAAAGGGCCAAAAACTTAAAAACTATCGATATATAAAAATAAATTCAAAAGTCGGCCAAACTATACCTAATCCACCAACTTTTAGACTGCTATTCAGTAACATAGAGAAGATTGGATATTCAATGGGGAGAATGAAATTGCCATGCCTTCCACGTTCAATAAATAAATATATGGTCCATCATCTGGCCACCAAAACGTTGTGATGCGGTTGCACGAGCACTCACTCAAACGAACTTGCAGTCGTAAGGGTTACGGCAATTTGATATTTTATCTGAACCTTAGGAAGTGCCCGGTGGTCATTACATAGAGGTCATGAGCACTGAGGCACTTCGTCAGCATCTCCAAAACAGACAAATGAGTGACCCTTTCACAATCAAAAGAACAACGTGCACTAGAACTTGAAAGTTTCCTACTGCAGACTGCAAAGGTCTGTCCGAACATTGCACTCCTCCTCCGTCCTTTCAACTGTTCACCGGTGTGAAGTTAAAGTATACCAACATTAAAACCGATCTCCAGGGTATCAACACCCTCAATTGCTAAATAACTGTTAATTGCTGCATTAACTATGGAAGAGGCCCAGTAACTGCAGTTATCGTACATGAACTTTAGTTGTTATTTTGACTGAAAGTTGCTTCAGTTATTGGATGTGATTACAAACTTGCACAATCATCTAGTACATTATACAAACGACACTCACGGTTGTACAAAGCGGCACAAATTTACAATTTGGGCGTTCCGGGTGTTTTCGCTTTAACCTCTGCTCTTTTGCGTCAATGCTATCCTAAACGCATCAACAAAATTAAAGTTAACAAAAAGTACAACGTTTTCTCGCATTAGGCAGATGCTCATAAAAATGTTATTGATACTCCTATATATGGGATCTTAATTCGTTGTATTTCTTGTTCTTACAAAAGTAAGTTCATGCAAAAAACACTTTTTAAAGTTAACATTTATCTGCAATGCAGGAATAAGTTGTTATTTAACAGTGAAGGTTATTATAACACGTATAAAGTGATAGTTTTACGTACAGCAAAATGTACCTCTAACATTTATCAAACTTAACCTATGTACGATAAAGTTGTGCTTTTATGCTCCCTATCTATATAAACACAAAATTTCTGGCAATAAAATAAAAACTTATTCTTTATTCAATTGTGAGGATTAAGGTGTGAATTTACAAATGGCTATGTTAACTATCTTTCAACGAACGTAAGCCTTAGGGTAAATTTAAAGATATAACTTACTTAGCTAAACTGGAATCTTCAATTGAAACAGTGCCGGAAATACTTATACGGAAAACGGAAATTGCATATGCTGTTATTACCAATATTTTGTCTAATTGTAAACTCACTCAATTTTGAATGACCCTTATAATTTGATCACTTTGTATGGGTCTCTTCTGGGAAAGTTAGCAGAATTTAGTCGTATTAGGGATCACAAGATTGAGAGGTAGACCTCTCCCTCCCATTTTAGGAGAAACGTACGTCATTTTAGCCAAATTGAAACCGTTAGTGGGTTAACTGACAGCCGAACTAAGGTTTTTGTGACAGGGTTGGATCCAGGACCTCTTGGGGGGGGGGGGGATCTAGAATTCCAACAGATCCGATTTTAAGGACATTTTGGTTAGTGACTCCCGGATTTGCTTCCGAAAGAGTGGGGGCATGTATGACGAAAAATCTGGGTTTTATCATGAAGGGGTTTTTAAGTATCAATATTACAACGGGGGAAAGCCTCCTTAGTGAGGTCTAATGATCCGCTGGGGTCATGTTGGTCCAGGACAATGTCTCGGAAGGGGATTAAGGAGCGATGCCCTCGGAATCGCTTGGATAATGGGTAGTTATATTTTCAAACTAAATTGCGAAAAAGATCACGAAAATGTCAATTAAACAATTATTGTAGCATAACTTAGACCACCAGCCTGACGGTTGATAATGCAGGGGGCTTGTCGCTGGGAAAAACAGATGACATAAGGGGTTTCATACCGTTTTGAAACAATACTTCTACGTACGCTGCTCTTACAAGAAGTAACAACGGACAAGTGGGCTATTAAATGAGAGGCACGAAGAGTGCAACAAAAAAAAAATCATTTCTTTAGGCAATTTGGTAATGTTATACCAGCAACGTTTTCAACAAACATCCAACGGGAATCATTGCCCCAAGGTAACTATTAAATACTTTCTTACCAAAGCGCCACCATCAGTTGACGCTTAACGAATCAATAAATCTATCAAAATGCCCCAAATACCCCCCAGAATGCCAGAAACAGCACCACTCAGGCTTTGCAAGTTCCATCTTCCCACTTTTTATCTTGTTCTAAAAACATACATCAAAAGGTTGGAAAAGAAAAGAATATTCCGCCAAACTGCCAAGATTACTGTGTAGGCTCTGCTATGCATCGTTTCACAAAAGCATATAGTTAAAGGCTATCAAACTTAATTTGATAAATGTCAGTCATACAGGGTTTGAAGAAAGACGTTTGGGAGGGGAGCTCATTTGTTAGGGCAAAAACGTCACAAAAGGGTATATATATATATATATATATGTATACATATGTATATATATATATATATATATACATATATATGTAGAATAAATCAAACTGTATGTTACATACACACTAATTCCGGGACCTCGGTTCAAGTTCAAACTGTATGTAAAATAAATCAATTTCCAGTTTGATTTATTCTACATATATTTCATTATTTTCACTTTGCATAAGCATGTTCTAGGATTATTTCCTAATTCACTCTACATTATATATATATATATATATATATATATATATATATATATATATATATATATATATATATATATATATATATATATATATATATATATGAACCAATGGCACTGAGTCAGAGGGGTTCCCTGAGAAATTTTGAAAATGAAGAGGCTACAATTGCAATTTGAGGGAATTTGAGGGTCTGACGAGATAGTCAGGACAATTTCAGCATTTTCATCAGCAATAAATGCAAGTGCCGAGGCTTAGTGAGGACTTGAACCGAGGTCCCGGAATTAGTGTGTTGTTGAAGGTTGTCACATTTAGATGCCATTTCGTCTTACAAAGGTTTCGTCTTCAAAAATCTCTCGTCTTCTTTTCTTCATGTTGCAATATTGCAATACCTTCGGCCAGATTTCTGGGGATAACTTTGTTTGATCCCACCAACCAATTTCGATGGAGGCTACATTTCACTCATCTCTCCCCTATCGCCTCTTGAAACGTTGTTTGGAAAAGGTATGCCATATTCTGTGATCGGAGCGCCATTGTCAGGAGCCTTATTTTCCAGGAAAGATTTAACAAAATATCTACCAGACTTCTGTAAATCTTTTCACAGCCTGTGGGTAATGTTTCATCTAGATTCTGAGATTCTACGTCTTTGAAGCTTACTTTTCCAAATAAGTAAGTTTCCCGGATAATGCACCAAAGGCGAGGTATACTGAGGAAAATCTGGTTCAATAAGAAATCAAATTATGCAACTGGATGCAGCGAAAGCATATATCTAAAGATTTTTGGACCAAGAGTATGCTCGGTGTACATTTTTAGCGCGTGGTGGGAGTCCAGACAGCCTGGGATCCCCCACCCGATCAACCCCTGTGTGGAGTGGATTCCTCTACTTTGCCCTTTGCAGTGCTATGTTATGCCCCATCGTGAACTTACGGTGGCACCATTGCAATTCTGGCCAATGCAAGTTTCCCCTTTAACCCTCACTTGTGTAAAGCATACAGTATCCAAAGAAACAAACTATTCCTTATTTGTTGCACCTAACAGTTTAACAGCTGAGTGTTATCTTAAACTCTATTTTATTTTTTAGTTTAAGTTTCAGTTTATTTCCATGTTTTTGGAAATTAGGAGCCACTTCTAGAAAATATAAAGGGGAGGGTTGAGTCACATACTATGTTAAAACGTTACCAGAATTTCCTTTGGTTGGCTGGGAATCTTCCTTCAAAACTACCTAAGATTTCATT
Organism: Holothuria leucospilota; assembly: GCA_029531755.1. Classification (NCBI taxonomy): domain Eukaryota; kingdom Metazoa; phylum Echinodermata; class Holothuroidea; order Aspidochirotida; family Holothuriidae; genus Holothuria; species Holothuria leucospilota. Next base: position 33,962,813 of record CM055973.1, on the reverse strand, counting down.
TTACGAAAAACGTATGGTATTTCTGATCATGCTGTAGTCAAAGCATCACGTGTTCGTAACCAGATAATTCAAATAGAATTATTACTGTAATAGTTATGCTTGTGGAAAAAATGTTGTTTTCTGTAATTTTATCTTTGGACTGGTACATAAATCAGCACTAACTTTATGTCGGTCACGAAACGTCGGACACAAATTGGAGGTACCGCCCAATGTCTATTTAATTTACTAGGTTTTTGTAGTTCCACCTCTAAAGACCTCAGGTGACCTTCGACCTTCAACAAACCCACAGGGTTTTCTCTCTCTCTTGAAGTATCAAATCTATATATCAATTACGAAAAGTATCCATCATTTCTGTCTTGAAATATCGTGTTTTTCAAGGTCTTCGGTTTTGTCCTTTTTGCCCTCAAATAAACTCTGAGCTCAACTTAAAACAATAGGGTTCTTGCTCTTAATATGATAAAGTCATATACCAAGTATGAAAAGTGCCCATCATTACTTGAGATATCGTGTTTACAAGTAGGTTTTCAAAATTTCGTATATTTTCCTCCGGTAATCTCAGATAACTTTGATCTCTACCAAAATCAATACGGTTTATCTTCTGACCATAACACATACCAAGCATGAAAAGCATGCATGCTTTATGCCTAGAAATATCCATGGTTACCGTGCTTTCGACTTATGATCTCTGGTGACCTCACTTGACCTTTTGTCTCCACCAACAACAATAGAATTCTCCCTCTTAAAATGATACTTCCTTTTCCAAGTATGAGAAGTATCCATCATTACTGTCTTGAGATATCGTGTTTACAAGCGACGCATCACAAACACACCCACGTACCCACATGTCACTCACTCACACATAACCCGCCAGCGTGATTGCATAGGCCTAGATTCCTTTCGCCTTCGGCAAGGAATAAACTAGAAAGTCCAAAGACTTAAAGATTCCTTGCTAAAATCAAATGTTTTGTTGCACTCAGTGATTCGGTTCATCTCTCGAATTTACACTTTTTGACTTTTTTTCATTTGTACGATGTTTTCAAATTTTAACCTCTGCCGACCTCATATGACCTTTCAACCCTACCAAAAAGTGAATAACACAAAATGAAAAACAAAAACCATTTCCTAAGAGGGATTCACACCAGGGATTGTCTGGGTGAGAAACCAACGGAGCTCTATAATCAACTACGCCATTAAAGAATTCGTTCAATATAGTAGTTCTAATCATCCTTAAGTCACAGCATCTGCTCATAATTAGGTAATTCAAATAAGAATTATTACTGTAATGGTTATGCTTGAAAAAAATAAATGTATTTCTCTATAATGTTATCTTTCAAATTGTACCAAATTTAAACTTAACTTTTTATTTGTAACGAAAAGCCGAACACAGTTTGGAGGTACCACCCACTGTCTGTTTAGTTTGCAAGGTTTTCCATACCTTCACCTCTAATGACCTCAGATGACCTTCGACCTCTAACAAACCCGCAGGGTTTTCTTTCTCTTAAAAGAACACATATACATACCAAATATGAAGAAGGATCCATCATCTCTGTCTTCAGATATCCTGTTTTTTTTTAAAGGTCTTCGGTTCTTGACGTCTGATGATCTCGAATGACCTTTGACCTCCTCTGAAAACAATAAGGTTCTTCCTTTTAATGTGGTAAAGTTACATACCAAGTTTAAAGATTGTCCATCATTGCTATCTGAAGATATCGCGTTTACAAGCAGTTCTACGAATTTTGTATTTTCACCTTCGGTGACCTCAGATAACCTTTGATCTTTGCCAAAATCAATAGAGTTTGCCTTTGCACTAAAACGCATCACATGCCAAGTATGAAAATCATCTATGCTTCTTAACTAGAAATATCGTGTATACAAGGTTTTCGGTTTTTGAACCTGCCTCTTAATATAATAATTCTACATACCCAGTATGAAAATTATTCATCATTGCTATCTTGAGATACGGTCTTTAAAAGCCAAGCGTCATAAAAACACATACACCCATACACACACTCACACACACACACACACACACACACAATATCCAGCGTGATTGCATAGGTTCCTTTTGCCTTCGGCAAGGAATCAAAAACAGATTGGATTCCATTGTTAAATTAATAAATGCGTAGTCTTTTAGATGCAATCATGTTAGGCAAGGAGACAAAACATTTCCAAGCCTTAATATTGTTTATGAAACTGGCACATAAAAACCATTTCGTAGGAGGGACACACAATATGCCAGTGTTTCTTCGATTGTTATTCCTCGTGCGTTTTTCAGTTTTGAAAGGTAATGCTCATTTCTGTGAATTTACTCAGAACACTCGGAACAAAACGCACCTTCTGTAATAACATAACTTTGTTTTAAGTAGATATAAGAGAAATCAAGCCCTTTAACATTAAGTACTATCGTTAGTTTACACCTTTCTTAAGTATCGAAAAAAATAACCGAATAACACTTGCGTGGGCTTGAAATGTGTAGGAGTAGCCTATTAGGGAAGACTTTTCCTCATTATATTGTACATACGACTGAGGCTAAACTCTCCATGCCCACGCATTTGAAAAGCAGGATGGAGCCGCCATACCGCGGTGGCGTGACCTGAAACAAGTATTTTACGATTTACTTTTTGTCTAGAAAATGTTTCATCGTTGGCTAAAGATTGATTGCTGACTGGCTGATTGATTGATTGGTTGACTTATCGATTGACTGATTTTAAATATTAAAGGGGAAGTCTCTGTTGTTTTTTCCTGAATAATACGTTGAAGTTCTTCTTTTTCTCCTAAATCAGTCGTTCCCAACCTGTTTTAGATCATCGCCCCTTTCACCTACTTTCGTTGAGCAAACGCCCCCATTCAGCATTAACAGTAATGCTACGCATGAAACAACAAAATTAAAAACACATGTTGAAAGAAAAGGGTTTGCCTACACATACATCGTTTGTTCGTGTGGGTCCTACCCAGGGTAGCAAAGCAGTGGTGTTGGCCTCAAGAAGTTGACACCCTTTTGTGATGGCGAATACTTAACCGGTATTGGAAAGCGTGGAAGGCTTGATCGTGGTCATGGCAGGAGAAACGGTTTTGGAATTGAACGGCTGCAGGGGCCTCACGGAAGTGGGAAGCATCCCCGCCCCCGGCCTCTAATGGGATCCAGGACCAACGTCCCAGTGGGGAACCAGGTGGAAAGCGCCCCGAAGCTCTCGAGTAGTTACGAAATTGTGGATTAAAGAATGCACTGTTAGTCAAATTTTGCCTGTCTTTCGATTACCTAATAACCTTAATTACGCACTAAAGAGATTACCATTTTGCATTTTAATAGATACTAACGGAAGTTTTTTGTTCTGCAAGGTAATTGTCTTTTGGTGGGAGGACGAAGGATGGTATGGGTCGCATGGGTCTTCAAAGACTTGTGCCACTCAAGCTGTCCTTCATGTAGTAATAATGAGAAAGTCGAAATTGGCCCACCGAAAAACTGTATTTTTGGAAACATTTTAATGTTTTACTTCATAGTTCATGCATTGCAAAAGTTATCTATAATGTTACGGTTATCTGCAGTTGCCACTTCTGTATATTATGTCTATGGACAACAAGGAAAAAACTACATCCGAGGGAAAAGTGGCGGGACAATTTTTAGCCATGGTCCCTTCGCCTACATTTTTTGATGCCACTGATGTTAATATGAGTCCTGTCAGGATGTTTTTAAAATTGGACACTGTTAGATGCGATTTCCTGGTATCTGGCATTAAAATTATTCACAAACTTCCTGGTGCAAGTGAGGAGGGAATGTTAGACCTACTCGACTTGTTCACTTCATTTGATCTCCTTTTTATGCAATTTCAGCTACAAAAAACCTTTTGAACATCTTGTAAAGCCCAAATTTTAGTTTAATATCTCTTCTTTAAAAACGCACACTCCCTGCCCCTTACCGATCATCCTCTCCCTACTCTGAGTTGCAAAACGCCCCCCCCCCCCAGGAGGTAACGCACCTTTTGGGAACTACCGTTCTTAAAGATCGTATAATTCCCTATTATACACATAAACTTGCTACGTGAGAAGTCGCATAGCAGGAAAATTTTCATAGGGCCTACGAAGACTCTACCATTTGATGGATGACCTCAAGACGGAACAGAAATATGTTTTACCAGGGAGGTGTTATTAGCTAATAACACCTCCCTGGTTTTACCTTTGAGTTTTCCGTTGGTGACGGCTAGGCAGAAGCTTTTGTGCCTAAACTATGCCATTTTGAGGGACTGGAGGTTTGTCAAAGACCTGGAAATCGCACATTCCCCTACATCAATCGAGATTTCGAGTTAGCGTACGATGGTTCAGCACAGAAACACATTAATTATTAATAATGTATTCAACAATGGAATTAGAAGCAAGGATTGTGGAATAAAACTGTTATTTAAATGATTACTAATAATCATGAAACCCACGTCGGTCTGTCGGTAGAGTTCAAAATGCATCTCATCTTACAACAATTTTATGCCAAGAGTTTCATCAAAAGTTCAGTCCAAAACACCTTCTTTTTGGTTGTTACACCAAATCATTTCTCGCCGGTGGATTACTGCAGTATACTGTAACAATACCATCGATCTGTTATTTTATATTTTTACAGGAAGAGTTCCTGTGGGCAGGCCTACAGTTTGACCATCTTCGAACAACCTTCTCTTAAATACATGCCAGTTGTAATTGAAGTTACCGTGAGCCACCTTTGTTCGATTTTTCTTTAATTTCTGGTTTCAAATTCTTTCGTTTTGCCCCCAGCCTCGTAGTTATTACCCCTCAAAATGTGGTAATTACAGGAAGCTTAAGAAATTGCCTGTCTACATCTGTTCGATTAAGACTATTATCTTGGAAAAAAAAGCTAATTTGAGATTTTGTCCCAGTGTTCGAACTCTCCCAAGTAATATCACAAAGTGACCTGTTTCTCGTTTTGGTTTTACTTCTAAACGTTTATTTTGTTTCGTTGCTTTGGGCAACCAGGATTTGGCTAAGTTCATCACGAAAGTTGAATCTTTCGGTGAAAAGTAATAAATATGCACGTTCCTCATTTATCCACCAGAGACCTGTACGTAGTAAATTAAAGAAATTCTCCACCGAGAACATTGTTTTTAAGTCAATAATAGTGAACGTAACGAGATTTGTCAGCTAGTGCAGTATCTAGACTTGTCACGGTGCAATTTTTTTTTTACAATCATCACTTCGACAAGCACGTTCGTCAGTGAAACGGCTGTAGGTTGGAATTTCAAGATACTTTTAAAGTTTTCTTTCGTAAATGGTTTAGATTCCTAGAACATTATTTGAAGTTGTTGCTTATCTTGTTATATTATTAACTGCGAGTAAGAATGAGCTTATCTCTATCAAATCACATTTGTTCAAAGAGCGGGCATGAGGCGAAAAAAAAAAAACTGGGAGTATAAACAGGTAAATCCCTTTAAACGGAATCTGCAGAAGTGACAAAGACCTTTACTTTGGTAGTTAAAGTGTTCTTCATGTTTATATTTTAAACGAAAATATCAACATGTGTACAATATATATATATATATGTTTATGCAAAACTCTGTTATGCATCGAGCACTTTTCACCTGCTATTGACATATGCATCTTATATATATATATATATATATAATATATATATATATATATATATATATATATATATATATATATATATATAAGGTCAAAGTACTGCGTAGCACTTATGAAGTAGGTAGGTAAAAACAAAGTAGTAAATAGTGCTAAAAGTTTGTGAAAAATTCCACGACGTTTCGGGTTTAAACCCTTCATCAGGTGGCAAAAATGCAACTGATCGTTGACACGGCCAAACGTACAATTTAAAAAATACACAATAAAATTGGGCACGGTAAACCTCGGCTAGGAAAACGGACAGTGTTAAGTGGTTACCACAAGTCAAAAAAATGCAGGAATTGCTGCGTTATAACAGTTCAAGTCTAACGTTCAGACCATGTGGGGACAGGGTTCCAAGTTTCATGATTAGGCGGTTTTCAGCAGCTAGGCGGTCATGATCGGAACCTCGACACGAGATGGCCGCCGAAACCATCAAGTCACGGATCGAGCATGTTGACGGGGGATTGAAGTGGGTGGCTACCGGGAACCCTGGGAGGTTCTGTTTGATTGACCTCAGGTGCTCGGTGACTCGGTCAGCAAGACGACGTTTTGTTTCTCCCGTTCTCGTACGTGGGAGAAACAAAACGTCGTCTTGCTGACCGAGTCACCGAGCACCTGAGGTCAATCAAACAGAACCTCCCAGGGTTCCCGGTAGCCACCCACTTCAATCCCCCGTCAACATGCTCGATCCGTGACTTGATGGTTTCGGCGGCCATCTCGTGTCGAGGTTCCGATCATGACCGCCTAGCTGCTGAAAACCGCCTAATCATGAAACTTGGAACCCTGTCCCCACATGGTCTGAACGTTAGACTTGAACTGTTATAACGCAGCAATTCCTGCATTTTTTTGACTTGTGGTAACCACTTAACACTGTCCGTTTTCCTAGCCGAGGTTTACCGTGCCCAATTTTATTGTGTATTTTTTAAATTGTACGTTTGGCCGTGTCAACGATCAGTTGCATTTTTGCCACCTGATGAAGGGTTTAAACCCGAAACGTCGTGGAATTTTTCACAAACTTTTAGCACTATTTACTACTTTATTTTTACCTATATATATATATATATGCACCCTTGTCCACAAATTTCCAGTTTTTATCTGTTCCTAAGATTCACAAGGCTAACAACCCTGGTTGTCCCATTGTGTCTTTCCATTGAGTTCCCCTCCAGTGCTCATTACACAGTATGTTGACTCTGAGCTTTCCCCGTTAGTTTCTGTGCTACCTTCTTGTATCTAGGATACACCTTACTTCCTCAGGTTAATTCAAAATTTTGAGTAAACGTTCTTTATTCACCATGGATGTCACAAGCCGTTATACTTCAATATATATATTGAAGATTGGAACCATGCAGATGGCGGGGTGTTCAACAAAGTAGGAGCAGATATATATATATATATATATATATATATATATATATATATATATATAGAATGTCTAAAAATGGACGAGTAAATGTGTTTAATGTTAAAGGCAAAGGAGCATGTGATACGCAAGTATTGAAGTAAAAGCTCAGTGCACCTCTTCTCAGTTTCACCCCAGTGCGTTCCACGGGGGGGGGGGCTAAGGTTGACACAGTACATGATTTGCGATTCGTTGTGTTTGTTTATCAGCCGCTTGAGTGGTTTTCTTCCGACTCTATGTGCGTGTGTATGTGCGCGTGTAATAGGTTTAAATTGGGGGATATGAGCGTTTTTCCCCTGTCAATTGTGGATACACCTGCAAATGGAGATATCCCCCACTTTCACTTTTAAAAACGGCGATCCCCGATTGACACCTTAAACATGTATGTGTGTTAACGGGACTATTTTAAGGGGATTTATGATCAAGGAATCAATTGCCGGTATTCTTTCTCTTACATCTTCAGAAGCAAATTAAACGTTTTCTCTCATCAAGTATCCCATTATAAGGGCTATACGTCAAGAAGGTCTTTGTTTCTTGCTGATGGCAATGTTTATTGTCTTTCGTTGTTTCTTTTGTTATAATTGCTATTGTTTTCTGTAACCTCTTAAGTTGTGCTTCTGTGTTTAAGGAAGTATCCAAGCTCATAAGCTTTGCTAAGCTTCTTGCGGATAGCTCTCTGTCTTTCACATGTGTATTTATGTAATTTTGAAACTGTTTGTAACACATGACCGAAATAAATGTTGTTGAAACTCAAACTCAACTCAGAACTGAAGATTGGCAATTTCATAAACTTCAAGTATGCTCATAACCGCGTGATTGTCACCATATCCTCCTAACTGTAGTTTTGCAGATTGCCAAAGACGGATTTGTGGCAAGAGGAAAGTAGCTGATGTTTTCGCTTTTATCTTTGAAGGTTTCTCATAATTTACCTTCAAAATATAGACTACGCTCACATCTCATATCAAACATAAGTACATGAGCCTCAGCGATTGATTGGAACGATAAGGAATTGGATTGGTAAAATTGTCTCAGTTTGTCATCTTTTCTCATATTCATTGTCTGATCCATTGTAATTGATGTACATAGTAATGGCCGAACAACGTGACCAAGATGTATCGTAGCATTATCTTGGAAGGCCAGGGTGATACAGCTAAATCCGTAATTACCCATTACTTCTAAATACATCAAAGTTATCGGTAACGGTTCGTGCAGTCCTCAAAGCAAATGTGATAAAGAAAGCATTTTCTACAGGCACTTGTATTCAAAATCATCTCCAAAATAAATTACCGCTGATATATTTGACAATTTACGCCGTTCGTACCGTCCAAATTGGCTCGGTCGCCTTTGAAGATGTAAAATCATGGGCTATGTCTCCCATTGGGAAGAGATTAAGACCAATTCTCAGGAGGTAGTCCATTCATTTAGAGGGACAATTTTGAAATCCGAAAAAGATCCGAATACGATATGTAATCATCGATTCTCTGACCATGCATGGATCTACTACAACGAAACTTAATTTTTAAGGCACTGTCCATCCTTTGAAAGCGTTTGAAATTGATAGTGCAAAGTTTTATTGGGCTTTACGTTTGATCTTGGAAGATGCACACAAAAAATGGCCAGAACCACGATGGTTTGCAGAAAGTGTGTTGACGAAGGAACGTATACGAGGAGAGAATAAAGAAAAAAGTAAAATAAAACCCGTTAGAGAGACCACAAGGCAGTGGTGCATCCAGGGATCCAAGGGGAAGAACCTCTATTATTTCCAAGGTTTCGGTAAGCCTACCTATGAAAGTGAGAGTTATTTAGTTTGTCAGTTTTGATATTTTACGCCCATTTGGGAAAGCACAACTACTTAATCATGCAATCACAATTTACAAAATTGTTCTGCCATATCTTGGGAACTCGCCGACTTCCTCACCCACCCAACCCCAATAAGCTAAGCATCCTCGAGGAAATTTCACCCATGTATCACACCCTGTAGAAATAAGTTCTGGATCAGTCGCTGCAGAGTAGCCAGTAGCATGGCCAGAAGTGACTGTTTTTCTCAGGGAGGGCGATGATTCTTTCCCGACTCCAGATCTAATTAACTGCCCAATTTTCCGCCCGACTGAGGCAAAATATCTGCCCGATTTAGTCAGGTTTCTGACATTTGGGGGGGGGCGTCCCTAGCACCCCGTCCCGTACGGCCATGGCCAGTAGTAGTAACAGTAGCCAACTTGAGCATGGATAGTTGGACAGAAACTTGTCTAGAATTTTTCCTGGGTTGGCTTTTGTTTAGCAAGGGATTTGTCAAAAGTCTTCAGGCACGGGCGCTGGTGAGGCAAAAGCCTCTGATATTCTTTTAAACTGAGAAAAGTTACCATTTGCCCCCCCCCCCCTCTTTTAAAATAAAAATGTCACCTTGTCATAGACTTGTGAGTTATGTATCAGTACCCCTCTCATCCCTACGACAAAGAATAGTGTAACATTGTACTCAGGGCAATAAGATCCCTCTTTGTTGAAAAGTGAAAACTGGTAATATGGCCCCTTTTTACAATGAGAATTACCCTACAGGCTTGTAACTTAAGTGTGAGGTCATTGATATCCGACAAAAAGATAGTATGACAATACCCGGAGAACGTCGCCCTCCTTTCCCGAAAAAAACTATAAGAAATGAAAAAATATTGTTATGCATTTATAATCTGTGTATACAATCATATACGACTGTGCTATGTGGAAATTCCCAGGAAGTATTGCATAATTCCCAGCTGAAAGTAGTATACACACCACTGCTCACTTATAAATTTCCTATCCAAGGTTTCCCTCAAGTTTTCCCTGGTCAGTAAAAGGGGTTACTAAAAAGAGATTACAGTGTTTTTATTGTTTTTCGTCTTTGTTTCAGACGCAAATGTGTTTCATGATGGTTGTGGTACAAGAACAAAAACACAAAGAGCGTTGAAAGGACATTAGGGAATTCTCTTGCTTTGTAGTAGTTGCTGTGTTGACTTTAAGTTAGCTTTCAGTCTCTTCTGAACTGGGATGGCACAAACATAGCAAACTGCAAATTTATTTCCGGTCATTCATCGCAGAAATCTAATTTTCCTCCATCAAGTAACTGACAGATTTGCTTAAGGCCTAGCATTGCTTCCTAAGTTCTTTTGTGTTCACTGCGCTTCTTGGAAAGAATCATTGAAAATTACGTAGAGTCAACGGTGAAAAAGCCATCAGCATTGAGTGCGACAACGATGACCGGTGCAAGATACCGTAATTACTACAAAGACAACAGACTGAGCGTGACGGTTGTGTGTAGGTAATGAAATCAAAAGCCCTTGATTTGATTATACCAAAATATATCTCTTGACCACGACGGGAATCTGTTACAGCACTTGACTATATCGGATTCATCTGTCCTTGCATCTCGAGGAGGTACTTCAAAGAGTTGTAAAATTGTGAAGATAATTTTAGTGAACTTAAAGAGGAGAAAGTAAATTGAATGTCTCGTCTCTTTTCCTTTGTTTTCTCTAAATGTATTGATTTCAATTGAAATTCCTCCATTAGTTGAATAGCTGTATCTATCAGAAGCACACGGTTGTATTACATAACGTACATTTGTATATGCTTGCAACAAGATTTTTCTTACCTAGCAATGAAGCATTTCAAAACAAACTTGCTTTACATTAACTTAAAATTTCGTCACGTGATACAAGACAGACTTCTTGCATTCTTGCAATGAAACGGAAGGAAGAAAAACATACTAGATCATTTTAACCTGTTTTAGCAGGGCTCAACTAATCATAGGAATCTGTGGAATATATATATATTTATATATATATATATATATATATATATATATATATATACATTGTGTAATCGCGGTCACGAGCCAAATTGGTACAAAAGAAAAATTAAAGAGAGTTTATTCATTAAAGAATTACAATCTGACCTGAACAGAAATGCCGTAAGTTACCAGTTGAAACTATTCTAAATTCTTACTATTATTCTGATGCGACCCCTCATTTCTTCTTCCTTTTATGTTTTGTTCTCCTCGTTGCCCCTTTGTCTATCTGTGCTTAACGAATGCACACTCCTTAGTCTATTTGTGCCTTCTCTCACGTTGCCTGATGATTAAGTCTTTGGACGGTGACTTCGAAATATTGCAACATGTCGTCGCTAATCAAGGATTTCGTTTGTGCTACATTATATATATATATATATATATATATATATATATATCTCTAATTCGGCACTTAGGGGGAAAGTTGTTGTTGAAAAGTCGACCTTAAGGGGGAAAAATTTTTCGGGTGAAATATAAGTTTCGCCTTAACGTTTCCACACACTTTTTCTATAGGAATACGTAAACTTACAAGGGCGCCCTCTTAGATTTACAAACTAGATGCCATTACTTCAAAGTTGTCAAATTTACGGACACCTAGCTGTTAACACGAACGGATGGCTGGCCATTGAAATAACGTTAATTTATATGTTTAGACGTTAGGGCGAATTTATTTCTTATGTATTTTATTATCTTTTTTTCGCCCTATGTACAAGCAGATATAACAATTTCCCTTAAGGTGGGAATTAGATTATATATATATATATATATATATATATATATATATATATATATATATATATATATATATATATATATATAGATACATATGTATATATATTTATATATGTATATATATACATACATATGTATATATATATATATATATATGTGTGTATATTATTTGTGTATGGGGTGCGATCCCGATGTACAAAGTGCTCAATTCTTTTGACGGTAGAGCAAAATTTACAGCAGTATTGGATTTCAAGCCACTACCAGTGGCTTCCTACTAAAGCACTCTCCAAATGGCTGTATATGAATGAACCTTTCTACAGAGAGTCTACCAGTCTACATTGTTATGGTTTCCAAGGTCTACTAGGTTTGATCTTACTGTGCCTGCAAGCGAAGATAAGCTCTGAAAACCAATTGAGTAGGGTATGCCTGCTTCTAATGGATAAAAATGGAACCTACGGCCATTGTGCTTGGTGCTCAGCATAAGCAATGGAGTAGGGAAAACAAACCAGTGAGTCGCAACTGGAAAAAAGGGCGTGGCCGGCCCGACTTAGACCAATTTGGTTAGAAACTGAGCCGTAAAACCTCATCTAACTCTAACTCATGGATAAAATGAAGAGCTTTACCTGAATGCACAGTGAACATTCATCAGGAAGTGTGGCGGATGGGGCAGACTGATAAAATAGAACACTTTTTGGCGTAAGCTGATCTTGACCGTTTAAGGCTCCAAAAAAACTTTGACAATTCGGTTTCCTTTTCATATATGTCATGGCGAAATGATTTGAGGTGGTTGTTTTACCTTAATTTTAGCCCAGTCCCTAAGGTCTCTATGCGACTATTTAATAAAGCAGAGCCAAGTAGGATAGTTAACTGGTCCACCCGAAGGCGCTTCAGTTCGGCGCGCAACCGACTTCGTCGGCTGGGCAACCGATTTAAGAGGCAAGCCTATGCCAAATGGGAGGAAAGCCAGAGTGCCCGGAGAAAAACCCACGTACATCGAGCGGGATTCGAACCCACGCACATGTGAAACACATTGGTGCCAAGCAGCTGGAATAGACCACTCTGCCACTCGACTAGAGTTGATTCACTCTTTCATATAAAGTCGCTAGGTCTCTCTTTCAAAGAGAGGAACGTGACAAACGACGAAGGGTCTTAGCATAGATTTATCACAGAAATAAGCATTTATAAGCACCGTTTAACATTCTAAACGTGCAGCTAACACGTTTAAACCATTAACACATAACCAGTGAAAATTTCTCAAATGTCAATATCCTATCTTGCAGTGGTATAATGAAATTAATATGCTTTACTGAATAAGTTTCCTAGATAGGACTGTTTATTGTTATATCTTATGCAAGAATTTCTTTTGTTCAGGTAGTTAAAATTACCAGTTGCCACTTAAGGTGCACCCCATCAGGTAGCTTTCTTTGCTGTTACAGTTTAATCTTATCCCTCATCAGACCGCCATCACGGAGTGATGAGATAGGTGAAATGTAAAAGCATCGAACCAAAAAATTGTCAGGGAAGACAGAAACCTAAAGTCTCGTCGAAGCTGTCAGCCACCCGTAATAATTATTGAGTGAAATTACTGTTTTGAAAGGTTGTAACCCCCCACCCCACACACACACACACACACACACACACACAAAAGAAAAAGCAAAACAAAAAAAGAGCAAAACTCACACGTCCGAGTGGTAATGAAGCTGTCTACACTGGTAAAATTTGTTTAATGTAAGGTTTTGGTGTCTATTCCGTGCGACCCTTATTCGATCTCTAAAAGAGTAGGCTGTTCCGTGAGAGGATCCTTTCCCAAATTTCCCCCCAATTTACTACTTCGATAATGACAACATGAGTGCTATCGATGATAATAGTATACAACGTGTGGCCCGAACCAATTGAAAAATGAAAAGCAAAGCTACACTTCTCTCGAAGGACGATCTCAAGGTTAATGAAGAGGCCAATTTTCGTTCAAATCACACTCACAAATGTTGAAAATAGACATAAAATTTTTAACTCGTTAGTCTACTAGACTAAAACAAAAGTAACCAATAAGGATAACCCTAAAGGTAGCCCAGGGCCCTGTTTACCCACTGATAAACTTGCTTGCTGCGTTAAATATGGAAAAGTCTACACAAACTGTTTGTCTTATGACAGTATGACGTGATTCATTTTACGTCATTGATTGCACACGGCGAGTAAAATGGCCATCGAGGTTTGATTTACATCTCGTCTGATGACTGTGTCGGTCATGAGCTAAAGACAATCTACTCTTGACCTCACTAGGCCAAGTTGTAAGACTATCCAAAAATTTTAAGGGCATATAGTATTTCATATGAGTTACACTATTCTTATATCGTCCTTGACATTAGTAACAGTTGTATTGTGGTATTCATAATGGTAGCACTAGTCACCGGTACCAGCGAAAATCGCAAAATATCAACTTGAAGTTTGAAAGTGCTTCTTATTCCTTAGGTCAATTAAATGGTACCATAACACGTTTCTCGACTGGTTACAGCGGTCCAAACGACGGGGTGTCAAGGAAATGAGATTCTTTTAGAATGCTTCAAGTCGTATAAAGTGGCATGGCTTCCGAAACAACTTGACTTTTGACTGCTTGTTAGTCGAACGAGCCATTGTCATTTGATGTTGTAACTTTAACCGTAAGAAGTAAATTTACAGTACATGGAAGCATGGAAAAAAAGAAGTATAGTTAAAAAACCAGGGCCGTAGCCTGGGAGGAATCCCGGGGGTGAGGGGGAGCGGTCCATGGCATTAGCTAAGCGGAGCACCAAGTGGCGTGCCTACAGACAGTTGACACCAGGGAGGACACTTTTTTCACCTGTGTAGGATTGTCATCCTAGGAGAGGGTCCTGAGGGGAAGTACATGCTAGGCCTTTCTTAGGTGCAAAATTGTGATATCGTTTGCAAAATCTTGAACTGATTATACCTTTACAAACTGTAATTATTTACTGATATTTTTCCTATTTTTGTGGCTGAGTGTAAGTCAAGAGCTGCTCTCTAAGAGAAGGAGATGACACTCTATGACTCTTTATACTCTTTGAGAAATTTTTGTCTTTGTGAAGTGTCTTGGATGCAAAATGGTGATATCTTTGGTAAAGCGTCGTAAAGCGTTGATTTGATTACATGTTTAGGAATCCTCTCTGGTTAGTATTTTTTCTGATTTGGTAGGATGTAGTTGAAGGGGATGTTGCCTTAGGAGAGGGATGACACCTCTACTCTTTGAGAAATTTTTCTTGTTCTAAGTTTTCCTAGATTTAAAATCATTTATCTTTGTTAATTAACATGATCTGAAATATGAATTATTTTTAGAATTTTTCGACTGTGGCATGACATACGTTTGGGGATGGTACCCGCCGGGTGCCGGCTTCCCCTGGGGGACCAGCATTGGTTGGGGCTTAGTTGTAGCGTAGGTCTGCAAGAAAATGTTCGGTCCAAATGTCTCCCAGATGGGGGAAATGATACATTTTAGACCTTAAACGTTGCATCAAAACATTCTTTACTTTTGGACTTAATACTTCCTATAAACAAGTTTAGATTCAAGAAGAAAAGTTAGACTTGATTTAAATCGAAAATGTAATCACCCCAATTTAAATGAGTGTACCCGGGTATCCTATTTTATGAATGGAGTTTGAGGATCATGTTACAATATGTTTTTCACTGAGTTGTAAAATTCATGCATAGGTTAACTCCTTGGTTTACCTTGAATATGCAATACAAATATGTTTTAACACATCGTGAAAGATACTTGAAGTAAAATAAGATGACATTTGTGATATTTAAGCTATTGTTTCAAAATAAGTTTGCGGGGACTGCTTATGCCCTTTACATTAAAAGATTTAACCGTCTCATTGAGTTTAGCTATAGCCTGACTAAAGGTAATCATAGGCTACTTTACCTTCAGCTAGCGTATATGCTTGTGTATTCAAGCAATGTATCTTGCAGGAGGAAGATTGTAAATTCGTCAGGAGAAGAAACCCGCATAAGAATGCATCCACAACGGGGTCCGGGGACCTCCCTGGGAAAATGTTGAGAAGAAAAGGAACCCTTATGTGCGATTTTCCCGGTCTTAGGGGCCTAAAAATCATAATTTGCACAGTGAAATTTCAGTATGTTTTTCTCAAGAAGGCCAACTTCTTTTATGGTTTGGAAATCTCAGGGGGCAGTTGCCCCCTTTCCCAGCAGGCTACGGCTCTGAATACAGAGATAATCCTAAGGGGTTACTTCCAACTGAGGAGGGGGGGGGAAGGGACTCCATCATTTTTTACCGAATTTTTATTATGAATGTTGAAATGGCTAATTCGCTGTCCAAATCGGGGCCGGGGAATGTTCATCCCCCAGCTCTTCCACCTCGTTGCCTATGACAACAGATAACATCTGAAAATGCATGCTAGCCTACATAGATAAACCGCAGGGTAGAAAATCAATTTTGTCTTTTTAATTGATGACTTAGACAAGCGTATGGACAAATTGCTTTTTTATTCAAATAATAGTACGTTGTTTATTATTTAATTCATTTCTGTACAATACTCACAGTCAACCTCATACTCCATAATATTTTCGCAACTATACAATATGAATGACTCATTCATGGTTGTGATCATGTCATATATGTTTCGTTTAAATTTTACAGCGGTGATAAACTTTAGGGTATGAACTGGCCTTCAACCTAGTACTTTAATTACTGTTTCAACATTAGTTTTAATATATTAACAGCAACCTTCTTTCCGTTTAACTATGTTCAGACAATTTTCACAGTTATGAGTAGGCGTGATTTCGATTCATGTCCCAAACTTCATTCCATTTTTAAAAAGGTCAACACTCTACTAGGCTTAGCGGTAGTTTCCCCTCTTTAGCCTCGACATTTGTTTGACAATATTTAAACACATCTTAACCCGTAAAATTGTGATTCGCAGTCACATTTCACATGTTTGCCTGCGTGTGGTTCGGAAATTCTATTACAGGTTTGATTATAGTGATTAGGAATTGGCGGCAAGTAATACCATGAACTTATTATTCCATTACAACCCATACTGTTTTAATTAAATCCGGTTGCTATTTTGAGGCTTAGTTGGAATTTATGTCACTAAGTATAACACTGAATGTTTCGTTAGTTGACAAGGTAATGAAACATTCCGAAAAAAATATTGGCTTTTGAATGTCAACTTGAAATCAGAAATGAATGTATCAATGAACATTATTTATTACAGAAAAAGTCAGGAAAATGGAAGTCATACCTTATAAAGAAATTATCCCGGCTAAATAATAACAATGGGTGACATTTAGTTGAATCGTATCCATACGTATTTTGGTAAGTGACACTCCGAATTAATTGACTTGCCAGGTAGTTCTGTATTCTCTAGTTGTATCAATGAGTTACTCATTCTGGGGTTACAGCATCTGCTGATAGCTCTTGTTTCCTAACAACTCCGTTACGTTACTTATTATTAAAAGTACTCCAAATTTGATTACTGAAATTTTGCATGCTCAAACAGTTTTACTGGAGATGGTTTCATATGTCACACACTTATCCATTATATACACAAAAGGCAATGTTTAAAGCTAATATTTAGCTGTCATATAGAAAAGAGCAATATAATGTGAGCATTCTGGTAAAAGTTTGAATTCAATTCCAGTGTTAGATTTCCGAGATACAAGCAAATGAAGTACAGTAACTACATTAATTTCTCAACCGAAAGTGGACTTAAAGCAAGCACCGTTGAAACAAACACCTTACATCAACCAACATTGTTATGCTAGTTTCTTAATTTTTTTTAACTAATTTCCTCCCCAATTGCCTAATTTTTCTGTAATGCCTCGAATAAGAATGCACGTGATGCATTTGAAGTTTTTTGCAATATTTTTACTCAGACTTGAAGATTCTATGTGGGTAAATTCATATTCCAAGTTCGAAACAGTTATTTGAAGTACCGTATGAAGCGGCTTTAAGGCCTACATTCTCATGAAGGATGAAAGTTCTTATCATTCCTTCCTGTAAAATGGTAAGCTAGGACTTAACTTTTCCACAGCCCTGTACAAGCCCCATCATCGCCCATCTTCCTCATTCAAGACCCCCAACATCATCAAAGTTAGGCTTCAACAAAAAATTGTAAAATTGTAGTTTCTGTGGTTTGCTTCTGAGGGTATCCTTTGCCATGTGAACATCATTTAAATGCACTTTTGTAATAAGCACAATTTTTATAGACTCCGGAGTTTCTGCGGGTTTCTATGGAGGCCCAGTCTGTCACTGAAACTTACACCCCCAGAGCCGTTGCGTCATCTCAATGTAACGGGGGCTAATCCCTAATTGACAAAGATTCAATATAGCTACTCATTTCAAAAGTTTGGACAACTATGTCAAAAAATGTTTTAGTGAGTTCTTTTAATTATTTGTTGAACAGGTATTCTGATTTCAATCTTACTTTATTTTGATACATTCAGGTTTGAAGTTTACGTTTTACATTGAACATGCCCATCTTGCACAAAAATGCACTTTCAGTGAAAAAATGCTTTTGCAGCGAAGTAACATTTTGATCTACATTCATATATTATCTGTGAACCCGAAATTCTATGAACATGACGAATCACATAATATCGGTGAATATATCAGCTGTCATCGGGTAGGAGAACTCTTACAGATGAATAGATACCAATGAAAAGCCTACTTATTATATTTTGATTTCCTGTAAATTCAAACGAATGTGTTGCTCAACTGAAAGTATAATTTTCACAAACAAATATTAAGTTCAAGTCTTAAGGTCAGACAGCTTAATAAAAAATAGTCTAATGCATAAGCTAACAAACCAGTACCAATGTTAGTTAGCTATTGCCAACAGACCGTAGGAGAAAAGTTAAAAAAGCAAACATTTACTTGATCTACCTTTAAGATTGGAACGAAAGTTTCCAGAATTGTATTATTTCTTTTATTTTAACTAAACTTGTATATGTTCTGTAAATTCTATCGTGTAACTTTAATTTTAATGTCTATGCTTTTTTCGAAGAAGACCTTGAGCCACTGGGCGCCTGATGTCTTTTTCATTTAGTAAAACCGGATTGAACGGTCTTGAAATAACGCTAAAAAATGTTCTGCTTAATCTCTCTTTTTCCAAGCTTTAGAACAAATTCTAGATCCTCCACACGACAGCGAGAAGAAAAAGAAAAGTAAACTTTATAGGATGTGACAGCCACCCCCCTGGGATTGTGTCTAATCGATTTTAACTTCTTCATGTCAGAGGGGAAAGCCAACAGCTCCATTGACGACGAGGAAAAATCTTGCTCTTGCAACGGTTTACTTTAAGTCTTCGAGAAGTAATTGTGCTTCATACTTCTAAGTTTCCAATTAGCTCGAGGTTGCTTTTTAGAATGATACGGCCTTGACCGTCATAGCTTAAGGGGACAAGTATGGAGAGCTTTAGAAGTGGATGAGGAAGTAAGGAAAGTTTCTTCCCTTCCAAAAACTTATCAATGTAAGTCTCTTTGATTCATTTAGATAAATTACTAAATTTACAACCGACGGTATTTACACCTAATCCACTTCTAGGGCAGTTCGTTAATTTTCACGTGATCTTCTTCCTTGTAAATAGTGATTATAGGAAATTTCAACGGCTTGCATTAACCTAACACGTTAGATGGCTCGCTTAACACAGAACGAAGTTCAGACTTTTCTGTTATTTGCCTGCAAAATGAAGTTAATACAATATACTATACCTCAACTCTAAAATCACAAACACTCTATGTTTCAAAGATTGTCATATGAATCTATTTGGTGTAACTCTCATTTTCACCGGACCACCAGTGCTGAGATGTAAAGCGTTAAAGTGTCTTAACTCAAAAGAAAATGGTTAATTTCACATTAATTTGTTATATTATTCTGGCATTACTGAGATTACAATCTTTGTTTTCCCTGCAAACCATTGCACCTTGTTCCAAGTGTGATCATCATTTACTTTTACTGGGTGACTTGATTATTCTTTCTTTCAGCAACTTACTATGGAAGTATGGGTGATGTTTCAAAGGTGTTAAATTATATTGATTACAAAAGAAAAACAAAACAAAGCAGAGAGTTGTTCAAGAAGTTCATTTCAAATTATTGAACAATCGACTATTTAACAGGGGCTTCGATGGGGTTTAGGGCTTGGTGGGGCAAAAATTTCCCGACAGCCGGAACCCTGAATCATGTCCCGGACCGGACTCTTGTATAAGCGATCCATCCACACGAACTCGAGCGCACACGTGCACACATGCGAACACGCATACCCGTTTACGGCGCCGATCGTGGACATACACAAATAATGTGCAAAGTGGGGACGTTCTCTTCTTCCTAGTGAATCGGGGACAATTACAGGTTCACACACCAGGAAACTGGGGATACCGAAAAAACTACACACACATTTACACATGAATGAAGACTTAAAACATACAATTGGGGCATTACCTCAGATCAATCTGTAAAGTTGTAGGCACATATCTGACACCCCACTTTGTATTATTTTAGACTACGCACACACGCGCACACAGACACACCGTACACAAAATACATGACAAATCATACCGTTAGCTTTCTTCCCAATTTAATTAGTTTCTTTTTCAGTTTTTTTTTCTTTTTCAGATTGACAATCTATGAAGGAATCAAGTATACTGAAAGTTAAATAAAAGAAAAAATGCTTTTGATACTGAACAAGATTTTCTTATTCTAAACTCGTGTGTTCCACGCCTTCTAGGTTTTGTACTTGGCAGTACTAAATCGCAAGGCTAGAGATAACAACCACCGTTCAACAATACTATCAGACATACTGTACATCTGATTTGTGATAAAGGATATAAGAACGAAACTTTTTTCGTTTTAATTATATTTAGAGCAGAAGTGGACGTGCATAGACGCCAAGAAAAGTATTGTTTTAGGTCTGGAATCTTTCTTTTCTCCTATCGCTTGAAGAATGAAAAGTTAACAAGGGGGTGACGCTCAGTGTTGTTCCTACATTATACACGTTGATTGTTGATATAAAACATACTGCATAATATGAAACAAAACACTATTTACAGGGGGTAACGTTGATGATACCCGTTTCTAGCTTTCTACCTATATAGGAATAACCCCAGGGCTGTCAACTTTTAGTTACTGGCGAGGGTACTGTAAGATTCGCTGGGGGACTCCTGACGAGGAGCGCGACCATCGGTTCACGTGGAGCATCCCGCCAAGGGGACTTTTTGCCAAATACACCCCTAGATTGCAGGAAATGGCACTTCCTGTGCCTGATTACCGCATGCCAAGAATTGTCAGCTTTCAAATGTTTCATGTTCCTGGAAATTTTTACGGAGATATGATCAGTTGGAGAACGAACTCAGTTAGCGTGATACCTGGCGCTTTACCGGCACTCGAAACATCGTTTGCGTTATGAGTGGAATTTTTACACCATATTGAGACATTGCGTGAGAAACTGACGGTTCATCGGGTGAGCATGGGATTGCGCTGAAATGTGTCTCTCACGCTGAATGCGTGAGAGTTGACAGCCCTTTAACCCAGCTCGGGTTACCTTAATAATGTCATAAAAGTATCATGAAAAATGTGCGGAAAACGTTTCTGACCGACATTCTGCATCGAAGAATCTATCCGAATCTTGAAAAGGAATTGTTGCCTTAGCAAATTCTTAAACACAACTGCATATCTTGATAAACCAGGTCCGTCCATTCACTGCAACTTGAGGTCGTCTTCAATGTGTTTCGACGGAAGTCATTTTTCGCAATGAACCGGTTAGCGATATGTCTCAGGTTGATCGGCCATCCAGTTTGTCGGGATACATGGCAAGGAACATATAATAACTCAGCAACTCTTGCGACATGGTGCTTCTTAGTCTTCAAGTCTTCAGTCTGCAAAGTTGACTCAAATGATCCAGGCTATCTGCCGACGCAGTGGTGGAGGGGTAAAGAAGATACAGTGTGAGCAATTTCATGACTTGAGTAATCGTGTGTTGTTCACTAGATTTGCCAAGTAGACTTGTATTATCCCTCGTCGAAGTTTCGATCGCCTCTTCCGTCTGTCCGTTGTCTTCAGGTAATGGAACATTCTTAAGTGACATGGTCTAAGCCTTAAACCTCCCCTTAGACAAATCTTCCCAATAGTACCCACTACAGAGTGAAGGTCGTCCTCTGTATTTTTACCTTTCCATCCGTCCTTACTGTTACTAGGTGCCCAATTGCTGGTATGATGGGTGACATTATTACCCATCTGACGTAAATATTATTGAATTTGGGAGTCCCTACTTTCAATAGAAAATGCATAAATAGTTATCTGAAGTGTTGAAAAAATAGGGATATGGGGATATGCGTTATGTTGAAAGGGTTAGATAGGAGATTCACATGCATTAATACTTTAATAGGCTCAAATTAGCGTTTTCTCGAAGTCCGAAAGTCATCTGTATACCACAATATTATAAATTTTTTTACTCTGCCTGAATTATTAATGGGGCAAAACGATATGTTTGCCCCACCAATATTTTCTTTGGTAGGGCAATTGACCCCCTTGCCCCGTCAGGATCGACGCCCCTGTTATTTAAACTAAAGTGAATAAATTTTCAAATTTAATAGTCAAGCAAACGAATTAGATTTGAAGATGAGAGTTGAAACAATGCGAATCATTTTCAATCTCGGTAATATATATTCATGAAATTTTACATTTTACTACACTTCAAAAACTTAGCCATGCAAAACTCAGATTCGTAATTAAAAATTTGATTGTGTTATATACAAGTTGCCTACAACCTCGTCCTCGCCCTAATTTATTTATATAACTAATTAAGCCTTCCTATTGTCTATGTTAATGAGTTTTATCCTAGTCCCTCTAGTACTTAAGTTATAAGCTAAACATAAACCAAGGATTATCGTAGTTCTGTAAACTGACCGAATTAATGATTGGTAAATTCATTGATTGATATTTCAGCTTTTTAGAATTCTTGTTTAATTTTCATCTTCATTAAGTAATTCCACTTTTGATAACGTTTCTTTCATAGCATAGACAACATGACGATTAACAATAATGTTCGAGACTCACACTACTGTTCATTTTACATTGTACAGGTAACAAAATGAACCACAGACAGCAAACAATTTTGAAGATGACGATACAAAGGTTTCCACGTACTGTCTTTCAGGATTTGTTTTACATACTGGAAAAAGTGTCTGTGGAGACTTTTCTAACTTGTCTTCGGCCTTCGTTGCATTAAACAAGATTCCGACACAAATTTGAAGAAATGGAGTAATGCATTTCTGTCTTCTCGCCCACAGACGATTTTGAGACCTGTTTGGTTCTTGAAGACAACCCTCAGGAGACAAAGAAGTACAAACCTTTCCAAAAATGAAACTGTACATTTTGAATTTCCTTCGGTTAATGATTATGCTTGAAACAAAATATTTACAATGTCTTTTGGGAAGATTTGAATATTCTTTATCCACGAATCTTTCCCTCTGGTGTCCTTGGGACTATTGGGTTGCTAACATCTTGTTTATGTGATCGAAGACGGAACTACGTTACTGTTATACAAAGGAAGAAATTGAAATTACTTGAATACGAAGGTGATGTTCACAGACGATCCTTCTGTGAGAAAGACGGATAATATTTCATTGAGGAGTCCCTTTCATTAAGATGCCACGAAGCATTTTTACCACAAAATAAAACATTAGGGAGTAATCGCTGACAGGCAGTCATCATGTAAAGTATTTTTTTCGAATGAGTGACTTGTTATTATGAAAATTTTACGGAGCTTAAAAATGAGTAGCTGAGAAACATTGGGCCTACTGTAAGATTAAATGCTGAAGTAAGTACCTTTTTGAATCAGAAAGCCTTCTATCTTACTACAACATTTAGCAAAATAAAGACGAAGCCATACAATCTCGTGATAAAGCCCCTTAAGAGAGAAACGAATTGATTATTTTGACAAGCGTTTTGACTACATAAAGACAGAACTGGGGAGGCATTAAAATTCTTTCTTTGTACTGCAATACCGATCTGCTTAATCAGACAAACATTTGTTTTATAAGCAGATCCGTACATTACATTATCAGAACAAATTATTTTTAACTACGCCAACTAGCATTTTAAGGCATCATCTCTGACTGCTGTCAGTCATAATGATATGTCATATCACTAATCAAATTTTTGTTTTTAACTGATTTATTTTAAAAGTGTAGGCTACTATTATCGATTCCACCACGTGTTGCAAATAAAATACTGGTAATATCGAAAAACTTACATGCCCCTCCTTTTTGGAAACCACACATTGCTGAAAATGTAAAGATTATTGATAATGAATTTTTCATATCTTATTATTGCAAATAATTCTGTCTTAAAGAAGATTACATGATCCAATTGGACAAAAAATTTGCCAGGAAAAGTTTCCTTAATAGGACCTATATTTTCAATTAAGTTTTCCTTTTCCGTACTAAATTACAATGTTTATTTCATTTAAAAACACAATGAACGTTGATACTGTTCTCTCCGAAAAAGGGTTTAACTGCTCAAGAAGTCATAACTGACTATGGTTTATGAGAATAACACTATGGGAGCACAATTTATATTTCACTTATTTTAGGAGAACCCGACTCTGTCCATATCACCTTAAGGGAAGTCACCAAGACAACGATACACTAAAATACTTATTAAACCGTTGCTTTTCCCACACATAAGACTCAGTTGTTCTTATATGCACCTCATTTACACCCTCATGAAGGATTCACATCTATTACATGGCCTTTATCTATTTTGCTTGAGTCTGGGGTGTTAAATGCAGTTGCTTACACATTAATGGTGGACGAACCAGGAAGGGGGGGGGGGGAGACCCTTGGACTCAATTGCTTCCTCTGTTTCTCCATGCCGGTCAATAAACCAAACGGAAGCTAACATTCCAGTACCGGTTTCCTTAATGTCGTGTTTTGCTTTGCAACTGCTATCAAAACGAATAAGTCATAGCATGTACATACTGAACATTGGCACTTTGGCAAAGCATATACACGTTTTTCCATTGGACGGGACCATCTAACTACCTGAGGATCTATACCTAAATAAAATGTAGACATGGTCGCCATGGGAAGTGAACTTGTTATTTTCATTCCTTCCGGGGCCATAACGCCTATGAGTTCTGGGAAGCCAAATCCCCGGATACCTGGACTAAGAGGCACCCAGGCTTTTAAACCATTTCGAGAACGTCATGCTTTGTTTGCATGGCTTAGGAAGATAACTGGCAACCCTTACGCACTTGTCATCCGCATAGCAAAAAATCGAAATCTGGGAGACAATGCAGATTGCCCAACCATAACCCTTGATATCTAGTATCAAAATAACCATCTTGGACTGGAGTTTCAAATTAATTATCTCAGCTGCAGTGCTTTCCACCTTGCACAGCCCTGATCAAAGGTGAACCAAAGGTAAGTCACTGAGCCTTTCTCACAGACTGTGGTCGCTTGTCGTCTTAATGACAGTTTCCTTTGAGGCCTTAATTATTGTTGTTATTATGTCACGGATAGTATTTTCTTTGAATTCAACATGACTGAAACATTGGAATGCTGAAATCCCACATAAGTAAATGCTAAAGAATGAAAGTGGATGGATATCCTGTAATCAATTTTTTTTGAAGCTGATGATTGAACATGAAATGTGATGAACTTGCAGGCGCGTATCCGCAGGTGCGCAGAGGGTCGCGCGTCGCTCTTTTACGCAAAGCAAGAAAAGGTAAATGCTAGCTATCAATATGACTGATTTATAAAACCTCTATGCCTACAACTGATTTTCCTCGTTCCGATATCGTAATATTTTGCTAAAATATGTTAGAATGAAGTGACTTTGAGGACACTTTATACACATAAAGGCTATTTCTGGCGGGCTTCGTGGGCACCTGTCGTCAACTTGGCAGCAACCAAACATATTCAGACAAAGAGGCTACCTCCTACGCGTTAAAGTTCTTACACATATTCACGTAAGCAGGTAATATTTGGTCAAGGTAGAAAGACCTAATATTTGGCTGGAGGTGTTGAATACAAGATGCCCCCCGTGATTACAAGAAAGCTATGTACAGGGGCACTTTGGTCGCCCTTCTAAATTGATCCATGATGAATGATTAATTCTCACGTTATCTCGCAGACACCAGCTTGGGCAAGGGGCTATTCCTCCTCAACAGGGATTTTTTTCAGTTTTGTGAATCATAGTGGGTGCGCTAAATTATGCACCCTGCGGTCCCGAATTGCCATCAGTCATCCCGACGTTTACTTGTTTTTGCAAAAGAGGCCAGACTCATTGATAGGAAACCCACCTTTTCGGAGCTCTTCGCACGCTGTAGAGATTGATGTTTCAGCCTCTTATATAGTTGCGTTCTGGATAGACTAAATGGGAAAACACCAGACTTAAGCCGCGGTCACACTACAACGAATTCGGATTGGATTCCTATCCGATTTTTGTGAGTTTTTGTTAAAATCTTCTCCATTTCATGGAGGTCGGAAAGAACCCCAAATATGCCAACCTGTGTAATTATATGATTTTTATCGCAGGACTACGAAAATTAAATTTATACGAATTATTTCGTGACGTCACATCGACAGACAGCTTTTATCGGACTACGCGTGTCCGATAAAACTTGTTTGTCGGTGTGACGTCACGAAAAAAATCAGTTAACATTTTTTTTTCATAGACTTCTGATGCAAATCATATATTTACACTGGTTGGAAAATTTTGGGCTCTTTCTGACCAGAGATGGAGAAGATTTTAATAAAAACTCACAAAAATCGGATCGGAATCCGATCCGAATTCGTTGTAGTGTGACCGCGGCTTAACCCAATAGCAATAATATGATAGCCTTCAATGTTTTCTGTTAAGGTCGGGAACTTTTGTAGTAGTGGAACAGTTTTTTCCTTGTATCTGTTGTGCGCTCGACTTTGGTGAGCGATTTGCACCCTGAGATAAGACTGAATAAAATACAATGCTTACTATCCCCAATAGACAGCTCTACCTAAATATTCTTTAATACGACCCCCACAATACGACCTTCGAAATTACATCGCGCTTATCGCTTTTTAATTCTTCGTTGCCCTCACCATATTTTGGTTCTTTAGATTAGTAGTAACTAATGGACTAAATGGCAAAACAAGACATAGTAAGCTTTTACAGTTTTCTGTAAAGGTCAGGACTTCCACCACATTAATAAAATACCGTTCTCTTGCTTTTGTCGATCTTGTTCTCTTAATTTATTTGTCGATCGGTAGCGTAAACGACTAGGGAAACCTGTTCAAAGGACAGGCTGATGGGTATTAATGCCATACACTTGCTATCACCCATTATACGCAGCTGCCTCAACAAGTTCACCATGTTTGGCTCTAAATGGGGACAAATTATTTTGCATCCCTGAAAAAATGAGAGCACGCCTCCCGCACTGTGCAACCCTCTATTTCATATTTTCCGACAACACACTTAATCAACACTTCGATACTTCAGGTTTGTATTTTGTGCAAAATATGCTAGGAAAGTCTTCATTAACCATTAAAAGATGGCATCAGGTCTTGATTAGCCAAATGTTGTTTGGTGACCAAGCAGGAAACATATTCGAGACTATAGTTGTAAACATTTTGCCCCCCTCCCCCTCGAGCAAGTTAATCCCTGTAGAACAAATCGTGGCTCCATCACCTACCCCAGACCCCTACACAGTCAACGCTTTGTCCCTTAAAAGCTCGCAGGTTGATCTTGTCATTACATAGTATGCCCTCCTCTATTTTTTGTACAATCCTGGGTTTGAACCTAATAAAGAAAATTTTGTATTTTCATTGTATCCCAAATAGCCAATTTCAAGGAAATTTTAATTCGATTTTTTTTAAAACATAACCTTATTCTGAATCCTTCTCAACTGGGCATGTTGCTAGTCGAAAAATTGGAATGTAAGACTCATTTCGGTTCTGAGCCAAAAATACTGAATTCATAGCCAGTAGAAACAATTATTTCGAAACTTCGATCAAGAAATAGTTTGGTAAACATTGGCAACATGTGGAATTGGTTATAAGGAAGCAACACAGAATACGATGCTGTAAGTCTACCGCAGATAGACGAAATCGGTGTAAAATTTGCAAATGTGAAGAGTACGAAACTTTCCAACCCTTGGTGACATTTTATTTTCCTCTGTAATACTGAAGCTTTCAAAGCCGTTTTTAGGAAGTGCTTTGGAATGCTGTTACCTACAAAAGTACCATGATAACACTTTCTAGGCAGAGTGCCACCATCACTTGAGTACCAAGATTTGTTTTTGTATAAAAGGCTCCCAGACTGCCGGAAATGGCTTTTCGCTGACCTTGTCACTTTTAGCAAATCATCATTTATTAATCATTTTTTATTTTGAAATATCTTTTAAAATTAACACTTCTAGATGGAAAAAGTGATGTAGGAATTGAGGTGAAAATTATTTGGTAGATTTGTGAAACCATTATTTATTGTACATGCTTACATGGGACCTATCGACACGTAAATGAGTTGAGTAAGGCCCGGGAGACGAAGCCCTTTGAAGCTTTGAGGTATTCACCGTATGAGGGCATTAGCATAATGGGAAATGCTAAATGATACTAAGCTCTTTTAAAAATTGTATTTTTCTGATTTTGAGAGAGAATTTAGATGACAGCTTGCTACAAAAATTAATTAGACGGGAGTTGGTATAACCAGAGGGTTAGAGGACTAATAAGCATGTTTCAGAATGGCCATCTTTGGTTCAAGTATTTACAGACATTATAAACGGATGGTACTTGCCGTACAACGCCTTTGGAAAAAGTTTATGTAACAAATAATGTACTGTACTTCAAATCATGCATATACGCTATTAGATTGCTACTTGGTACCAGGCTTTTGATGCTTGACTTGAGGTTGAAATTATAACTCTATATTTCATAAATTAGTTTTCACCAGAATGATCTCGTGCATTATTGTTCTAACAATAGATATGTAATGTGGCCGTTTCGTTACGATGTTGCCAGATGTGCGCAGACATTTTGCACGAGCATTCTCTTTCCATGGGAAAAAACATTGCTTGCAGGCTTGGCACTGTGATCTCTTCAAATTACTTACAAAGTATGTCTTTTCAAAATAGACCACATGCATTGACGTCACGCGACGCCATTTTTTGGCGGCAAAACAATGAGGCATACTGCTAACACGACAAAGAATTCCCACGCTCGCGTAGAAGACTACGCGCGTTTTCAACCAGTACACAAATCACTCCCAGCCTTTAGCACTTGTTGGTGTAAATGGCAATGATACGCGCTTGCCTCTCCTTGGAGGGCGCACTTTCTGTTCTGTGACGTCATATGCATAAGGTCTATTAGGGTAAGGAGATAGTAAGGGAAGATGGAAACGACTCGCATTTTTTTGCATACTTGCAGTGCTACGTTTCTTTGTGAATCACACCTTTGCAAAAAGAGCTGTAGAACTAGCTATTGTACAACTCTATATAAGGGCGGAATAATACTAATACTTTTAGAAGATAACGAAAAGTTAGTTAGTTAGGTGAGATTTAACGACACACCAACACGAATGTGTAACGTAAAAGTTTACATACGGTTTCAGATACAGAACAGAACTAAAGGTAAGCTGATTAAATGCGCTTAATGCTAAATAGTTTGCGGAATATTTATGATATAAAACATTTTATATGAGTCCATCATTGGTTCAAAAAATACACTTTGCAACATTCCCTAAGTCTACTGCATAAAGGCCTTTAGGGTCACTTTAATTCTGGGGCCAAAATGCGATTGAAGACACGCCCTCCACAGCTCCGTGTCCGCGCCACTGTTACTATGTATACGACAACATAAGATCACCCTTTTAAGGAACTGATATCTGCAAAACAGTTTATATAATGTTATGCAAACGTTTTCGCCAAAAATGAAAACAGAGCTTAAATATGGGAAAACTTTTTTTTCGCTTTAACCTCTAAACACGAAAGCTTTATCTGACGTTTAAGACCAGAACGTTGCCTTATTTGACGTGCATCATTTTCATGGGCGACCGTTCGCGTCAAATTACTACACCATGACAGACTCCTTCCGATTAATATTCAAGTGTAGATGGTAGAAAGAAGAGATGATTTCCCATCGGCATTTCTGCAGCAGTAGTATCATCTCATGTGACTGAATTGATTTTTAACTTGTCATTTTTTCCCTGACAATGACGGCTCAATCATTTAAACTAGACACGATATGTTTGATTTCCTCTGAGGCGTTCCACACATTTCTGTAGCATTTATTTAGCCGTTTCTTTGTCATCAGTGGTACCAGAAAGTCATTTATGGGCAGAATTGGGTCCTTCATGTTAGAAAAACGATCATAGCTATCCACTGTTCCGTATAATCCTGTCAAATACGATTTCATGCATGCCGAAACTGACAAGACCAAGTATAACATGACAAAAAATATTGAAACGAATGTCACATCTTTTTGCAGTTTGTGGCTTTCCTCCAGAAGCATTTCACATGTTACGTTTATCCTGAGGTGTCTATTCAACTCAGTATTCGAATTGACACATGCTTTCCCTATTCACGGGCACGAGGCATGAATTTTATGGTAATTAGCAGAAATACTTCAAACAATCTAGCCGGATCAACTGACTTGCAAATCATGTCATTTATGTTTCCCTGTGACCCCCTTTACAATTAGATACTCCACCGGACCATTAAGGCGGCATTATTCGATCATCCGATTATGTATTTATCTGAAAGAATAGAATACATGTAACGTCATGTTATTACGCATCCATGGTGGAGATTATTTTGAAAACTGTTAAAGGGAATATGGAATCACCCCTCCAAAACCAGGGAATTGCTAGCAACTCCCAGTCCAAATATATTTAGGAATAGTCCTAGACTTCTAAATACAGTTGATGACTGGAGTCAGTTGTGTTCCCAATTAAGCTCTCAAACACAGTCACTGTATGTGTGTGTATATATATATATATATATATATATATATATATATATATATATATATATATGTATATATGGCCTCGATCAAATTAAACTCAGTGCAGGTTAGATACTGTGCCTGACTTGGAGGTGTACTAGACAGGTGTTTTTTTTTTAAATTGGAGGAGGGGCTAAAAATAAACTTAGTAGGGAGAGTTTTACTGCCTGGGGTGGCATTAGAGTATTTTTGGTGTTGAATCTTCACCACACCCATGCACGTGTACATAGTGAACGCACCACTGCCTATTAGAGAACATTGTACCTGTAAAATGGGTTGATTTTTCGTACTTCTTAATCCTCCACAGTGTTGCGGAGACAATCTCGGTTGAAGTTATGTACACTTTAGTTATGACATGCTCTCAACTCCCGTCTGAACATCCTTTCTTGAAGGGGCTGTTGTTTCACTTCAATTGTATTTAGGAACATCCCCATAACTTTTAAAGGAAAGCTTTTAACATGTGAACGGGAAACTAAATCTAATCATTTTGGTAAATTTCCACTCAACTGTGATGTACTTCTCGAGATACTAGCAAATGAAGTTTCTACATTTGTGACCTAAACTGAGTTTGAAGGAAGCAGGATTTATACCATTTCTTTACACTGATGAGCAATGCTTTGTTTCCTTTTTTTTCATTCTGTTGTTTTGAACTTGAAAGCAATAGGGATATGAGCTCCCCATTGAAATTTAAAGTTTGCAAAATTCCCATCCCTGTCATGCATTCACATTCCAATAACATGGGATTATGGAGGAGAAAATTGGTTTTGAAGTTTAAAGAAAAACAAAAGACTCCTCATAAAGGTGAGGCTATGATGTTATATGTGCTTACTTCAGTTTTACCTTTTGGTTGAAAATGTTACAATGTAATCTGCTAATACCTTGAGAACCACCCATTGGATCTGAATGCAAATTTTACCAAAATGCTTAGACCGAGTGACCCCAACATATCAAAATTCTATTCAGGCCTAGAGCCGTCTTTCAATAAAATTGTAGAATACAGTTTGATTGAAGTAAATTTAGACAATATCATCACTCTGATTGGCAACTGATGTGTTTGTAGATTCCTTGGTATGGTTCTTCCACCTCACACACATTAGAAGGCGGATATGATACTTCGTACTTTAAATTCAGTATAGACCATTGTAATCTTGTCTAGTAGGTGCACTATAGACGTGTTTTTCTTTCAAATTGGGTGAGGGGCTAGAAGTAACCCTAGTAGGGAAAATTTTTTGCTAGGGGAGAAATGTGACACCCTTTAATTTTCGTACAAGTAACACACACAGAGGCGATGAAATCTTACCAAAATTTTTTCTATAATTCAAGGACGGTAATAAAATAGTATATTTTTCAGCAGGTTATCATACTAGTGAGACCTATGATTTGCCTGTAGTTTCGAATTTGGACAAGCGATTGCACTGCATTTAAACAGTGCGTTTTAACGAGAACGCAATTTCTGGCTAAGACTTAGGTCATTTTTGCTATGTAAGAGGCACCGACAACATAGCTAACTGTTTGTCTTTGGGTAGCGGAACTTATGTTCAAGGGTCATTTCGGATAAACTGAGGTCAATCGCTACGAAACAACAGGGTGATGACTTTGCTCTGTTATGACTACGACATTTGTTAATATGTCAACTTAACTGTCTTGCTCTGACTGACCTCTCCAGAACTGAGAACTGTTAATTGCAAGCTAGCGCCGAAAATTGGCTACAAACATTGAAGGACAAACGGCTGATTAAGACAATGCCATGGGGAAAAAAGATTGGATTGAATATGATTAAAATGATTATATAGGAACAGGGGGAAATGGTATAGCCTAAGACTGGGATTGCTGGACAATGCTAGGACGACAGAGGGTCGTTTGCAAATCTCAAAGAATATTTACAAGATCTTACTCGAGTGACTGAGAGGCTCAAACCCCGATGAGTGAAGGAGACTTGCGAACGCAACATCTTTATTTTATTATCAACTAACACCTAATGAGTCACTTTTGTGACTTTCATAGACAGATTTTTATCCCCAAAGATCATATAAGATTGCAATTGGCAAGCAAAG
This sequence comes from Holothuria leucospilota, assembly GCA_029531755.1. Classification (NCBI taxonomy): domain Eukaryota; kingdom Metazoa; phylum Echinodermata; class Holothuroidea; order Aspidochirotida; family Holothuriidae; genus Holothuria; species Holothuria leucospilota. The sequence continues at coordinate 33,930,208 of CM055973.1, read as the reverse complement.
TTTGGTGTTCCTTTCAACGCCAGGGCACCGGTGGTAGTGGTTGTAGTTGCCAAGCGCCAAGGTGGGTCAATGATTAACTGTTTAACATTTACCTCCATATCTTTTATTTGCATTTTTCAATCTTAAATTAAATAAATGATATTTTAACTGGGTATTTTTTTATTAAAATATTCCATTTCAGTTTCCTGTGTAATTTTTTACTCTTGAGTGTTGATTACTTAACCTTAACTTTATCTTAAATGTCCGCAATATTTTCTTCATATAAGATTGATTGTATTGAAATTATGTTAAATTAAGGAAATTACATTTAATCTTAATCTTACACGATTTCTGCTTTATTGCCTCTCTCATTTCACCATATGAAATATTTCAACTTCAAGTCACAAGCCTACAAGACGGGGTGTGGTTGCAGTCCCCACCTACCCAACAATTATGGCAGAAAATTTGATATTTTTGGACAAAGTATACGCTAATTTTAGCCATTCAATTTTCAGTCCAAAGAACTGTAACCCAACAACCGAGGCAGTGCCGTACGTTTATGCTTAAGGTGGATGGATTCTACGCAAACTCAATTTCGTTTTCTGATTGATGCCAGCTAGTAGACTCGTTCGGCTGTTTGACTCCGACCAGTAGACTCGTTTGGCTGTTATAATAAAATGACTGCTTAGATTGCAATTAAATTAAATCGTTATATTCCGTTCCTCGGCGTATCTGTCTTTTGTCTGTCTGACTGTTTATATCGATATCTGTATCTACATATCGATATCTATATCTATATATCTATAACATATATATATATATGTATATGCAACTGATCGAGGGCACGGCCAAACGTGCTAAATACAAAAAAAAACAATAAAATTGGACGCACCCAAACAGGTCAGGGAACCAAGTGTGTGTAAAAAGGGTAGAAATGCGATAGACGACACTAAATATGTTTATTCAATATTCATTAAAAGCTTTCGGCAGGCTGGCCTTCATTAGGTACTGCACAAAGTAGCACTATATATATATATATATATATATATATATATATATATATATATATATATATATATACTTCCTACCTGCCATACTGACTTAATACACATATGTTTACTTTTTGCCGTACCTAATGGTGGCCAGGTGGCCGAAAACTTGTAATAAATATTGAATAGACATATTTAGTGTCTTCTATCCCGTTTACACACACACACGTTTATGTAATGTAAATATGTTCATACAAATATTTAAAGAGTAAAACAACAAAATGATGACAAATCATAGCACATATACGATGAAAATACAGCGTATATTTCGGACACAGGGGTGGCCTACAGCGCCTACATTATATAACAAGGAAAGGGGTTTTTGTTGTATTTTTGTTAATATATGTATATACCTTTATATAATTCTTTATTTATACATGTTTGTGTGTGTCTATTTAGTAGTACCCTCTTCTGCAGGTTGGTCTTTAACTGTTCCTGCTAACTTCCCAGGAACAGCACCTTTCGCAGCTGTAGCTGCCAATTGCGATGGCTGCTTATCATGAAATATTCTTTCTCACTTTTTATATATAAACAGTTGTATTAAAAATTTTATTTCTGAACAGCAGCAAAATGTTACTACAATTCAAGTGGTTACTATACTTTTCAGTACATCACCTAATTAGATCATCTTTTATTATTATCATAAATTAAAGCGGTCTGGATGTAATTTAGAACAAATCGAGGCTTTGCAAGAATTCTGTCTGTAGGAGATCGGAATGCATCCCCTGATACCAGCACTTCCCTCCGAGAAATGAAAAAGGTATTATGATACTTCGTTATTGTTCCCGTCAACGATCTTTACCTTTTACTTTCAGAAAGTAGTCTCAACATGAGCAGCCTCTCCGGAAGGTTGTTATTATACGTCTTTACTGTTTACGTTTGTGAATATTATACTGCCTTTGGGGTTACTTAAAATACACCAACTGAATCTCTCCAGTGATAAGAGACTAATTAGGGCTTGTTTGAAGTTACTTTCACTGTTGTTTTAAGTCAACTACTTCATGATTCCGCAGTACATTATATAGATATATTTTACTTTCTTGAGGATTCACAAACTTTGATGACGGAAAAGAACTGATAGTGAGGAAGTAAGGTGACACGGTTAATTGGAATAGCTCAATGGGTCAGTACATTCTACATGTAAACATATTCGTAAAATTTAGGTTGATTAGCTGTCTTTTTTCCCCTTTTAAAGTTAATTTTACATCTTAAATGATTCTAAAATGATTCTTAGATGATTTATTAAAAGCTTTGTTTTTTGAAAGACTATTACCTTTGGTTTAACTCTCTTGCTCACCAGCAAAACCTCGACTGCCGTTTACTGAAGGGATTACATATATATTGATATATCTGACTTTCAGGGCAAGTTATGATCATAATGATGTAACTTACGCTACTGTATCCTTGATTAAAGCAATTGTGTACGGAAACTTAATAAGTAGAAAGAGAATGATTGAAAAATTTGATATGTACGTTGATATATATGATTGTAAGTATTGTAAATATTGAAGTCAAACGATGAATAAAGACAAGGGGGATAAAACAAAAATTTAGGTTTATATGTATTTATTTTACAGTCTTGACAAATTTGCAACTATGGGATTTTCTATAATTACTTTGTAAAACCTGTGCATGTATTTCAACACCTAACATTAGACTTCATACTTGAGAGCTACAGCAATCATCATGGAATCAGTCAGCGTTTCCCGCATTTAAATAGAGATCTAGAAAATTTTAAAATGTAAAAAGAAGAACAAATACCAATAAAATAACATCGTATGAGGTATCCAAGTCTTAATGTTTTACAAGTGAACTATCATTTCTACACATGTTGTCTCATGACGATGCTGCTATAATGCCAAAGATCTGTTTCCTTTCAGAAACTGTCATTTTTATGAATCCTGCTATTTCAGTGGTGTAACTACCATTTACAACAAATGCCAGGAATGCTTATGATTGATTACAACAGTTTTGAGAGTTGACAATGACAAAGAAATGCTGGTTTCCAGACGAGACTTGCAGCAAGTTAACTTGTTTAGAAAGTGGCAGTGTCCTTATAAACATCGAAATCATGGTATTAAAAGATGGTATTTTGACAACAAAGCAATGTTTAACGATTGATGGGAGTTATGATAACTTCGCTCTCCTTTCGATATTCTCACTAAAATCTCATCCTTTTAATCTCCTTTACTGGTCTGTCTGTGAAGAAACAAACACGACTTTTGAACCTATGCAGTAGTCACTGTGATAATTCGTAGTTCTCGCTCTTTTCCTCTTTTATAATGAATCACATTATAGTTGTGTTCAAAACTACAAATATCTACCAAACAGAATCTTTTTTATTTCACTGACTTTCAGAAATATATGAGCAGCTGTGAAACTTAACGAAACTTATCAGCTTTCTCTTTTCCTTCAAGTGAAACATAAAATGTTTACCTCGGGGGCTTATGTACCAGTCTAGACAGAGAAAAACTAACACCTTTCCTAACCAAGTAAAGAATTCAAATGTCTATATAAGAGAAATGTAAATTTACTGACTTTTAAAAAGGAGGAAGAAGGGGATACATTTAATAGTCATCTACAAAACTTCAGATCAAAATAAATTTATCAACTAACAGTTAACCTTCTGCATTGATGCTATCCTGCTTTAAGACGTTTTTAAATCATTTACATATTTCTCAGTAACTACTTGGACATAGTACTGTTATCTCCGATATCCAAATACCTTCTTTCTTTTTTCTTGAACTGCCATTATTCCGCTTCACAAATGGCTGCTAACCTCCAAAGGGGCCTTAATTTTTAAGCCTTTCTAAGTTGTTTCTGATGACTTCCATCTAAGAGACTTCTTTGACAGCTGAAGCTATTTAGGTCATTGATCTCGAAATACAAAACCTTTTGATGACCACGGGAATACTTCTCTCGTAGCTCGCAGTATCTAAGAAATGTGTTGCATACATCTTTGAACATCCTTTATTTACACTTTTACTCCCATAAGACCAACCAATGGCTGTGAACATCAACGAAGAAAAGCTTGCTGCTCGATCAAATACCCTCGCAGTGTTATAGATCAAAACTATATGAATATAAAGAAATCCAAGGCATTTATTTCTTAGGCCGGCTCTTAATTCAACGGCGATCCTATTTGGTCCTTTTCCCTGATATTTCAAAAAAGAAAAAGAAAACACACACACACATTTGAAATCCGTGGGACAAAATATCTCTGTTTCTTATCCGTGCAAAAAGCTAGGCATTATCGTTTATATTACATCTACATTATTTTTCCTTAGTTTTAATTTTGGGAATATTTATCTTTTAAAATAACGATTGTAAAATTCTAGGACTAAGCATTAAATAGCCGGAATGGAAATTACATCTGGCTGTGCGATGCTTTCATTTAGACATGGCCGTCTGATGAATCTAATTGAGACCATTTGGGGCTTTGATTACCAATACTCTAATACCTTTTCCTCAAATTAAGATCACCTAGGTCAGTCCGAGAATACCAAAGCTAACCTCATTATTTGTAAAATGAGTAGCGTACATTGCTTCGGGAAAGTTAACTAAAAGCTAGTTTGAGCTTTTCACATAAATACAGTTCAGAAGATTATCTATATACCGTATGTATCTGCACATATCTCGTCAAGTATTGCAGTGCAACAACTTTCTGTATGGTCTACACCCTGATTTTAGCAAAATCCAGTCTTTTAAGCAGTTGTAAGAACAGAGAAAAAGGAATTGTATTCGAATTATTTCATTTCATGAGGATATGATAAATTGTAGCAGACAGTTAGTCTATTCCAGTCCAATATCAACGTTACTGCTCAATTCACATAAAAAGCAATCCAACGATAAAAATAGCCATACAATCTAGAACACAAATATTTTACGCATATATATATATATATATACAAAGTTTGGCTGAATAAGTTTGATTAAAAACCGAAAGCTTCCAACCTCGGTGCTTTTCGTTCATCTTTTCAGCTTGTAGTTGACTTTCACCATTTACTTTATTCTTACTATATATATATATATATATATATATATATATATATATATATATATATATATATATATATATATATTGTGTTGCGGCCCGGTATAATCAGGGAGCTGTAAAAGATGGAGAAACATCGACCAAATCTTTCAGACAATATGTTTTTGAGAATAATTTAATCCTTTTCCCAGTAATCTTGAAACAAAGACCATTTTCATGATAATCCTTTGAAGATAACTGCGCAGCCGTTAAATGTAAAACGTTTTCACCGTTTTATATCAAAACAACTCTTAAGTTGCACAATACAATTGCTATGGTAATTTCTTCATTAAGGTAGGAATATATCCTTTTGGTGAACCATTAAGAGTCTAAATTTTGATGATGACATTTCAAAGAATTCTGGATTGTTCCTGAAATAGCAAAACATGTATCTATGTTCAAAAAGTAACATGCAGATACACTGTACCCTTTTAAAAAGTGGCACCTTGCGGCACAAGATGAAATAAATTTTACTTTCCTTGACGACTGGCAATGTTATTCCAATGGATGAAGTCATCCTATGAGCATTCTCCAGACATAGCAAACGACAAGAACAATTGTCTGTATCGCCTAATCACTCAAGGTTTTAGAGGAATTTCGGGAACGAGACAATACAAAGCTTAAGTGTCGACAAAACACCAAGTTCTAAAAGAGGGACGAGCGTTGTTTCTCCATCTCTTACAGCTCCCTACTATAATACACAAACCAGCAACAGCGAAAAAACGCGGAAGAATGAGATGTAAAGTCTGAACAGTTTTTTATTTTACCCCCTTCCCTTAGATTTTACAAAACATACTAAATTTAACTTAGGCCTGTGGTTACAATAGCTACTCTGTGTACATATCTCTAGTCTTAGCTGGGCTGTAGTGCGGATGTGGCACTCGTTTGGTGCAACGTTAGGCTGCTGGCTAAGAGTATTTATTGACTAGAGACCAAGGTCTAATACATGTCCTGTACATAATTTTGGCCAATTTGAAAGCAAGAGTTAGGTCCAAAATGGTTTAGTCTCTGACGTTCAGTCGTCGCCCTGTATGCATCAAGTGCACAAAATGGCGACAACATTTTGATGCTATTCGTATATTCTCCCTCATATTTCTTGAAGAGTTAAGGAACAGCAGTACTTTTGTCGTTGAAGGTACACTATTTTACCTGTAGTTCGATTATGGAAAGGTTGGCGCTACAAAATGGTGGCTTGTCGCCTATATCTGAGATTTACTTTCTACTCTCAGAGCTGCAAAGCGAAGGTAAGAGATACTAAAGGCCGGTTCATACTCCCTAATTTCTCGCGCGATAAAGCGATCAATAACCATTATGGTCAAAATACCTTTGCCGCCAGTTCGATTCACGGTCATCGCTTGGAGTTGAACATTGTTCAACTTTTCTCGCAAGCTCTCGAGATATCGCAAAGGAAACGGCTTCTGATTGGCTGCTTGGTAGGTGAACGACCTTTTGAAACGAGCTCACGATACTACTCGACAACAATGGCGGACCTTTTCAGATACCGGCTCACTACATGTATTCGGGTTCCGTGCGACTATCGGCGGCCTGATAGTGACAGTGAGAGTTGTCGGAATGGAGGGAAACAGTTATTGCTTCCCACGAATTAAGACATAAAGGTTAGTAAGGCAGGATTTTCTTGTATTCCCTAAAATTATCACGGTAATCAATAGTGTACTTTGTTGTAGAGCCGATCAAACCGCATACACATAGGGCCTATATGTACTGTACTTGGCCTTTGCATAGGCAGGTATTGGGAGACTGTGCATTGCATGGTAGTACTGCGAAAGTTGCGCTATGCGAGAAAACTGAAGTACGAATCAATTTTACATCGGCATATCGAGACCCAGCTAACATCCTTAAACACAGCTTTATAGCGCTATAATGGAGTATGAACCGGCCTTAAGTTGCCTTCTTTGCTGCCTCGCTTACGCATAGACAGTGCAATCCTAACTACTGTCTACGTTTCAGACAGTACTAAAAGCATACAGCCTTAAAGTAACGCTAAGGTGACAAAACGTTTTGGTGCTTTAGCAACAGGATTCACTACGATACATGTGCTACGATTACGAATGGAGGCTTTCGTCGTCCAACATAGATCTACACTCACAATAGATAATAGGCAACTTACCTTCGTGTGTCTCCTAGAACAACAAAATCAAGGCTAAGCCATCTAAAACGCCAAACGTACAGAATTTACCTGTCTAGGATTATGAGCCTCGATAGGCCTACGGCGTACGTTGTGGCTAATTCAATTCTGTACTGTGCACAGGCTAGGCAATTCTATACGTTATGCATGGATATATACTGCGTATACCTAAACGTACAGTCGTGTCGTGTAATGGAAGTGCGTCCACTTTTCTTATTATACATATGGGTATATATGTATGAACCAAATAACGCTAGAATTGCCTGCGGTTCTATGCAGACTACGTACGCAGGCAAGCTTTACGAATGGCGTAATGTTAGAGAAAGTACACGCAAGGAAGAAACGACTGGTTGGTCGAGACACTGCAAATTTGCACCTAACTTTGCCTCCATGGGTGGGACATTTTGACCTTGGTCTCTAGTCAATAAATACTCTTTGGCTGCTGGTTAATTGATACGGTTCAGTTCTCAAGCGGCTTAGCAGGCATAACGTTCTTGATTCGGTGTCATAAGGCTTGATAAGCCAGTGAGCCATAACTGGAAAAAAGGCCGTGGTCGTCTCGACTTGAACCAATTGGTTGGAAACTGGGACGTTAAACCTCATCTAACCTAACCTAACCTTGATTCGGTGTCTCGGTTGGCGATCTCTCTCAAAACAGTGTAAGTTCGAATCCAGTACGTATTCATTAAGGGCTTTTAGGTATTATAGAGGGATTTCAGTCACGTGACTTTAACCAACTAGACGCAATTTTGAAGGGCAAGATCGCGCATCTTTTTTGTTTTGACTGGCACGCGTCCATTGTGTCACAGTAGTATCTATGGTTATGACGTGCGCGTGTGCTGTAAATACGCTTACTGCGTGTGTGTTTTGCCCTTCAGTGCCTGGGAATCCATTGCGCGTGACGTCACATGAAATCCCTCTAGAGGTTGAGCAGAATCTCTCAAGGCTACGTTCTTTTGCAAGGTCTCTCGTTGCAAGTTGGTGCACGAATGCATAAACAGCATTCTATCAACACCCTCTGGCTCTCTCTCTCTGAATAATGACGTCTTGCTCTGTGTAAAATGAATCTTTCCGTTTCTTCAGTGCAACTGTCAGCTTTTTTAAGACCAGTGAAAGTATTCTAGTATTTTCTTGCTTCAAAAGAAATGCCAGAAAGTTCTGGGGAAACTCAATTAGAATAATGACCTAATCAGTTCCTTTTGTAATCATTCTTGTTATCTGTGCAAATCTCTAGAAGTCGGACGAAGGCTCTTTAAGGTATTTGCAAACGCCTGAAAAAAATTACGGAGGTCCTGGAAAGGTTCTCGTGTTTCCTCGAGTCTTCTCACGTTTAAGCGACTTGCTGAAATCCTTGGAACGCGTCAGTGTCTCGTAAATATATATATATATATATATATATATATGTAACACTAAATTAAACATTTGGGAGACATTGGGATAAAATCCTTCCTTAGGGAGACAATCGGTTATATTCATAAAATTTAATATATTTCCATATCTAAGCATACAAATATTCACACAAAAATACCAATAATTCTTAATGAATGCCTTTAACTTATGGTACGTTTGTTTTAACTGTATCTTTTACACACTAGGTTTAATTAAATAAACAAAATATTATAAAGTATTTCGCAATACTTATTTGTCTCCCTATAATACATATAAATTACATGCAGCACATGACACACCTGTATTTCTATGGTAAATAATAGCACCTATGATGTATTTATGCAGCTTACACAGTGGCATAATAAAGAGGGCGCTAAAACGCTACCATAGAAATAAAAATCTTTTAGAAAGAATGTAGAGAAGCGGTTAAAATAATGGTGCAAAGAATTAGGGAGACGTGAATTTGTCTCCCTAGTGAAAATGTCTCCTTAATATACCAATTATAACTGCAATCTGTCTCCCTAATAGGGTATTAACAGAAATATATATATATATATATATATATATATATATATTCATGTATAGGTTTGGTCCATATAGATAAAAGGAATGTAACACAAGCTGATATTCTGATTAGGGATGACATGCTGCAATCTTTCGAAGTCGTAATATTGCAGCATGTCATCCCTTATCAGGATATTCGCTTGTATAACATTCATTTATATAAATATATATATATATATATATATATATATATATATATATATGTATACTCACACAAATAAAGTGTCCAAATCGTAGAACTTAAAGAAGTGCGCAATTATGCGAACAAAAAAAAACCAGAATAAGTTAATTAGTTGTGATATAAAAGCAAAACCCTCTTCTCAGAGTTTCACTCAGAACTCCTGATACACGCACTAGCGTGAACTATGGGGTTTTGCTTTTATACCATAACTAATAAACTTATATATATATATATATATATATATGTATATTTATATACACATATATATATTTATATATATATGTGTATATATTTATATATATATATATATACGTCTTCTATCAAATTAAAAGTTTTTTCTAAAGAAAGTCAGCAATCTCGTGACCAAACACCTCTATGAAGACCATGTAAAAATATTCCCCGGTAATGTAAAATGTACGATGACGATTAACCGTCACGAGATCATTTACAACTTAGCGCTTGCAATATTAAAGTACAAGATTTTTTAGCGATGCAAGAGTTTTACTAGCCACCTTTTCGTTATTGCACTCTTTATGCTCATTTTCTTTTCTTTGTCTTCCACCTTTTCAATAAAGATTGGGGTGGCAACCCCCCTGGATGCACTCCTGAAAATTTAACAGTGCTATTGTTCATTCCTTGAAACGAGCTGACAGGAGCCTCTTTCTTGTTACTACATTAATGCTACGCATGCATTTGGACACATACATGCACTTACAAAATCAAATAAAGATACATTCATCAAGTAATTTTCCGCAAGAAAATTTAAATTGTCTTGTACCTCTGAGGAGAAAAAAGTATGATGTCAACCAGTTCCCTCGATCAGAGAATCCATGCATCTTATCATTTCATGCATCCTTGAGCAAGCGAGGAGATGGAGAGAACTCAGATGTTTCAACCATTGAGTAAAAATCCTTCTTAACTTTAAATATCTTTGATCATTTCACCGGTAAATCAACGATGGTTTCTTAATTTGAGTATATCGTTCTCATCCTTCAATGGCCTATATTCAGGGAGAAGAATTGCTGTCTTTAACATCAAAAACTTCTCTTGACCTCATTATGTCCGAATACTGCTCGACACAGAGAGTGGCCACAAATTTAGATTTTCACGTCAAGTGAAAATTGAAACGAAGATTTGCACATCCAAGTATTTGTTCAACGAATGTCCCAACTTTCTCCTGGAGCGACATTCCTACAGTTTGTTCGCAAAAGAGAAGTGTTAATCCTTTGAGGCGAGAAACTGCTTTGCCTGTTTACATTTCCAAATTTGATGTAATATTGCATATCCGGGGGCAATATTTTACCCAATCGCATGTGACTTATTCAACATGCACAAATGAAATGGGTTGGAGAAACGCTCCTTGAAAACAGTGTTGTAGAATTTTTTGCAATTGCTATTTCTCATCCATCACAGGGCATTTCATTTTCACAGACAGTCTTCGGCTTATAGAATTATTTTTTATTGATTTTACATCATAGCCTAAAATCTGAATTTTAACAAAGCACGTCGTTCTAGTTTCACAATTCAAATAGAGGATAGATTTTCTAAGGTAAAAACCCTGAGTGGGACACACATTTTCTGGTAATGAGTCGACTTCATCATGTGAAATTGTTACTGAATGTTGTGCTGGGTTTAAATAATGATAATAAATGAGTAGCACCAGGTACGTAGCCACGGGGGCCTGGGAGTTGGCCCCCAGATGTTTGTTAGGTCCCCTCAAATTGTTTTTGTCCTAATAAAATGTGTAAGAATTAAGAAAAAATAAATCAATAAATCAATGTCGTGCCCCCTCCCAATTTGATACTTAGGTCCCCTATAACTTTCATCCTGGTTACGCCCCTGAGTAGCACTAAAATGTAATTGTTATTAAGGCTTTATAAGGTGAAAACACTAGCGTAAAACAATGATTAGCTTTATAGATGTTTATATATATATATACACATATAAAAATATACACAGCTAATCATCATTGTTCAGTGGTCAGAGCATCCGCTCAATATGCGGGAGGTTGCTGGTTCGAGTGCTGCCCGACAGTGGCCTAGCTAAGGTTTGTGGCGCCCGGGGCAAGAAACGAAATTGGCGCCCCTACCCCCATCTTCCGGCGTAATCGTATGAATACTTACACAACTAAAGATCTTAAATAGAACAAATGTTCATGGGCGTCCGCAGAAAAAAATCAGGGGGCAAAATTTTTTAGGGGGGCCAAGTTTTTCATGGGAAATGTTGTACTCCCAGAAAAGGGTTTAGATGCCACCTCACACAGTGTTGACAAAGGCGTAGCCAGGATTTGTCAAGGGGGGGGGGGCGAAGCCCATAGACAGACTCTCAGCGATCCGCGCCACCATAGGTTGGCGCGGAGCGCAAGAAAATTTAAGTTGGCCCAAAATGCTTCCCAGATGGCTAGAAATGGCACTTCTAAGGCCTGTTTACCGCATATTAAAAGGGGACACACTAGCAATATCGGAAATATTATTTTATTAAAATATAAAATTGCTATATCAATACCATGCTCAGGGCAAATGGTAGTTCTAACATTTTTTAAGTGATCTCGATTTGGCGCCCCCCTAGAAGTGGCGCCCGGTGCAACTTGCCCCCCTTGCCCTCCCCTAGCTACGCTACTGCTGCCCGAGGCTAAGACGTCATTATAGTTGGCAAAAGTAAGTTATTAAAAAAATAACAGGCTCGTTCAATTCGGCAAACGTTAAGGATTTGCCGGTCCCCTTTCGAATAAAAAATGAAAAAAGAAAATAAAATGAGACTAAAAAAAGGACTAGTTAAAATGCACGGTAAAGAAGAAATTAAAACAGGTGCACATATCAGGTTATCATGAGTACGGTATATCGTAAGCACTAACATGACCCTCATCTATTTAAGATAATGACCGTGTGAAAATAGTGTATCATACTTATAAAAGAATCTTTTAACAAGAATAGTGGCAGAATAAAAGAAGGGCAGTGAGACATGTGCTTATAGATTTTCGACCAAAAGTTTGAAATGGCTCAATACGTTTTACTTATACTTAGGCCTATATTTCTGAAGGGGAAGGATAAGATCGTAAGAATGAATGATGTACGGTTTTAGCCTACTTTTATTGTTTGCTTTCACAAATCTTTCGCAAAGTACCAACATTCCGCTCGCTCTACTTGCTTTCGGCTTCAGCTCAATAGCTATATGGTTCTTGTACATAGGAGAGATTACCGAGAAACACGTTTCATTGCAAGGATGCAAAGAAGGGCACATCTTTCCCTGTTTTCACATCGTTTTTTAATACAAATTTATAGAAAATTGAATTCGTTGCATATTACTGGACATTCGTAATTCAGGTACCTTTCGTAACTTACACATTTTGTCATAAATTTATACATGTCTTACTGTAGCGCTTGTAGCCGTTTTATACCGTGGAAATGGACTGTTAATGATCCGCCCGCAATTATGAACTGTTCACGCTCGATGCCTAAGTAAGTTTCTCGGAAGTGTGCACTTCACAACGACCACTTTGCCACCTTCAATTTACTTAACGTAAATTTGGTGAGAAGATATGTGCTGTATAGCTTGAAAATGTTTACGTCAAATATAGTTAAACGTTTATTTTCACGTCTCTTTGTACATAAAAGACAGTTGCGTTGGTATTGTTTGACATACGAGTATATAACAAAGAGTTGCTCATCATGATCAGCAAAGTGATGACACATGTTCTGAAACTATCCAACATTCAAAAAGTCAAAGTATGTCAATATATACACTTACTCACCACTCTATTTGGTACTTTTGATTTTTCGTTATTTCTGAGGAACTCGCCCTTGTAGAAAAACGCCGAGTCGCCAAGTATTTCAAAGGGAGGGATTGTGGGGACAATGTGACTACGCTCAAAACATAAAGAAAATAACGCCAACGTTAAGGGCAAACGCATTTCGGGAGGCAAAGGTACAGCAGAGTTTTTTAGAGAGTGCTGTGTTATCTTCTCTATCAATGGTACTGCAGAGAACAAATATTGTATAAACAGGGAATCAGAATTAGGTCATCTTATTTTCAGATTCAGATTCCTATAGTTTGAGATGACATAAGATGACCATACTTTGCTGCAACATTTACCTTGCCAAACACTAGGATGCTTTTCATCAACAATAATTTAGTTAACAACCGTCCACTTCGAAGTTGTCAGCACAAACAATCTCTACCCTAAACCACTCTTGCGGCCATCGGCGTCCAGTTTGCAGATTGCAGCGAGGGTCTTTTGACCTACTGTCGGCACTACTTAAGTAAAACGTGATTTCCGAAGGATGAATCACCGGCGAAACGCATATTTTCCACCAGCCGTTTTCTCTTCCTGTGTACTCTTTTCATAAAACCGGAAATTTTCAATCCATCTTCTTCGACTATCACGAGTAGTTACTCAGAGTCAGTTTTCATCACTTAGCCTATGATGACCAGTTTTATTGGAGGGATAAGTAATTTCAGAGGGAATAATCTTTTAGATGTTATCATCGGACGATAAAATTCTTGTACTGCAAACCTGTCCCGATGTATGAGTGTTTATTTTTCAAAACCTGCTACAAACTTCAATAGCTCAGATATTGTGTGGATCACTAAGGGAAGTCACTCGTGCCAATTATCATTTTCCATTTCGTTGCCCTGCGTTTTACACAATCTTTCAATTGGTAAGATGTTGGACAGAGATACGGTACTTAATTTAGCGACCAACCTCTTCCTGTTGAAACATGATCAATCATTCCTAATAGGCCTCGATTGAACTACAAATAAATCAGATGACACTTTGGAAAGGTTGTTTAATGGCAAGGGGTGAGAATTCAAATAATGGTGTAATTTATTATCAAGCCATTGCAATTACTTTATTCTTCTTAATGTCCATGTAAATCACATATCCATTTAAATCTACAGACTTGATTACCGCTCATCGAAACTGCCCTCACAAATTGAGACAAGGTAACATTTCTGTTTAACCAAAACCCTTTCACATGTCTGACATTCTCGTTCAGGATGTACCGTGCATTATAAATAGGATTGGTTTTCAAAGTTTAAAATTGTTCCTTGCGTGTAATGAAAAGGGTAATAGTAACGTTTGTACAAGAAACTTTGGAAGAATGCATAAAATTTGTGATAGTTTTAGTTATATCTAAATACCATTTGCCTTTCATGAGTGTCAGCTGTACGTTTAGTTTGGTGCCCGAGGAGACTAACTATTTAAAGGCACGTTTGTCCTTGAAATAAGAACTTTCGATACAACCGGAATATGAACAGTTCAAGGTTATTTTAAAATGCACTTAGGAGATCAAAGTATTATTCTTTTTCTGAGGAACAGCAATCCATACCGTTAGCAACTTGCGTAGTAAGCACCTTTTTTTCTGACTGTGAATAGAACTGACAAACTGTTCGAACGTAATGCAAGAATGCATAGACTGACTCATTGACATCCATTTATAACAAGTGTAATTTATGCTCAAAAACGTACTGCTATTATTCATTAGATAGGGTATCTTTCTGTAATTTGCACTCACCAAAAAATCGAGAAATTCCATTTAAAAGTTGATTTGGATGACAGCCGAAATGAAGTGATAAAATCCATCTCAAGAGTTTTTTCCACATTCGTGGCGGCTGCTTAGCGTCCTAAAACTGTTCCGTCCAAATCGCAACGAAGACAAAAGTACAAAAGTACCCGTTCTTGCTTCCTTGCCAGGCCCGTAGCTAGAGAAGGGGCTGGAGGTGGCGGGAAAGCTCCGGGGGAGGTGGAAGTATTTTTAAGGGAGGCAAGATATACTAAAATGTATTAAGGCATTGGTATTTATTTTATTTTCTAAGGAGAAAAAAATTTCCTCCCCCTTTGGGTTGTCCCTTGCATCCAAAGTTATCAACGGGAGAAAAAACCTTGCTTTACTGAGCAATTTTTAGCCATGACTAATGGCGTTCCTGCTACGTTGTTACAAATGACCCTTGGCGTCCTGTTTTAGATTCTCTTTTATTTACGAATCGTGGTAGTTCTCGCTCGATCTTATACCTATGTATATTCAAACGCTACATTTTAATTGATATACCTGCACTCTAATACTAGTTTTTCTGAGAAACTCATGCATCAAAGTCTTTTCGTATTTGGATTAAGCAGGTGTGATACGATGTTGTACGGTAGTACTATTTGTGATAGATGATTTCATTTTGAAATTAAGTCACTACATGACAACTCACAAGCAAACGCTAGAAATTCATCTCGATTTTCTGTTTAACTGCATGACAGTTTTACTTAGGAACTATATGTATGCTACGGTACAAGCATCACTGACTAAATTTATCTCAGAATTATAAGCAATACCTTTATTTCTCTGGGAATGATATGGAGGAAATCCTATTTTTGATTGGTTTCCCGTCATAACTGGTAGAACGTGAGTTCAATCTACAAACGCTTGTTAGAAGTATATTTTATTATATACATGATACATCTCCATCCCTGCCTAAAGCATTTAACAGTTTCGTTGTTTATATTTATTATTGTTTACTGTTTCATGTCTGCCATGTAGACATTTACCTAGATCGATTGAAAGTCATGATGACACCAAAGTATTATTTCCATGTTTCTAACACAATTTTTGCAATTGGTCATGAAAATTTCATGTAAGCAGCATTATTTATGACTTAAATTGGTGCGTGGTGCGTGACCTGTAGCTAAAACGATAATTTGACGCAACAACAAAAGACCTTAATGGATTTTAAACGAGCGCTGGCTCAACACAAAAACAAGAAGTCAAGAAATAAGAAGAAATTAGACGAGAGGAGAGCAACAAGCAGACAGGGAAAACCAGTCGCAAACTGTCATTTTTGATGACAGTCTTCTACTTTGTCCCAAATTTTGTGAGATGGAAACTAAACAGAATGAAAAATGGGACATGGTTGTACCATGGAGGCAGTTCTATGGTTATACTCTTGCATGTGAAGCTAGACACGTGAATCTTTGAGATGATCATGTATACCAGGGACAAAAGACTGACATAGCTTCTGACAGACTGTTACTACAGTTTAAAGAATGTAACTGTTTTATACTGTATTTACAATCCCCTCTCACTGGCCAGCCAGCCTCCCGCTGGCACCTAGCCTCCAGATGGGCAAATTCGTCCCCATCCAAATTCCAAAATTCATCTGGTCCACCTCTTCTGTCTCATCAGACCCATAAGGTTTCTAGGAACCAGGTGGGGTCTTTGGATTTGATTTGCATTTGCATTTTGACTGTATTTACTGCACTTTCATCGGTTGCTTTCTTCTTTTCTTCAGGGCATTGGCAGTTGTTTGAGAGGAATTCTCCATAGAGTTTCACGTGGATTTCTTCTTGTTTCTTTACGGCCGCACACAACCAGAAATGTCATTACTCAATTAGTAAAATGCGTTTCTTTATTTTCAAGGAAGGCGCCAAAATTCAAGAGTTTGGTGGGCGCGATTTCCCCACGGAATGGAGATCCTTATGATGCAACATAGACGTACGTGAATCAAGATTTATTAAACTTAAACTCACTTAGGGCGAAAACAGGCTTAGCCATAAGGTTAATGTGGTTCGTTCTACTGCAGCTTGTCTTCATTAGCAAACGAACATAAATCAAATTGTTTCCGAAATGTGTAGTATCACCAGGTTGTTTAACCCGCTCTTCATAAAATTTTCTCAATAGATTAAAGCAAAATGTATTTCTTGCGGAAGGTAGGTCGATTTCAACATTTCTTTTAGTTCATTCAAGTTGTCTAAAATGGGGGAGTTAAAATTGTGGTCATTTTCATTGCAAGGAGGACACAATACTTCTAGTATCCTCGTGAGGCACTCTGAGAGAAGCCTCACATCTAGAATTGACTGACCTAAAAGCTGTTATTCCAACCCCCGGGAGAAGAATCCCATACCTGGGTAAATTTGACTGCCGACCTAATAGCTTAATAGCTTGAACGCAAAGCCAGGATTTCCTCACTAGTTTACAGTGCCTTTCCATTATCCATCCAATACCTGGTCGCAATTATGCTTGCACTACACTCTGAAATTGTGCACCAAATGTAAATGCAGGTTGTTATTGAAACTTCCTGTTCTGTATCTGTGTACGAAATCCATGAAGCAGGCTGAAATTCCCTGGAATTTTGCGTTTATCAAATTGCGTATCTTCACTTTAGTTTTTATATACAGTATGTCTTGGCATGGATGGTAGCTCTAACACCAAAGCGGATGAAGTAATGCAAAGGAGGAGTAGGAGAACGACCAGTTTTATCGTGTTCAATTTCTTTTAACATTTTGCAGACGCCAGCCTACAAAAGGGCTGATGGGCGTGACCAAATAGTCTGTCACTCAGTAGCGACATGATTGGACCAATTTACAAAATTTGACATGCACTGAATATCAATTACCAGGGTGCAAAACAGCCGTCGTCGAAGTTAAGTTGCCAAAAGGTGTTCATGTGGATACTAAATAACACAGAACTGTGCAGAGGTGTGCTTTTAGAAATTTTATCAGCCTTGAAATTGAAAAGTGTAATTTCATTTTAGGACGAAGTTCACATGAAATATTTCGTGAATCTTGCCGACTTTCAATTAAATGAAGTGTCATAATGTCTTTTATTTTATGATATAGATAGCTTTTATTGAAATTTTGGGATTGTTTTAAAATATAATGGTAACAACTCCTAGTGATCACAACTTTAGTGGAAGAAGCACCCTCCCAAAGCTAATTTCACTGTGTAAGAATTCAGTTCAAAAGAAAAGAAAGGACATAACTGTGTGAACCACCTGCCAGGTGTTTTGAACTATTTATGTTTAGGATACGGATTGTTAGTTTGATAACATGACTGGTTCCGATTACTTACTTATCAGTACAAGCTCTTGCACAACCACAGGTCAATATTTTGGTAAGAAATTCTATGACATGTAATGAAAAAGTTAAGTGTTTGTTTAGCTCAGTGCAAATACAGTCAAACTTCAACTAAACCAATAAAATCGAAATCTGTCTTAGACACTCACTCTAAAAACAGTTGGGTAAATTTTTACCCGAGGTTGGGTCCGTACGCCACCTCCTAAAAAGTTGGATAAAAAATTGCGCAGAGTTGGTCAAAAGGACTCCCATAGTGGGTAAATTTCCCCCAAGTAAAGGGTTATTTTTTAAGAACTTGGGTAGTTTCTTACCCATCAGTTTAGGAGGTGGCATACGGACCCAATGTTGGGTAAAAGTTTACCCAACTGTTTTCAGAGTGTATCCTTTTTCCTACAAATTCCACAGATACTTGTAGTTCTAAATCAATTGCAGTAAAGCAGTGTCAACAGGTTGGAATGTCCATGTGAAATGAACATCATTAATGGCAGCAATAAAGTGTAATGTGCGAATACATATGCCCTCACTTTCATTACAAAATATTCATCCTATCATGAAACCACAGATACGAGGCATCGAAATATGACCCCAAAATAATATATACGAAAGACTAATGCAGCATAGGCGTAGGAAGCGGGGAGCTGGGGGGGGGATTTAGCCCCCTCAGTCAAAAATGTGGGGGCTGAAGTATGTTTCCGCCCCCAAGATCCAAGGGCAAAAACCCCTTATTTGTCTCTTCTGTAGGAAATGTCAAAAATTTGCAGTAATTTTCCTTAAAGTTTGTCCAAAATGTTGCACCAAATTGCATCTGAGGACCCTCAAATACCCAAAAATTTTCCAAATTTTTAGACTCCTCCCCCAGGACGGCGATCCGAAACACGATTCAGTCCCCCCAGTCTCGAAAAGCTTCTTACGCTTATGTAATGCAGTCATAGAAGTTGAGCCGGACTCTGTGTTTCTCCATTACCATAACATCTACTACTATATGACTACTGTAGAAAAGGCTGGAGTCCTTCATGTGGTCATGAGCCTTGAATCTAATGTGACCTTAACACTTTCCCCTTACCTTTAAATAGAGGCGCAGTCCTTTTATCTACCACACCAATTTTTCTACTACTTAGAAGATTGTTCACCACAACCTGTGTTGGGATTCCTTGGATAGGTTTTGCATATTTGTAAGTTTTCGGCAACTTTGTATGGAATAAACATTATTAATAGTAATAGACGGATTTTTAAGAATGCATCTGAAATCCTCTGTCACATCGATTGCATCCTTGGATAACCGCAAACACCCAGTATCGAAATGTGACCACTAACCAGAACGTATAACAAACACTTTCTTCGTGTTACTACACAGTAGGCGTAGTTTTATATCTATGCATTATCACGAGCAGAGAGCGTGATTAAGCACAACTTTCACTCTCTATTTAATACATCCTTTTTTGGGACGGATGCTCTCTATTTCAAAGCAAAAGGAAGTACTATTTCCTCTTCCTTATTGAAGATGTTCCAGACAGTATTTCATATCTATGTATTAAAATTGCATTGACAAGACATTTTTTCAAGAGAAATTGTCATGGAGGGGGAGATTTATCGGAAGTAATTTAATATGCCTTCCGTTTTCTTTCAACAAGCAATATAAGCCATCTTCACTTGCTATCCTCACAAAGCCTACACTATACTTAACCCTGTAGGACTATCATGATGCAATGAGAACGTTTCCTAAAGTCCCATCACTTTGCAGAGAACGCGCCAAATTCCTTCGCGCATTACGACATTGTAATAGACCCTTTTCCAAATAGCATTGCAAACGGTTGTTGGATAAGTTTTGGTGTGAGTTGTTTTTTGTCAATGGCATTTACTGTGGACAAAAATGAAGCTTACCAAAAATCTATCCCATAATCCTTTGTAATTTTCTTAGTTGGAATGAATCTATGCTCATAAAATATTATATCAACTGTTCGAGTATCTCTCACACGAGAGATATCTCATCTTCTTTAAGAGAAATCACTATTAATAACCCTCAATGCATGCCCGGAATTTTGCTGAACCAACAGACAGATTCTTTAATTTTCCTCACGAAATAGCCCTTCAAGTTATTTATATTTTCGTTTTTGTCGACGATAAAACGTTTCCCCATTCAAAGTGTTTACTCCAACTAAAAAGGTTAAATTTTAAGATTATTGTTTTTCAAAGCCGTTTATACTTAACGACGCAAGTGATGTCGAAAACCGTGATTTCAAAGAGATTGCTGTGTCTTCCACTACAAAATACTAGCCGCTCGATGGTACTAACGCCGGTTCTTTGGTTCAGCAAAAGCGCATTCCTTCCCGGCATGCCTTGTAATGTAGAACTCCCTTAATGCCCCTCAAATGACGTCTTGACGTCATTGGCCAAAAATCGTATTTAATAAGCCTTGAAATAAAGTCACCCTCTTGGCACAAAAAACAGCACCACAAAGTTTGAATTTTTTCCTTTAAAATGTTGTCCTTTATCTTATCAAACAGTTTATAAAATTTGTACTCTAAACATAACTTTCGCACTACACTCTATCATCGATACTTACCCGACTTAATTTGATTTCATTACACACGGAAATGAAATCGTGACGTTGCATGTCTTCACTTGATTTCTCCATCGAAAAGAAGGTTAAGTCAGATAGGAAATTGATTTTTTTTGTCAGAAAGTCTAGTACCTTTAGTTAATATTCGCCAAGTATCACTTTTCAAATCGAACGTAATATTTCGCATAACAACGAAAGGGAGCTGAGAAATTATGCACCCATAACTGTTAGTGAAAAGGGAGAAAACTGCTACTTTGAAGAACTACTTCGTAAATCAAAGAAATTGAGATCAATTTATTGACTTTTCCGATTTAACGAGGGGTAAGATTTACACCAATATCATGATTTGTAATACATTTGGAAAATAATTTATTTCAGTTCATCTTAAATACTAATGCGCTCTTTGGAATATGTCATTCATTTTTCGCTGATGTGGATTTTCGTGAAGTGGAGACTGATGGCCTACAGTATTATTTTTTCTTTAAATCCAGATACAAATTGTACATTATGCGGGAACACACTCAAAATGTTGCTTTCCCTCCAAGAAATGTTAAAAATAGGTCCATCAGCTAATAGGTATTAGACCCCTTAAGCGTTGGTGTTCTTACTAGGGAGTTTTCATTATTTCTGTTGAAAGATTTGAGTCTCAATATTTTTCGAGGACAGTTCTTTTTATGAGTCTAATTGCAAAAAGACCTGTTCATTGACGTCACCGTCTAGTTAACAGCCAACGGACGTCATGTTAAGGACAAACAGTGAATGTAATGTATTTCATAGTTCACTCAGTGATGCAGGGATTATCTTAACCCTTCCATCATGGAAGAATTGTCTAAATCCAAGTTGGGAATAAGCCCGTTGTTTACAGCCATTAGCTTCATAGAAGAGTTAACTTGGTGTATGACCTAGTGTCACATGGGAAGAATTTCTCATACGACATGATTTTCTAAATAATTTTCAGGTTCCTGTTCACTCTTTACAACACTATGTCACTGTTGGCTCCTTTGAGTCCTCCTGGACAAATTTAGTACAGAACTTACATGAAATTGTCTGCCGACCCTTTAATCTCTCTATATAAACGTGTTGCTAAGAAAGGATAAGCTTACCACCAAATCTGTGTACAGGAGATTAATGCAACCTTATGAAACACTCGCATAAGTCCTATCTTAGTTGTTGCTAAAATTATGTTTTTCTTTTTCGAGCAAGGAGTGGTCGTTACATTGTAATATACTTTTTAAGTGTTACCTAGACGAAAACTTAGTTGGTTTTAGTACCGACTTCTTCCCAGAATTATCCCTACGCCCTACGAACTAAATGAAAACGTGTACCACTTTTGCTTCCTTCATGAACAAATCATTATTATCTATTCTGTCTATCATATCATGCTGTCATGTTCAAAATTTCTGACGTTTTTTTTTTTGCAAGACATTTTTGACAGGGCTGATGCAAATATTAATCTTTTAAACCGAAAGATTGCTTTACTTAGCGGTAACTTTGTTCGAGACTTGAGTTCAATTGTTATCTAAGTTTAAAAGAAGATAAAACTATAATTTTGTTGCAAACGGCAAAATGTTGTCCCTTTAGTGGCCGGCTGCCCAAAACTTTCCGGGAATTGTTCCAGATTACGGGCGTATCACATTATTAAAAAATGGATTTCGATGTTTGAGTGAGGTATTCGTTTCCTTGCCTGAGGCTCTTTGATAAAGATTCCTTTTGTTTTAAGTCTTCTTTTACCGTCATTGAATCAGTGAGAAACTGTAATGTTAAATTGTTATCACTGTTTGTATTGTCATAAATATTGTAGAGAGAAACATTCAAACAAAGAACAATGACTGTAATATAATGTGTACCATAGTTACCTACATAGGTTCTCAAGTGGAGGTCTGTGGTACATTAGCTGCCCCCGACGTGCACTAAAGTGGCCTGAGAAAGATTCGAGGGGCTCAAACTTTTAAAATGAAATCAATTGTGTCACAATGTCCTGGTTATTGCAACAAAGTTGCAGTAAAAACTCAAGCAAAATTGGCCCTGAGCCCAAAATACTTGAAAAACCCTTGTAGTAACGGTCTTGCAACAGGCGAGGGCGATTCCTATGGTCCGGCTGCGTCATGTGCATACGGTCTATGCGAGAAAACCAGCACCCAATGCACCAGACCCTAATGCCACTTACTATATAGATGCTTAACAGGTAGATTTTTATTGACAGTCTACCAAGTGAATTAACAGCAATGAATTAAATGGTGCGAATGTCAGGGGTATAAAAACAAATAAGGCTGAAGCAGTGTAATTTTTATATTCGGGGGGGAATTTTTTTTCCTTGAATAATATTTCACGCGTCCACATTGTCATGTACGATTCCACAAAAGAAAATGGCTAAAATCATCAGTCTACTATGGGTCCTGGAGGTGTTTAAGGTGCGTTCACACCAAAACCGAAATCTGCTGCGTTTTGCGGGCGGGACGCGAAATTTGTTATCTGAGAACGAATGGGGCGATTTTCAAAATTTTCATTGGTGTAAAATTGCCCCTAATTGTCTTGGGAAAAAAATTTCGCGTCCCGCCCGCAAAACGCAGCAGATTTCGGTTTTGGTGTGAACGCACCTTTATTCTTGTCAAAGAGATTTCCATGCGTTCATTGGAGCATTTTAAAGAGACAGTATTTTTTTCCATTACACACAAGTTACATTGACACTTCCCCAGTGAAGTCTATTGTTTATCAAATTACAGGAATAAATTTGATATACAATGGCAAGTAGGCTCTTGAATTTTTCCATAAAAATTTGAAAAGAATCTAATAAATACCGACAAAAACCGGAATTTGTCATGCCAAATACTTGTGTACATTTCGCTAGACAACGAGTCATTCTGTTTCGTTTTATAAGCAAAACTATTGGACAAGATCGATTTGTAGCTTTAAGTGAGCAAATTGATTTTAGAATGTGCAGGTCACCCTCTTGAAAAATATCTTTTTACCATTCGTCCCTCAACTATATTTAGTTAAGTTAATAGTGTCCACTCTGATCTGTATCATTTAACTGTTGTAACCTCCTCCTGAAATCCTAGACGACGCAATAGATCACACTTGAATCTCTTCAGCACGTCTAGCCTACCATTAATTGTTTGGGGTAAACGGCATTATAATTTACATGAGAGGACTGCAATGGGTTCCCCATTCCTTATTTTATTTTCCGAAACTGTATAAACATTGTACCAGCAATGTTGGTCAAAATGGTGAACTGGAGTGTGAGAATAACTCTCTAGTTATAAGACCTGATGTGCTGCAGAGGTTCTTCACGTGACGTCATAATGGGCCATTCAGAGAAATTTTAAGCTTTAGCGGCGCCTACTGTAAGCCAAGCATCACTATAGACCTATCCTGGTATTATAACACTAACTTCAGGAGGTTCTGAGTGTAATTTGCAAATGCCTGTTGTATTGATAGGCCTAATCCATTGAAGATACAAGTATACCCGAGGCCCATCTTTACAGTCTTGGGAGACTATTCTCCGGGAGACTGGCAAGTGAAAGTGGTTAAACTTACTCTGTTCATAACGGCATTACATGAATAGGCCGTTGCAGATGTTATCAAATCGTGAAGGTCCACTGTCGTAGGCTACACAAGAAAGAGGCAGTACTTATGAAGACATTTTCAATGAAAATTTTACTGTGAATGAAGCGATGTTACAGATTACATTGTTTGTGGTTATCTTCCATGACACAACTACAGGCTCTTGACATAGCAAGATGTGTTGCCTCCTAGGTTACGATACTGGAATTGATTTACGGATAATTTAGATAAGGCTGTAGACAGTTTCTAGAATGATTGTAAAGCAAATGTTGAACTTAACTCCTGTGCCGTTTGTTCAATATCGACATGTTACGTCAATAGAGGATTTACGGTATAAAAGATGCATCAGAACACACACGTAATCATCATTAACCCTTCTGACTTTATACAACTATCGTTTAAGAAAAAGTGTGGCCCGTATGAAGTGATAAAAGAAGATTGAAATAAATTGAAAATTAAATTGGAAAAGTAATGTGGATGGAAGATTATCTGCCCTGCACTTGTTGAAGCAAATGAAGGTAGCTGTAAGTCTATGCATGGTGAACAGTGATGCACCTGGCATTCTAATTTCCAGTTATTCATTCATTCTTGAACTCTAGAATTACACCAGATAAACTCATCATTTTCTTTAAGTTGTTGATGATGTTGTATTCCAAGTGAATGTGAGAGGTTGACAGCATGCTACCAATTTAGGCGGCAACACATACAAGAACAGGGATAGTAGTAGTAATAGTAGTAGTAGTAGTAGTAGTAGTAGTAGTAGAAGTAGTAGTAGTAGTAGTAGTAGTAGTAGTAGTAGTAGTAGTAGTAGTAGTAGTAGTAGTAGTAGTAGTAGTAGTAGTAGTAGTAGTAGTAGTAGTAGTAGTAGTATCAAGATTTGATTTGGACTGTTTTCTACTGGCCATCGAAGCCAGTGAGGTTGTAAACCTTGTAGTCAAGCAAGGAATCTACTGGACCGTGCATAGCCTGTACTAAAAACTGGCTCAAGTGATGTTTTTTGGAACTTACTGGTCCGGCATGAAACGAACTGCTGCAGTTTAAGTGGCTAAATGTGACTGCTAAATGTGATCTTGGCTAGTTCATAAATTTCTCTATCCATAAACTTGGGATATCCCTACCTGTCATCCGAAGAGGAACATTAGTGTCTTCTTATCACTGCAACTGTTAACAACATGTGTTAAATGAATACAAAATTATCTTTACATACTAAAGGAATGATTTAGTTTTGGGGACAGACTTTAAGGAAGCTGAATATTCTTTTGCACCAGTCAGTGAAGCATAGCAGGAACATGTGAAGACGCGCAGCCTTTCGAAATAATTTCCGGTATACATTACTTAGTACAAAGTATGAGTATGTGAAAATAGGACTCATTAGACTATGCATCACGCAGTGATAGAAAAGAATAGTAAAATGAACGGAATTTACCATGTTTTCCTAAGCACAGGTGTGATGTGAAACTAACTGCAAATGCGAGCTTTTAAGTTACCAGTTTTGTCATGACAGTCAGGCATGTTATTTGGGTGTCACATGGCATACGCAATACAGAATGAGGTGTCTACAAAACAAGAAGGAATTTCATTTCATTTCATTTATTTGTTTTTCCACTTCAAGTACAGTAAGAATTTCAACTTAACATAATTACAAGATAATGACAAGTGAAAGAAGGTGCAACTAAAATCCAGAGGTCTTGTCGACAGGGCACTCTCTAAAATAAACATATGTAATATCATAACGCAATAAAAAGGAAAAGTGGAAACTAAGAAATGTGCATTGAATTTTTAACGGTGAAGTTACTGTCGCGCAATGCCTGTATGATGATATTTCAAGAGTTGCTTCGTAGCCATTCCAAGTCATAATGCAATATTTAGTAGTCAGTATCCTCCAGTGTAGATGGTAGGCTGGGACAACAGCTCTTTAGCCTTCCAAACACTTATGGTTGAAAGTGTACCAGTGAATGTGCCCTTCAAACGTTTCCCTAGATAAAGTCTCCCTGCAGAACCAGCGTAAACCGTATTAAGTTTATATAGAGTCTCAGGTCCTAACGATGGAGTTTGAAGTTTAGGTTGCGCCTTTCAGACATTCTCTAATAGCCCCAAGATCAGCATTACTACCCCCTGTAGTGCAAAAGTAGCACAGAAATTAAAGATAGCTACAGTATGTAGTCTGCATGTTCATAAAGAGTGTTGAGACAGCATGGGAAGTTTTCTGAACCAGGGAGATATTATATTTGTCACTTCTTATCATTTTAGTGGGTCAGTCCTCTCCTTTATATTTGTACAGGCCTACCTACCAGTTTACAACGTCGCCGGATAGTTAGTAGCCAGCCTGGGCACACTGTAGTGGAAAGCTTATATCCTCGAAGAAATCAACACGTCCGTCCTCTTAGCCCCTCCACAATTGGTTTTACTTCCATAGGCTCCTAGACAGTGGCCAGGCCAGTGTACAATTACCGGGAGAGGAAGGGGGGGGGGAACAGACCTTCATTGATTCATTATTACTATCTGTCAATAGAAATGCGTCTCTGGGAAATGTGGGAGTTAAGCCATTTTCAGTGGAAGCTTTGGATAGAATATTCACTTTTTTCAAGGTACTTATATGCCCGCAAAGTGTGACACCGCACTCTAAGAAGGGGCCTGTTCATAGGCCACATGGAGAGACATATCACAAGGGGTAGAATGTGTTTACTCTGAAATTTTCCTTGAGTTGTAAAGGATCTTTACATGAATCTCTTCCTATAAACGGGGGGGGGGGGCTGCCTCTGCCTCATACGGGACGTGCTCTCTGTTCCGACGCCTTTGTCATACGAAAGTGTACGTCAAGGTCAGTGTAAAGATGAGGATTATATGTAATGGTTAGGTAAGAGTATTACGGGTACCGATTTCAAAACAGAGATGTCAGAACGTAGACTTGTAGCCCCTCATACGCCTGTGTGCAACCCCATTAGTAGGCCCTAGGAATTGATAAACATTCCCTATTAGCCTACATCTACCACTTCTTCGTGTCTTCATGTACAGTCATTGAACACAATTTTGGTTGTATCGTCACTGCAGTATTGCCTACAAACTTCTTTATATGTTTCGAGTATGTAGTGTTTGCAGTTATCAGAGTACGATCTTGTAAAATCACGAGCCAATTGTCTCCCGGCACATAGATCCTTTTCTAATAGCAATCGCAAAGGATTATGGGATAGAGTTTTGGTGTGGGCCGTTTTTCGCCACAATAAAATTCCATTGACAAAAGCGACGCGTACCCAAACCTCTATCCCACAATCCTTTGTAATTGCCATTTGGAAAACGGTCTATTGTCTCTTAGTAATGCCATCAGGCTTGACCAGCTTTCATTTTCAACAGCATGCTCAATGTCCATATGTGCTTAAGAAAAGCAGCGCTCCGTACGCGTGCATAAAATATTACAGCTCCCATACAACTACATTCCCGCGGCACATGACCCTTCTTCTGCGTACGATTTGACGCTTGCCTTCCCATTGACATGCTCCTTCCAGTTAAAGCGTAGGATTTCTCTGGGCCCGGTTTTACCTGTATCGCCATTCTGGACGTCAAACTCAGTGCGCGCGCAAGAAATATACTGTGTGTACACTGCAATATTGGCCAAAGCGTAAAATGGTTTGTTTCTTCTTTTAAAAAAAGGCACTCTTAACTAAAGTCTTAGGAATTGATTGTTCGTTGGTTTACGTGTATGCCTGCGTGTGAGCGACATGTGTTAGGTTTAAACGCTGGATAATGATTACATACAAAAATGCTCTATTGTAAAATCTTTAGTTACTCACCTGATATGAAGTGCTAGCACCGTGAGCAATTTAGTATGTGGACTCTTGAGTTCAATGTTTTTTCTGAAGAATTCCAAAAACATATCTAGCTCTACGTTATATATTTTGGAAATAGATAATGCAACTGATTTTCCTTGACAATTATGTAAAAAAATCTCGCCATGATCAAGAAAACATTTTTTGAAAAGAAGGCATAATATATTTTAAAACTTTGACCATTACTTTTGTACACACGGTACATATTGAACGCGATAACTTTGACGTCCAATATGACTGACTTTGTTGCTGTTACATGCATTTGTGACGTAAGTAAAGATCCTCTATAGATGATTCCATCCGCCTTTGTTTGGAAGTAGAGTGGCTTTCTGACGCAAGTGATCTAAGAAACCTTCTGAAAGGTGAAATGAGGTTCACTCATCCTCAATGAGAATAAAATAAGTATTCTGTTACACCCTCACTCTTTTCATAGAAACTGTAATAGCAATATTCCATTAGTCGTGATCCCTTGATGTACGCAAACACTGATTGAACCCTCATCGATTAACAAACTTGTGCAGAACATAACTGCTGCTTGCCTTACTGTAAGTCGACAGTATTTACACATGAAATACGGAATAGGGATGATCACGAAGAGTAAACAATATCACATTAATTTGGTTTGACAAAGTCCCTGGGTACGATAGAAACTAAACTTTTATCAAAATTTGATAGCTTGCGAGAAAATCTAGTCGTTGAACTCCTTAAAATGTTGATTCGAGTGATAAATAAAGTCTGAAACGTTAGCATTTCTTATATATAATATATATATATATATATATATATATATATATATATATATATATATATATATATATACTTACGGCTTATACTCCAAATTATCTAGAAAGAGTGCTCTACTTAGGTGAAGGGGTAATGAACAAACATTACATGATTATTAGATGGTTTGTTTTCACCACTTTAATTCCTACAAAATTGTTTTGAATTATGGCTCTCTTAAACGGTTTACAAACATCTCATGTGCGTATTTTGTTTAAATATTTACTCGCACAGTTTGAATGCGCGCGGTTGTCTAAGTTATGCCGATGAAGTCCATGAGCTTGAACGTAGGCGTTCTGACTACGCAGATATCTGATTCAAAGAGGCCATCTCTGGATGGCAGATAATGAAGGATTTTTCCATTATATAAAGATCACACCGTTTTTCAATATTTCAGTAAGGTGAAGAATGAGTTAAGATTTCTTTATAACTTTGGATATCTTTGTTTCTGCCTTTCAGAGTCCAAATATGTCTAGATAGTTTAAATATGTTTCAAAGTGAAAAGGCTTTCTTAGTATTAGCGATTTCTTTGATGCAGATGGTAGTATACTAAGTTTTTCTTTTGTCACAGAGTTTCATATTTCTGATACCTTTCCTTTTATTTTTTATCACGGGATAATGACTGCTATGGCAAGGATTTGGAAGTTTAATTTCAGACCTCTTGAAGGACATAATGATAGTTTCCTAAAACTTAAGAACCTTCTGAAAAACACTCATGTTTCCAAGGTCATTTATAAATATTCTATTCAAGACAATATCTTATAGCCAAAAGCAATATCTAAGTGGGAGGGAGATAGCAACAGCAGCGACCTTCACTGGAACGAAATATTTAGTCTAGCATTTGCTGCTGTAAGGGACTCTCAGATACAATATTTTTAATTTAGATATATACGGTACCTAGAATGCTAGGTACAAAAACAAATTTCTTCATATTATTGAAAAGAGGTATCCCCCGTTGTGTATTTGTTGTTTTTAGGCTGATGAAACCATGGATCATCTTTCCTGGTCATGGTCCACTGTTAAAGGAGAAGGAGAAGGAGAAGGAGAAGGAGAAGGAGAAGGAGAAGGAGAAGGAGAAGGAGAAGTTATATATATATATATATATATATATATATATATATATATATATATATACAAATGAAAACGTGTATTCTTGACTTTCTTTGTCCAGGGCATGAAAATTATACTTTTCAAGGGTAACTTGTTATGTCTCATAGTGTAATTTGTAAATGTCCTGAGCCTGAGCAGGGCTGCGTGATATGCATACCTGTTTGTTGGTGAAGGTGAATTCACATCTGTTTAGATCATCCTTTTGCTTAAAACACACATACCCTCATTCTTATCTATTTCAGTCATCTATACGCAGAAAATTTTATGCCATATTTAGTCTGCCTTGTTTGTGGGATTCCAAAATGATCCTCCTAATGTATATTTAACTTACAGAGCAGGTGTAACAAATGACAGGCAATAGTCCCGTTGGCTGACGGTTTGGATTTAACTATCCACACACCTATCAAGAGTTCCTCATATATATTAACGGAATCTGACCGACTTTCAACACTTCTTTGCCTCAGGTTGTGAATGTAGGTTCCGTTTTACTGCTTAATGGCAATGTATTATCTTTTTTCCAGTAATGATGCTTTGGTTACTCATAATCTTCCCCTCAAAAAAAAAAGAAAAATCCCTAAGAAAAGATACGGACTGTTACACATTTAAAAAATTAAAACGCAAAAAGTTATTCTTTACAACTATAAAATATTACAAGTTATATTTGTTTTGCAATGTCATTGTGTGACTTGTTGTTAGGTGGATGGATCGTGTTCTATGTATTCAATAGGAACTATTTTGTGGAGTTTGTGTTACCTTATAATTCTCGTGAAACCTTAAGTAAACCTGTAAGTTCATTTTGTGGTGGAAGGTACGCGTTAGATCAGCGCTTCTCAACCGGTGGGCCGCAAAGCTCTCCCAGATGGGCCGCGAGATCCGCCATAAAAATAAAAAAATAAAGAACAAAGAATGTACTTTTTATAAGGTGGACCTCAGAAAAATTCTGAGAGTCAAAGTGGTCCTCGAGTTAAAAAAGGTTGAGAAGGGCTGCTTTAGATCATATCTATTACAGATGGAATAAGACTGTTTCATTCACTTTAATCCAAACAAACGTAATGTGAAACCTTTCGTCGCAGAGAACTGTCATAAATCCTTTTCACATGTTTCATTGAAATTTTTCGAGATTTCTGTCTGACAACAGACGTGATAAGTACAATGATCGACTTACCTTCGGATGACTTTAGAATCAGTCTTGCTTCTTTTATGACAGGTTGCCACAAGGGGAAAACGAATGTGTCAAATGCTACTCTATATGAGAAAACCATTTTTCGGTTCAGATGATACGGCACAGTTTTGGACAGAGCACTTTGTGGTACAGCAGTTTTGAGATCACAGTGTGCAATGATTTGTACCCTTGATATTTGGTTTTAGAATTTTTGCGTCTCTAAAATTTTTTGTAATAGGTAAAGGTCTGTGGACATGTTAATGTCATAACTGACTATTTTATGTATATAGCATTAAAATGTTAAGAATAGTCGCAATTCCTGTCAAAATCCATCGAATATTGACCATTTAACCATATGCGTGGAAAGCTGTTCTCAGCGGAGGGGGAGGGGGAGCTGAAAGTTGTTCTGACGGTAGTTTATGCTAGGGGAGGAGGAGCCGAAAGTTGTTCGGACGGTAGTCTAAGCTCGAGTGAAATTTTTAAACATTTGAGGGTCCTTAGGTGCAATTTCGTGCACACATGGTGAAAAGTTTAAGGTAAATTATTTCGATATTTTTACATTTTTTTACAGAGGGAACAAATAAGGGGTTTTCATCCATGAATTTTGGGTAGGGGGAAGAATACTTTTGTCCCCCACTTTTTGACTGGAAGGGGACTTTAGGCCCCTCTCTCAAATATCTCCCCCACGCTCCTACGCCTATGCATTTTACTGTTTTACACTTAGATTATGAGTACACATCAGCTACATGTGCAAATTTGTGGAAAAGGAGACTCATGGGATACTTCTTATGTTATCCTTTGTTAACCTTCATCCAAAAGACAGTTCATTTAAGAAGTAGGGGTTCATTTTAGAAGTAGCTATTGACTACTGGAAAATGTCCTGATTATTGACTATTGAAAATATCCAAATTAAACATCAAACTAGAAATTACCTAGTAGTTAACAGATAATTTATAAAGGATTAGCAAATAAATACACACCACGTGCAACACCCTGTGTCATAATTTCTGCACAGCAAATGAGAAATCTCTGAAATCGTCAAAATTTGAACACGTTTTAATGGCCTTTTCAAGTTGGAAATTTAATCTATTATTGTTGAGTAAAACAGCTGTTTTGGCCGTATGTCGACAGACCTTTAAAGTTAAAGTTAGCAGAATTGTACGTAGAAAAATAAGTTAGCAATTTTTACTCTTTTTTTAGAGGTGTTACAAGGATAAACATATGCATTGCAATTATTTTTCTTTACTATCGACCTCTTAAAATTGTAAAAAGTTGCTATAATTTAATAAAATTTGAAGAAATTAAATGCAAAATTTATATTAAGCATTACAAGAAATCGATATCTTCAAACGAGGACATCCATTTTTTTAAAAGTTTTGCTGAATAGGCTTCCAGTTCTTATATGCGATTGACTCTACCATATCAGCTACAAGTTAAGTGGTCGTGTCGACTTTCTTTCAGTGGAACTTGGTGTTTTGCTGAGTCTTCTTTTTGACGTAACATGTTTTATTTATAGATCCACCTCACGTGATGTCATCGTGTTATTACGCAGCTATCTTGTCTATGCAAAAGGAGAGTTTCTACGTGATGTGCACACCCCACGTATCCATGGTGTATACAAGGTATGTTGCACGCACACCACTGCTGTATTGAAATTGACTGCTTTACTTTTATTACTTCGTGCACCACTTTGAGATTGCACTTTAAGTCAACGGCGGATCCAGGGATCGAACGATTTAGGCCTAAACATCAGGCGTTTTATCCTGCTTCCCTCCAAGGGCTGAAACCATATTTTTACGATGTTTGCCTTGAAATTCACTACTCTCTACCCCGCCCCTTGCCCCATTCTGAAGTGCAGACGCTAAACCTCTTACCCCCCTTTGTCCCCAGATTCTGTATCCTCTCCTGTTTATAAATTTCTTCAACATGGCGGCTTTTGTCTTGGGTAGTAGAAATGACCAGTAGAAAAATAAAATAGGTTTATTCCATACGATGATTGAAGTAATGATGGACTTCGTTGTCTACGAGTGGAAGAAGGTGGTGTAACCTGAAGAACACCACCATGATAATAGCAGGTTTGTCAATAGTGCACATTTTAGACATACGTTTTGCGATGAAATATCCAGGGAATTTAAAATTTCAACTCAAACTTGAAATTACTGGATCTCATGACAGTGCTTTAATTGGATTCTTTAATTATCCCGGTAGATGGCGTTTTTAATATGCTTCCTCAATACGACATGTAATATTTCGCACATGTGCAACATATGAAATATTTATATCATTTTGAGACAGGATAATGTTTTGAAATGTATAACAACTCTAAGGTTTATTATGACAAACCAAATAAAAACTGTATTAACTATAATCCCTAATGTCATTTACGAACCAAAAACTTGTGAATTTCTCCAGTGCGATGAGGGGACCGTGACGACGGAAAGGCATTTCACAAAAGGGAGAAATCTTTGAAGACGTTATTACATAAATAAGAAGGGAGGAGAATAGGATAATTTCTCACCGAGACGATATTCTCAAGATGAGAAGCTTTTAGTGTATTTGAGTTCCATTCTTGTAGCAACAGTACAACAAAACACGTAATGTCTATTCTGGAGTCATATATAGGCCTGTTGGTAAATGTTATCCGGTTAATGAAGAAAATGTCGTTGTTTTTTCATACAGGAAAATGCTGGTTAAGTTCCATTAAGAATGTGTGTGTATGAGGTAAAGTTGTTAGCTGCTTCAGCTATTGAGCTATGGAGTACAGAAGGAATAATCAGACTTCATCGAACGTCTTTACGTGTAAAACCAAGCTACAAAATAATCTTTCAATGCGTGACAGTGGAATAAATGAAGTAGGTCATATCCGTGAAAGGCTACGAACCCCTTAACCCACCCGGCACAAAAAAAAACAAACAAACAAACAAACAAACAAACAAAAAAAACAGTGCCTAAAAGCACAGCATTGTTTATAAATTCTGACAGGAATAGACCTTATGTATCATGCACGCACGCAGTAAATTTAGCACGCGCGTGCAGTAGACTTACGAGGTTATGCGATTTGCTGACTAATCAGCTGTCTGCATTTGTTGGTGTAACTTGCAATGATAGGCGCTGACCTCTAAACGAGGAAGCACTTTCTGCTCTGTGACGTCATATGCATAAGGTCTTTACCCTACCAGTACTAAACTTTAGGTAAGTTTTATCATGTATTATTGTAGTGTAGTGACAGTCCTAACTTAAAATGAAGCTGGAAGATCATTAAATCTTCAAAAATGGCTTAATCAGCACTGCTCTTAACTGACATCTTGTAAAATGCTTCACAAAATTTGATTCAAAATAAATCAATTCAGGTCGTTTTTAACCCAGACTATTCAAAATAGTTGATTTCATTCAGCATAGGTGCCGGTTGAGCAGAGTCAGTTTTCTCAGAATAATTTTCAGCCTTTATTGGATTAAGTTTATTTACT
This sequence comes from Holothuria leucospilota, assembly GCA_029531755.1. NCBI lineage: Eukaryota > Metazoa > Echinodermata > Holothuroidea > Aspidochirotida > Holothuriidae > Holothuria > Holothuria leucospilota. Next base: position 33,895,561 of record CM055973.1, on the reverse strand, counting down.
CAATTATATTTACGGACGACTGCAATAACATTGGTTTGCATTCCTGTAATATTCTCTTTGAAGCAAAGGCTGGAAAATGTTTTTTTGTTGGGCAGTAATCCCAGACTCGATCGGGTCCATTTCGGGCTCGAGTAAGTTTATTTAACTGGACTCGAAATTGACCCATGTGAGAAGTCTCGGGATTGGCCGCGAATGACCTGCACTGTGCGCCGATTCAACAGTAAGTGCACAGTAATAGATGAAAATACGTGTAGTTGGTGCCCTGTGTTATATGAATGGTCACAAACAGTTCTTTGGTGGTCTATACTTCAAAATCAATTCTTAAAATTGACATATCAATGAAATGTGTTTGCAGAAAAATACAAAAACACGTGTGAAATGTGGTACCTTGTCAATTCGACCTGACTTTAGCCAAACTCGTACTGGGTTCAGAGTTGAGTCCCTGGATGCTGGATATGGCTAGTACTTTGAGTTGAGGCCCCTGATACTGGAAATGACTTGCACTTGGGTTACATGGAACTGAATATAGCCTTTGTATTTTGTAGAATCGTAGTATAATGATGTCAAGCATGTTCGTGATAAAATAGTTAAATATACCTTTCTTCCTCTAACGTTTGAGCTCAGCCTTCCAATTCATATTTTCTGTGTAATACCTTTTTGTTTCTTGTTGTGACCCCCATAAGCCCCCAAATAACACCCAGAGTGTACCGGAATATAACCGGAAAGGCTTAATGATTCCTTGCCGAAAGGGGTGCTTTGTTGCACTGAGGGTCATCCCTCAAGTTATTACTTCTTGATAATATAATTTTGACGATGTTTTCACAGTTTGACCTCTGGTGAACTCTCATGACCTTTGAACTCCACCAATAATTGAATAAAAAATGAAAACAAAGAGAGTGTCTTAGAAGGGGTTGAACCCGGGCCATCTGCCTGAGAATCCGAGCTCTATTCCACTACACCATCAAAGAACTCGTTTAGCGTATGTTATTTTTAATCATATTATTGTCACAGCAGTCTTTACAAGGGTCCATACTTAGGTTTTAAAATTAGAATTATTACTGAAACAGTTATGCTTGTGATAAGATAAATTTTGTTCATTTATAATGTTATCTTTGAAATGGTACACAATTCGGCCCAAACTTTTCGTTGGTCAAGAAACGCAGGACACAATTTGGAGGTTCCTCCCATTGCCTATTTAGTTTACGAGGTTTTCATAGTATCACCTCTGATGACCTCAGATAACCTCCGACCTCAAGAAACCCATAAGGTTGTCTCTCTCTCTTAAAGTAGCAAATAGAAATACCCAATAAGAAAAGTATCTTCCATCCCTGTCTTAAAATGTAGTGATTTTTCAAGGTTTTCTCTTTTTAACATCTGGTGACCTCAAATGACCTTTGACCTTCACTCAAAAGAATAGGGTACTCTCTCTCTCAATTTGATAAAGTTATATACTACGCAAGAAAGTGTCCATCATTGTTATCTTGAGATATCGTGTTTACACGCACTTTTTATGAATTTCGTATTTTCACCTCTAATACATGTAAGGTATAAAAAGTATCCAGTTTCAAACCTAGAGTTATCGTGTTTAGAATGTTTTCGGCCCATTTCCTCTGGTGACCTAACATGATCTTTTTGACCTCCTCCAAAACAATAGGGTTCTTGCGCTTAATATGATAACTTTATATTTTAAGTATGAGAAGTATCCATCATTGCTATCTTGAGATATCGATTGTTTACAAGCTAGGCGTCACAAACAAACATAAATGCCCACACCCTAACACGCGCACACATGCCAGCGCTATTGCATACATTTCTTTCGCCCTCGGCAGTCGGCAAGGAATAAAAAAGCATAGAAAGAGTCCAATTAACATCAAAATCGATTTAATATTGATCTTTGACCCTTTTACATGGTACTTTATTTCAGACTTCTATCATGAATAAACATGAGCTAAGTATGCAATTTGTAAAGTCGACTCAGGGCCTCACCAAAATCAATAACCTTAACCTTTGTTTTTCCAACCACCTTTTCAACGACAAAGAAGCCTTTGTATGCTATGAGGGACTTATTTTGTAAGTTAAAGTTGTCATCTTAAAAAATATCAATATCACTCACTAATGTAAAACTATCTGATTATTAATTAAGTGTTAATGTATGGAGAATTAACAAAAGAAAGCTGTGAGATAATCCATATCATTTCTTTTGTTTGGGTATTGTGTTACATTTTGAAGGGGGTATCTTGAGAACAGTAAAAGATATTGAAATAACTCTAATGGATCCCTTCTTGGGGAATTTCATTCTTTCACTACCGAGTAAAAGAACTCTTTTTTTGTCACCATTACTTAAATGTACAGTGAAAATATATAAACGGAAAAATACCTACATACTGCAAGAAAGCCTTAGTGTTATTTCATTCTGAAATGTTTTGACATAGCCCCATTTCTTTGACAAATCTAGTCGAAGTTCTGTCAGAATAGTGTCCCTAAGGCTACAATCCGGAAAACGCCAGAGGCCGCACCTTAAGCAATAATGCTTCTAGAAAAATGAAATTTTTTTCGAAACCAGGGTTAGGGTTGGGTGAATAGATTAGGGTCACTTGGCCAAACAGAATCAAGGACGGTCTTTTCTAATGAAAAGAAGGAAAGAGTTCAGATCTCGCTTTGGCAAAGTGCGGTACATGGGTGATATCCAAGATTTTAATTAATCGTAATGGACTTGTAATTGCCTGACTGTCCTGCAGAAGTTTTGACGTAAACCGAAAACGATGAGGTTGAAAAGATTGTGCAGTACATTTCTGGGCCGTTGGTAAAATGATCATTAAAGTTTTGCCAGCCGGTGGAGACATGAGAATATGAACACTTCTGAATTATTTCAGGAATGTAGCCGGTGTTGCGTACGTTTCTGTTTGCAAGGGTGGGGTTTGATGTCCGAAAGTCGAAGGGTCCCTAGGGGAGGGTGTAAGGAAATGGCGCAACTACCCCTCTTAAAAAAAGTTTTTGATTTTATAAAACTTCTCCTTAAGTGCACTAAACGCTACTACCAGTTCCCAGTTGGGGTAAATAAGCAAACGCAAATTCTCCAACTGCCCAGTAGCGTACGTAAATATGGTGCTTGAAGTGTTGGGGGGGGGGGGCAGGGATGAAAATAAGGTAACCGTGCCGACAGCATATAGTCAATGTACCGACACTTAGTGTCAAAGGGTTATCACCTAACAAGTCACCCCGCACCGTGACTCTCCCCATCCACCCAGGGGTGGCGCCAGGATTTGCCCGACGGGGGGACAGACTCCCCTACGGGAGGACCAGAGACCCGAAGCCTCGGACAGCTCCGATCCCGTTGAGAGGTTGGCAAGGGAGAATTTGAAGAAAACCTGTGTACTATACCATGTCATTGTGGGACATATTTTTTGCACAAAATTTGTATTTACTAGAGGATAATAGTTTTGCGCCGATTTAATGTTTTGCCGGACTCTGAGCTGTGAAAAAGCGCTCGAAGCACGTGAAATTATTTTGGGTGAGCCTATACACTAAAAAGATTCTGTGCTTATTTAAAGCTTACATAGGTCAATTGTCCTGGCAGTTGGGCCCTATCGGGTACAACTTACATTTTACTTCCCTCCTCGAGTTACTAGCCGTACCGCAAGACAGATACAAGCAGACAAGAGAACATTAACTAAGTCTAGCGAAAAGAGATGAAATTCCCGGCTTTACATAATTCCATGCATTCTACTTACGAAGTTACTTGAAAAGATAGAAAGAGTTTGTATCCTATTATATTTAGCTATAAGTAACGGAACTGAGGACCAGTGGATTAAGCGTGCGGAAAATTTTGAGTTTTATCTCAGAGATGACCCTTTTTGGAAAGCCAAAATAAATTGATCGTATATGGCGACAGAATTTTCCCGACAGGGGGCCAGGCAATGCCAGCAACCCCAAGTTCCGTCAGCTCCTTTACCGAGGGGGTGGTGAGAAGTAGATATGAAGGTGCCTGACTATCCCATGCCTCCAAGGGCATATTTTGCACAATATTACTAGTTATTGTTTCAAGAGCCGACTTGCGCACTAGTGTTCTTTTGAGTCTGAATCGTGAAATTGAAAAGCGTGAGAAAACTTTTAGTAGGCTTTTAGTAGGCTTACACTAAAACATATGTAATATTAAGAACAATAAAGAAAAAATAAAAACTGTAGGGGTTGTAGACCGTATTGGGGATACCATACATTGAGTCGAAAGCACCTGGATTGCCCGATGGAATAGCCAAACTTTGCTCCGTTAGTCGCTTACCAACTAACCCTACCGCATGACACACGCGAGAGAACAGCAAATAGGTTTGCGAACCTGTGTGCTCTGCCTACATGTTACTTGGTAAGGGTGACAGGACTTATGCTATCTAGCTATGTGGAAAGGAACTATTGAAGAAACTGGAGTGGCTCTACAGCGCGCCTAGCGCGCCGAAAATTTCGGGTTCTTATTAGAGAAATTGTCCTCTTGAGAGCAAAGACTGGTAAACCGTCGGGGAGACTAGTCGCCGTTCGCACACCGGGTGGATGTACCGACAAGATCAGCAAATGTACCGACAGACCATCCCAGGAAGCCAAGTGGGGGCCCCCTTCAGTTACGCTAGTGAAACTGCCCAACTCAACCTAACCTCAACCCCAACCCCACTTCCCCAAAACCCTCTGCCCGTTTGATACATCATCGGAAGGGTTAAGAATACAGACCTATGCTCTTAGTCTTTCTTTACTAATTGTCTTCTGGTAATCTTCAGAAAATACTGGTGAAATTATCAGAATACCATGATGAGTAAAAGTCAAACTGCCATATTTATACGTATTGTCTTATTATACTAAGCGAGATTGCTATTCCCAGTACAATACTGTTGTTCAGTTGACGAAATTCTCAAGTCTATGGGTTTGATTTCATCGATTAGTTCATATTTCATTCCTTTGCAGCTGTTTTTCATGTATTGTTTTCATTCATGACTTTTATTTCATGAAAATGATTTATTCAGCATGCATTTCGTTTGCCCAAATGTATGCACGTTAGGTGTCAAAGACAAACATTCAAAACTAGCCACTTCTTTTACTTTCCTGTCTTTTTTTGCCATTGACTTGCCAAGTCTCCAGTTAGTTAGACTTGCTGATGATTACTAGGAGCAAGATGTATGCATGCAGATACCAGGAAATCAAAAACTGGCCTGGAAACTTCTGCGATAATTATTCATTCGTTGGAATCAACTTGAACCAAAGATGCCTGCCAATTAGGGCCCGTGGTCATCCTTCTGAAGAGACCTCAGTAATTATGTATGATTTCACTGTTCTAAGCCACCGTGAAGAGGGCTTATCCCCTCTTGGAAGCCGAAAGCCTGCTTTGATTAAGTCTCTGTTCCACGACAACTTTTTCCAGAGGTTCTGATACCACTTACAATAGCTTCCAGCGAGTACTGCTAAATGTTAGCCGGTGCTAACACAATATCGAGGTACAATATTTAATGGAAAAAAGTAATTTGATCTACGATGAATGCTTAAATGCCTTACGTGAATATTTCAACTCAGTCTTAAAATTATATTTACACTGTTTTTAATTAGGAGTTGTTTTACAGCACTGGAAGGAACACTAGAGATTCAGTCTCTAGAAGTGAGTCATTGTTTGTGATTTATCTAATTCATGTATGAAGTGCCACCCACTCAATGTCAATACTCTAAGGTAGCTAAATATCTACACATGATTTTGCTAGTAGTCATCTACCCACTGATGTTGTGATTAAAATAATATCTGCTGGCAAGTGCCTACAATTCAAATGTATTCATAAAGTTTGTTCTTTCGTTTACCATTCCTTCCAAAGACATGTTCACATACAAATCAACTGCTATTCTCCTCAGTCTTTGATAACGCGTCGTTCCTCCCCTGCCAGTTTACTGTGCTCATAACTATTACAACAAAAACTTAGACTTAAATGTGGCTGTTTTTGCTTTTATTGTATATATATATATATATATATCCAACAAAGTAAGCCTGTTTTTTGGAAGGAACATTTCGAAAATGAAACTTTACCACAGTAATCCACTCCATGCACACTGCGATAAATTAGGAAGGACTAACGATTCGCAATTCCTCGCAGAGGAGCAAACCAAGCTTTAGAAAGGAATCTTGTAATGACTACACGGCCTGATGGGGTTTTTTGTCGTATTTTTTGTTGTATAAGCTATTTTAAATTACAACACAATTAACAACAACATATTGCAATAGCTTTGAAATGTTTCATACCTCATTTTATCTATAGATGCGTCCACACACAAACTCTTTTGCTACTCAGCCTCTGATAACGGGGCTAGTGAATTTGTACTATTGGGGGTGGGCGCGTTACCGGACCTCCCCCAGTTAAATGGTCTGTTACTCTTATTGCGATGTACAACTAACCCCTCAAATACAAGCAAGTTATAAGGTTAGTCAAATGAGATGGACAATGCATGCAAATCAGACATCGGCTGATTTTCCATTTGACGTAGACAGTGAAGAATGACGTAACTACACATCTTCTTTATGGATGCGGTAGGAATGGCATTCTTTACATCTAAGAAGGCTAATCCAGCCTTATTTCTTAACTGTAGTGTGTGGTACAGATGTGGGACAGATTTTTGTCTTTGCTCACTAGCAGTTCCTATAGGAAAAAGTGGGTGGAATTATTACAAAAAAGCCCTAAGAAATGCAAACCATCATTCATCTTATTCACCCATGAGTGTCTTACATACTCAAATCAAGGATAATTAATATTATAGGTCAGAGGTCCAAGGTAAAAACTCTAATAGTTCTAGCTCATTTCTGTTTCATGAATATGTGAAAAATCACATTGACAAAATATGAAAACGAGTTGAGAGACGTAAAAAGATTACATCCTGTTTACTTTTTAATACTGTATTTTAACAGTTTATCCATGGGAGTATGGGTTAGGTTAGGTTAGATTAGATGAGGTTTAACGTCCCAGTTTCCAACCTATTGGTTCAAGTCGAGACGACCACGGCCTTTTTTCCAGTTGTGGCTCACTGGCTTGTTTTCCCTACTCCATTGCTTATGCGGAGCACCAAGCACAAAGGCAGCAGGTTCCATTTTTAAAGTCTTTGGTATGACCCGGCCAGGATTCCCATGGGGGTATGGGAAGACAGTTGGAAAAAGGGTTGGGAGGTGTTGCCCTTAAATTTTGCCTGATTGGAAACGATTAAGACGGTTATTTGCTTTTCTAAAACGATACTCTTGCCCTCAATAAAGCTGTTTTCGTCGGTATGGCTATAGCCATTATCATCTCCGCCCGTCTCATACGACTGTGCCAGTGCGCAATGTATTGCCTTTCAAAGGTTCTTCTCGCCTTTCCTGATTTCTCCGTGATCTCGATACTCCAGTGCTTACGGAATTGTGTAGTAATTTCGTGTTGTTACTAATTGCCCCTATAAATTTATCACTAGCTCCGGGTGATTTATCCCTTTCATATAGAAGCCCTCGACTCTTTAGGAAAGCGTACATTTTCTCCAATTTCAAAATGTTTGTTGTGTTTTTTTTTTAAGAATCTGCCTATCTGATAGATTGCAAACAGGAATCCCCAGGCACTCGTGTGTTGTCAAAACAATGCATTTTGTCTGGATTCTGAGTTTCATATCATTTTGCCAAACTGTCTCTGAAACTAACTAATTTTGACGTATTGACTTAATCTGACCCTCTGCGTGCTCGGATAATAAATTTGTTTTACATTGATTTGATTAAAAAATTCCCTACGACATCATTAGGCTAATATGTTGCTGAAAGTAACAGTCAAAAGCTTTGACATTTGTTCACTCGCTTACGCTTGCATAGCGTATGTCAATCTTTTATGATTCAACACCAGTTTTCTATTCGGTTAAGAGATGTATTGAAATAGTAGCGCTGTGCAAAATATTCAGATAAGAAGTATGCACTAATCTCTCATCTTAAACAGTTTCTCTTGAAAGTACTCGAAATTATATTCGTTGTACCTTGTAAGGAATAAAGCTATAAGTTCTTGTCACGAAATTTTAAAATAGAAACAGTTTGATGGGTTGTCATCGTAGAAATCATTTGCGTAAATTTCATATAGACTGGTCTCAAATAGTTAAAGATATACATTAATCATCCATCAGACTTACATTGAAAATTACCTTGACTGGTGTAATTTGTGATCTATTTTGAATATCTTTGAATTCAAATGACGCACAGTTTTAAAACTGCCTCCACATAGTCATCATAACGTTGGATAATCTTGCAATGCAACAGTGCAGTATACAAGGTCTTGATGTTCATCAACATTGCTTTGAAATTTAGAAGGAAATTGTAGTGAAGTGTTTGCATAAGCAGGTTTCTCTTTAAATGGATCACATCTTTTGTCATCTTCCATATCAGACTTTAAAGTCAGTTTTGCTGTTAGTTCATTAGATGAAGCATTACGAGATCAATTTATAAAAGTAGTTATCACATCGTGGTGCCTTGGTGCATGTTGATGTCTTGAAAGCTCCAGAGTAGCTACAATAAATGTTAAAACACACGTTGCCAAGTTTCAAAGTAAAAACGAGGAACACAGCTACTGTTTGTGAGGAGCAATTCTGTATATTCAGATGTCAGTGGTTGTAGTTATTATGGAAGAATCATGCGGTAACTACCGTAGAATTAAATTGTGTCTGAACTATGTTCAATAATCTTAATTAAAAATTTATAACTTTGTAATTTACTTAATGTGAAATGAATTTGTTTCCTAGTGGAGTTCAATTACTTTACGATTATGCAATTTTGATATTTACAGCTTTATAAACTGAAATGTACAACACATATTCGTACATGTTTTAGCAAACGACTGTAATCAACGTGACAAACGAGTAAGCTATTTGAACAATATCAGTTGGTAAGATTGCTTTCAAATTATTAGCAGGAGTTTCCGAAACGTTGTTTAATATTTGGGAGTATTTTTATTCATTTATCTTACTCACTCCTTTGTAACACATACAGGCTTCAATCTGAACATAACTATGGGCCCATTTGAGGGTTATGATGGTGCTGCATTGATGCACGATTGATTTTATTGCATTCTTGTCAATTATTGATCTGTAATGTAATAAACATTTGATGTTTCGAACGAAGTGGCCCACAACATCTCGTGAAAAATGCAATCGACGTGATCAGACCTTTCTATATCACATATTGAAGTGTTTAAAATGTACATGTATTTGAGTACTTCGACATCATACGCAGGTTAAGATTGAAACATGAATATTCCATTTGAGTCACATTTTAAGGAAATACCTTTGTTGTACTTTTTGGAAGCTTACTTAAAGCTCTTGCCACTAATTAATATATTTTCTCAAAGTATAGTCTTAAGGAAAGGGGTTTTAATCCTGGTTCCAAGTTGGTCAAACGGGGGACAAGGACTCTATTGTTAAGAACAATCGGAAAAGGGTAAAGGGAGGAAATAAAAGAATTTGTAGTGGCTAAACGGATATCAAAAAAATTGCGATTGTGAATAGACTACAAGCTTTATACACTAAACATTCAAATTTGAAGCAAATTATAATCAGCAGGGGAGCAAACCGTGATCTCGACAAATATTTTACCAGTTTGGGCTAAAAAAGGAATCGAAAGGGTCACTCTCGAACCAAATCAAGTCAATTGCAGAGAAAAAAAATAGTCAGATACTGGACGTGATTCCGGTCCGTGACCCATTTGTGTAAATGGTTTGAGAATTTATTGTTTGTTAAATGAGATTTGTGACGTTTATGGGTTGTCTTGATTGACGTGGTTGGGGGAGGGGGAAACAATACCGGTCAGGATCTGAAAGAGGAGAATAGACTACTGGTTTATGAAAGTTGTGGGCTTTTGGAATAGAACATATCTGAATCCCCAATTAGGGTACAAAAGTAGCCCTTTGTAAGCATTTGTGTAACAAAAATGCTTTGAAAGCGAGCAGAGCACCATGTGCTGCAGTCATGGAGTGGCATGGTGCTTGCTTGCTTCACATTCAATCTTATTGGGTCGGTAATATGGGAATACATTTTAGAAGTAGTTTTTGTATTCCGACAGTGTTCCGTGGTTTTTATATATCCATCTCAACGATGGTGTTTGCATAGCTCATGTAAATACTTTAGCTGAATAATTCGATTTCGTCTGGTTCATGATAACAAACTGAGGAGATTCGTTTCCACTTACGAAACAGTGCGTACACATCCATTCCCACTGTGATTTTTTCTGTGCATTACTGTAACATGTATATCTATCACATTAAAGCCATGCAATTGTTTTCAGCTTTGTCTTTCAAGTACGACAATATTACTGTCACGATACTGCCAGGTATATTATTGAACTTTTTCGAATCAAGTGATCTGTCAGAACACAGCTCAAAGAGAATAAAAATTAAATTAGGGATCTAAGCTCAAAGAGAATAAAAATAGTCTCCAAATAAAATAGTTTTAAAGTGTCCTCACCAATACCAGAAGCACAATTGACTTAGTCGCATTGACAGCATTTCTGTGTCACAATCTTTACATCCACCGTGACTTTGCCTAACGTTTCCTACACAAATGATATTATTGAATGTTTTATGCAATAATGGTACCCCTTCCACCATTTGTTAGTACTGCTGATATGGACACTTTTAATTAACAATTGTAAATCTACTTGTTCACCCTACGCATCCTTTTCGCATCCTTTTCTGCTTCCCAGGCTCGTCATTGACCTCTCAATGCACTCAGAATCACATGATTTATGTGCCGATAGCACCAGCCTGTGGACAGATCAAGGATAACACACTCCGTTATCATCCTTAAAGCCTACTTAACTACTGACCTCAGGACACAATTATTAAAGAGATGCGTCAACTTGATATCACTCTTACTTGTTTATAAAGCTCGCAACGTTAGCTAAGTATCATAGAAGGTGTTAATTGGCCAATTAAGTGACTGTGTCATATTCAAGGCTGTTTGAATGTCAGTTTTCCTACTCTGATAAATCCTTTAGATCTTCGATCTTTGCATCTTTCTCATACGTAATTAATCTATAGCCTTGAAGTTAAATATAAAATGATTGATTCACTTCCCTCTGATTATTCAGTTGACTGAAGCAAAGGTATGTGACTTGGTAAATACCATGTATAGGCCTTTAAAGTTACTTTCCTATCAACTAAATTTCATTAAGCTGAATAAATTCCTTTAGGTAAAGATATGTGAAAGTTAACATTGGTAAGCTTTGTTTCATCAAAGTTGGTATGTCGTGATATCAGAAATGCAGTCACTGGGGTGTGAAAGCCCATTAATTTTAAATATGTAGCTTTCTGTACTTTGCGACGCCTTAGGCCTGTGTAGTATACGGTTCATACCTATCAAATTATCAAAATTACCAAACACCATGTTATTTCTGCGTCGTGAGTGGTGTTAGATGATAAACACTTGGTTGATTCGTGATTTTAACCTAGGTCTCTGACATTGCTGACTAAAGGAATTGTACGAGGAACGATAATGTCTTTATCAAGCAGTAATCTGCTGGATCTTTGGATTATTTTGAAGGAATAGTTTATTCTCTGGAACATAAGAGGTCATGTCCTGTCGGGATGAGAAAATACAACCAATGCAAATCATAACATATGAACAAAAATTAGATCATTGTGTACAACGTGTATCCATGATGGGTAACTAAAATAACATAGTAATTCATGTTTCTATGAATCCACGATACTTACTTATACTTTAACAAAGTGCTCCTTCTAATACAAAGACCCACACGCAGCGTGTAATGTGATATTTTTTTTTCTACGACACTGTCCAAATCTTGGGAAATCGTTTGAAAGGATCATTAATTGTTATCTAACAGGGTCATCACATTAGGCACGGCCATGACTGCTGGTGTTGTTTTAGGAGAGAGCGCCATCTTGTCAACTTTAGTCACTCTCTGTTGTCATTTGTACAGGCATGTTGGGCAAGCAGGGTAGAATTGCGTCTTCTGTTATGCTGCTGCGGTTTTAAGACATACGTGATTTTTCAATTATGAATTTCGTGCCTGAATTTGGTATGTACGCTGTGACATTGTAGACTTATGATAGATGTTTGGAAAGACTGCCCTACGTATATATTACGAAAGTTGGTGGATAATGTTTGGTACTTGTAAACACTTCATTGGTTTTAGGTTTACTATGTTGAAGTAAAATTAAGTAGAAGCAGAAGCAAAAGACTGGCAATATTGAATGAATTGAATTTCCAGGGCAGTCAATTATCTTATACTTCGAAGTAATTGTCTTTTGGTGGCCAATAAAGAAGAAACCGCACAGTTGTGTTTCCACTATGCATTCTGCAAATGGTACTTAGGGTAAAGATTCCTTAACTGATATTGAGAGTATGCTCTGATTATTTAAGCATTAGACATTGTCAGTTATATCATAATTAAAATACCTTCATATGAACCAATTGTTAATTTTATCGAAGTGATGTATTACACTGTTTTCATTTTAAAAACACATAAAGAAATCCTCCTAAGATGTTGATTACTGAATCCTTATTACTAAATTAAGGAAATGTTTTGATGTTCATAAAAAATAGAGTCTATTTTTCGACTTTCTTGGGTAGAAATGTCAGACACATCCCTGTTCATGAGAGTATATTTTGCGCTTTCTTTAGGTAAAGATACCAAACACATCCCTACTCAGAGAGAGCATTGTCTAACTCGTAATAACTTTTAACAGGCAGACTAATTACAAGAAAGTATGTTTAGTATAACTTGATCCTTTTATTCAATGCATTTACACCATCTAATAACTTTTGTGACAAATAATGATCTATCTAGATAATGCGAAGTATTTGTCTTCAAAATGGTGAAAACGTCTTTCATATAACTATAATACACTGGTGGATCAATTAAACAGGATTGTCACGTGACAAACATGGTGCCCCATCTACGGAAGAGCATAACCAGTAATGTCTATTTCAATTCGAAATAAAAAAGAAACTAAAAACAAACAAACAAACAAAACTGCCCACTTAAATAAACATCAACAGCTGTCCATTACACGATAAAATGAGAATTACCTAGTGTCGCATTTGAAATAAGTTTTGGTTACACATTATGGCCACATAAGAAGACTCAAAACAGGAAGAACGAAAGGTAGTTTCTCTTGAATATTTGATCTTAATAGTACAAAATTCTCATTTCAATGCGTAATAAGAATGTCGCAAACGTTCAAACGAAACTTGTTAGGAAACTAAAATATCTCTTACCTATGATGGTAAAAAGCTTGCATCTTCTTCAAGAGGTTGGTTCTAACATTTAATGCTTTAGATAAGTTTCAAAACAGTTGGATAAAGTTAGTTACTGTCATAAAATGCGTACTTATGTAATGTATTACTTCCCAAGCACAATAATAATTTCACAATAATTCTGATCAGACGCTTTAACTTTTCGCAAACTAAATAGGTTACATCGAAAATTCACTAACTTGAACTCCAACACTTTCGAGACCGTATTATTCAATCTACCCCTTGAACCGTGAGTTTGGACGGGAACGTAGGTTGGCCTTGCGGTTGAAACATCTGCTCCGATGATTGCTGCTCTGAGTCTCTTCAAAAATATATTGATCTTCCTGTGAGCTACATCCGTCAATGCGAGATTAGGTTTCAACTACACTGGTTTCTTGGACGTAATTGTAATCTCAACGAGAGAATCAAGCTCGCTCCGTCATCTTAACACAAGCACAACTCTCGTGAAAATAGCTACGAAGTGTCAAGTAAATAGCTTATTCTACGTGATTCTTCTTACTAATTAGATCACGTTTAGATATAGAAGCTTACTCCTTATACTTGATGCTTTTGTTTCCATCTTCCAAGACTTGAAGTGTTTGCTTTTCCTCCTAAAACCTCTCCTGGTAAAAGTTTTATCAGACTTAGGATATAAAATCCCTCCCTCTCCGCAACACGTTTTGGTTTGAGACAAGATATGTGACATCGAAACTCTAACAACAGAACAAAACAGTCGTGTAATAAGAGACGTGTGAAATTCTCGCCTTCTTGTTTGCTCTTAAATATGAAGATATACTGAAAAGAACTTGCAATAGCTTTTGAAACTCTTTTCTGAGCCAAAAAGTTTTTAAAGATTATTAAATAGCACAAGACTCTTGATGATCTTATAATGGAGGCTCTCTATTTTTAAGGTACAATTTCTCAGTCATACACAACTTTAAGAAAGATGGCTTTTGTCACAATTGAAATTCTTTGAAATTATATCGTTCCGAGCGGTGGAAAAGTTGGCTCAGTAGGTTAGACATGTTGCTAAAGTCATTTGAAGACACCCGTTTCTTCTCAATGCGCTAGTAAACAAATTATGAAAATTGCCGGCCACGTTTAATAATTAATCAATCCTTTTGTCGACACAGCTTATCTTCCCTGATTTTTAAATGATCCAGAGCGTTGTAAGCATGGAAGGTAATTCCAGAGTGTGAGTAGGTGGAAGTGATTTAGCTTATTTGGAGACTATGAAAAGAGGTTACAAGGTGGTTGAAATTGCTTCGTGAGCAAGGAAAGGGTCGTAAAACCGTGAACTAATGATACAATATGGCTAGAGAAAAGGAATGTTAATCACACTCTGTAGTCGAGGTGATCTCTAACGCTCTAAGAAATGATGACCTGTTGAAAAGCTTGCTTCTATCAGCCGTCACGGTCAAGTTTGAAATAACTTTCTGTGCCAACTTCTGGTGTGTTTTGTGACTGCCGTGCCGTGCTTATATGCACATGTAGTTCACTATTCAAATACAGCCTTGAAAAACATTTAATAGGGAAAATCCATGTTGATATGCTGCCCGTGTAGATCAATAACTAAGATAACTAATGGTTACCTTTAATTATCCTCCCTTTCGAGATCGTTGGATTGAAAAGCTGCTCTTAACAAACAGCAATGTCGCTTGCAGTATCTTACCTCCATGACATGGTTAAAGAATGAATTGGTGTGTTTTATTACATAACATGAATATCAAAGAATACGGGAAAAGTTGAAGAGACGAGATGTGGTAGGCTATACTACACCTCAGTTAAGCCATGATCGAGGGGAAAGAAAATTTGTAAACATTGTTTCTTGCCTACACTTACTTTTCATTCTAAATGTCCAAGTGAGTTTGACACTGGGGCAACAAACTTTGGACAGCGATGAAAACGGTTATTTAACATATAAGCATATGCATGTGTAATATGTATATTTCCTGTATATGTGCAGTTATCTGATGTTTGGTAAAAGATGTGCAACTAGTTCCAGGAAACGCCTTTTCTCTCAAGATTAAATGGATGGACCTTACGTATATGACGTCACAGAGCAGAACGTGCTCGCTCGTTTGGAAGCAAGAGCGTATCATTGCAAGTTACACCAACAAATGCAGACAGCTGATTTGTCAGCCAGTCGCATAGGCAGATAGGCGAAGTGCAAAGTCTACTGCGTGCGTACCATGTGCAGTGTTTCGCATGCAAAATGAAGTCGCGTGACGTCAGTGCATGAGGTCTATTCGTATGGTACACACAACATGAACATAACACTACTTCCGTATATTCTGGGTGGAGAGAAAGTTATTTCGCCTCCTTAATCAAAATCTTGTGGAAATATGTCCCTCCCCTCCTATAACTGCCTCCAATGAGTGCAAAACAGCTTTTATTTCCATACAAATGCAGGTATCTGACATTGCCTATGGCGTTCATTATGTTCTTTCAAATAATATTCTAAATTATTACAATTACCTAATCTCTCTGAAAGCTAAATACTCAGGAACTCATTTCAATCTAGAAAGCATGAACTGAAATACTAATTATTTTGTTTTCATTTGTAACAAAGAAAAGGCTTTTGACTAGAAAATTACAGAGTCATAAAGTTGCGAATCATGATACCGCATAAGAGAAGCACTGCCAAATATAAAAAAAATCTTTTATTTGTAAACATGAGATATAATTCTATCGATATTTTGTGTACTTATTACAGCAATAATACGACACTGTTTTAATATGAGCAGGTGCTTAACGTCAAAATTGAATGTGTAACCGTTACTTTAATTCTAGACGATTCCTGGTGAGGAAGGTTAAGTATATTTAGATTATCACAACAAGCTGGATATCAAATGAAGGGGAAGCATTTTTAGTCGAGCATTAGAATAACGGAAGCCATTGCTTTGAATAAGCTCCATGCACTTTTTTGTCCCTTGTACAAGTTCACAAAACTTATCATAAACTTAAACGTATGTTCTGTTTATTTAATTGCATAATATGCATGAATGCTCGTTAAGTATCATTTTTGATGTTAGCTAGATTGGCAGCTTTCCTGTACGTATTCTACTTATGTGGCGCCTATAGTTGCTGTTTCCAACATATGAGCCTTATCGTCGTATAAGCAGTGAGTGTCTCCGCAGAATCTCCTTTTGCTTTCACCGAGATTTGGAAGAAGACATCTTTCAGTCTTTCGAGAAACAAATCATCTTGCTACCAAAATCAAATTAACTACGTAATGACAAAATCAATCAATACTTTTTTGACTGGCAATTTAATTCTGGCTCTGTGCTTAACACTTCGCTCCCATGTTCAGTGATTTGGTAACTAATTCTATCGTGCGTCTTAAGTGCGCACAGATTTCAATTATAATAATTGGTCATTTCAAAAGTCAATAAGACAAGTGCATTTTAGTCAAATCATGCATATTGTGTGTTCAAAACAATGATACCCCCTACATTGCTGCTACGTATACATCTACCGGGAAACTCTTGTTTGGATGTAGTAGGCCAACACAAACTTTTTTAAGGAGCGGCGTGACTCCCCTTATCCCATACTATAAAACTTCCTTCAACAGTTAAGAGCTCGTTGTGCAGACTAAGCATTGGTATCAGGCCAGTGGAGGTGAATCAATAAAAAAAAACAATTTTCTCTCATCAAGGAATGCTCGACAATTCCAGCCATGAAAAAAGATTTTTATCCTTGCGCAGTCATATTTGAATACAAAACCTGAATTGATTGGACGTTATTGAGACGTATGGTATTTTGCAATTCTGTCAAGGTAAAACTTAGGCAGAGCGACAATTTTAGATTTCACAATAGATTCTATAGGGTAGGTGGTAGTTCTTTTTCAGCCTAAAATTTGTAAAACAAAAATAACAGAATCTGTGTTGGTTATTTTCCCTTTGAAATTGAAAACAAAAGGTTCTACTAAACCGGTTGCAAACCAATTTTCACAATATTGCATAAAACTTCTTTTTGCAGGTATATGGATATCTCAGTAGCTGGATATCTCAATTTATACAATCGGGTTGGATGTTTTTTCAGATTCCAAATTTCTTTTGTGTAGTTATCCATAACATTTCTAGTTTGATATGAAATTTCTCAAGAAAATTTAACCCATGGATAATAACCTGTTAATAGCCTCAAATCGCATACCGTACCCAACACGGCAAAACATTCAACTAATGTAATGTCCATCCAATGAACTCTTGCAAAAAGTTGCAAAGTTTTGATTTATGTTCATCTTCACTGTTTGTATCCAGCATAGCTATTTCTTAGTAACTAAGAAGTAAGACAATCACAGTGCATTGACCTTTCATCGATCTGAGAATCGTTAAGGATGATATAAACCGCAAGAGCATTGCATTCAATTTATTTAAGATTGCAAAAAGCGGTCTGGCACAGAATGAATCTTCCTGGTTGTTCTAAGTCAGTACTATGTTAGTTTAACTTGCGGAATGTACTTACTGGTACAATCCAATCCAAAGGGTAAATTCTACCATAGCCTATCTTACGTTACCTTGTCCTATCACTTCTTCTTCCTTATCACCTTACAAAATAAATAAATCTTGTATACAAGCTTCAATATGTACATAATTTCTTTCTTTCTATAACTTTCTACAAAATATTATTTTTTACATTTTTCGGTATTCTTAATTAAATTATCCCACTCAAATACATGCAGCATACCGAAAAGCTGTAAAGTACTGATATTATTTTCATGTTTTATTAGTGTGACACTTTCTAATCTGGTTAGGAATTCTCCGTGTTCCAGAATTGGATTTCTCTTCTCGGACTGTTCGCAATTATCCCTCACACACCTTGTGACTCAACTTGAACCGTGGACGTTGACATCCGTAATATTTTGGAGTAAAATCCATTCGGTTTTAAAGAAAATTGAAGCTTCCTGTTACACGATTGTTCTCCGTTTAATGTTTCAGGGTGGGTGCTATTATGTGCATAAGTTGTAGAGAAATTATTCTTTGCGCTGTTCTTCCCAAACCAATGACATCTCTTACCGTTCTGATCACAGAAACAGAGGGACAAGATTCTTTTGAACGCGTTTCGAAAATCCCTTATCATGGCCGTATACACTAAGGGGTTGACCAGACTATTAACATAACCCAGCCACAATATAACATTGTAAACTGGTTCACTTACTTGAAACCTAGTCTGAGTTTTTGCAAAAGTGAAAACGGAAAAATATGGAACCCAACAAATAACAAAACATCCGAGGACAATGGCAATTATTTTCGTCGCTTTATGTTCGTCCACGGATCGTCGGTTAGTTCTTTCGCGTGCCCCATCTTCTGCTTCCGACGAATTCACCATTAAACGTCGAATCGCTTTTGCTTGTCGACGAGCGATGCAAACTATGCGTCCGTAAAGTACAAACATGACCATCATGGGGACGAAAAACAACAGAATTCCATCAAGAAGGGAAAACAACAAGCTTGGGTCAAACTTGCAGGAACCTTCCTCTTGTTTTTCATCTTTATTCCATTCAAGATGAATTGGTAAAAACGAAATTAAAATAGAAATGATCCAAACAATGGCGATGCAAATAAGCGCCATTTTGCGATTCATTTTGCGCTGATACGCGTAAGGTCTAGTGATTGCGTAATGTCGATCGAAGCTTATGACAAGTAAATGTAAAATGGAAGAGGTACAAAACATAACGTCACATGATACATAAAGGTTGCAGACTATTTTACTCAGTGGCCACGCTCTCGTGATTGCACTAATGGCGCTAAACGGTAAGACGGTAATCCCAAGCAACAAATCGGCCACAGCGAGGGACACGAGGAATGTGTAAGTTGCGGTTCGAAGCCTGTGGCTCACAAGTGGTGACAAGCACACAAGTGTATTTCCAATCACTGTTGTCAGTATTATCATGACCAAGATGATGGTCACTAAAACACTTCTTAAGACCGTGGAGGGGGGTTGGTCCGCTTCCGGCGACGGCGTCGGAGATATAATCTGTGTCGTTGAGATGTTATGCATTTCAGACATTTTCATAGCCTTCTTTCCAACATTGAAAAAAGGATGCCCTGAAACTAATACATCAATCACGTAATGTCCTAATATGTTTAAAACAGTCGTCACACGTGACGTTTGGAATTTACTTCACAGCTCATCGTCACAAAATAACAAAAACACTTTTGGACTTGAGCATTGTAATTCGCAGACAGTTAACTTGATTTATCCTCATAATTAAACATCTTTCATGTTCAAAGGGATAACAAGGTCTTCACAAAATTCCACATTGACATACAATAATTATAACACTGTTACGGCACGCTCGGTTTCAGGCTTCGGTCACTGCGAGTATTCTCTAAGAGTCGCCTTGTTTGCGTCAATTTTATTTGCCGACCTTAAAATATCAGTGATCGTATTCAATCCTCTTTCTATGACTGTCTTTCATCCGTTGCTCCTGAAAGAAATGTGGTCGGCGGTCGCTCATATTCCAGTTTTAACAAATAATGATAAATCCAGTTATATATCTCTGTCTTGCCGTGACAGGTGACGGAATTCGACTACTGCTCTCGTGTCCTATTTAAGGTTGTTTCCGAGCTCCACGTGGTAATCAGCTAATGAAAGGATAACGTCTCCAGTTCTTCTGTTTGGCTGTGGCCACACGTCGAACTCTCCATCAGCGAATTACCATCTTTCATTTGACTTCCGATCCAGAATTTGTCCTGGAAGAGAAGAAATTAATACTAATTCCGTACTGTTTTTCACAACACAAACTAGGCTGATGTCACCACACATACAATAGAAAATGTATTTGTATACTAATTTTTGTGGCAAATGCTGGGGGAAAAGAGCAAAAAGTGGTGACTGAGAAATTACGAACTGAGGTTAGCGTCAAAGTAATTTGTCGAAGTTTCAGTATGGTGTATGCCAAAAGTATCTTAAAGTCATATCAGATCTATAGTCGGGTAACGGTGCAGTTGTTAAGCCATTAAAATTCTGACGGGGAAAATTACTGTACGATAAGCAACGAGCAATTTAATCCAGTGCTATCAAGGAGTTATGAAAATTCTAGTAAACGGGAAGCTTTAACAAAAGTTTAAACGTAGCGGTAGTGGTACTTTGATCCTCTTAAATGATTCTTCATTGATCACTTCACTTAAACATTAAAGTCGAGGATTTGGATATTCTTGTTAACACAGAGGTAGATTCTTTGACATGCCTTCTAATACAATGTTACGAATAGGCTAACTAATCAGCGATGATGATCATTGACAAGACCACAAATGAATGTAAATCTGAAGGCACGCCACTCACTTAACCACAAACGTAGGAAGGTGGAAATATTTTGAAGTCTCTTCCCGTAACGAAATAATTGAAACCTATAGAACATTTTCTTAGCCTTACGAGTGATCAGCACCACGGGTTCATGGGAGGAGATTCCTCTGTGAGTCAGTTCAAAACACGTTATGTCTAAAATGAGACGCTTAAACACATACTGACTTACAACAAAAGTAACCACAAAAGTAACCTGTTAGCTTAGCGAGATCATTGAACTGTGCAATTAGAAATGGAAATGTGTCTCTGAAGGTAAAAAATTCTTCTTTTAAATACCAGCAACATTTTTCACATTTATCGTTTAACCAAATGGTTTGTCCTTTTCTGTGCCCCCATGTATTTTCAACCACTTTCAAGAATTTCCCTACAGGTAGATCTTTCTTGGGCAGTTACAGGTTTAGAATTTCCCTGCAGGTAAAACTCGTTAAGGCAAACTTTACCAGTGTAGAGACAGTACCACTGGGAAATTTTCAGAAACCAACAGTTCGAAACGATGGTTCTTTTCACGAGTGGAAAAGTATGGGGCGATTTTCTTGACTGAGTTTGATGGAAAAGATTTCCCATCAGCCGGTGGCATACACTTTGCTTTTATCAAATCGCTTTTTCTTATTTGGTCATTTCGAGAAAGCTGTGAAATATTATTTAAGAAGAAAGACTACGATCAAAAGGATTTTGCTTGTTGCTGAAGCAATGTGGGGTAAAATGTGCACTCGTTTATTATATTCTATGAAGTTATGGAACTCTTCCGGTAGCTTTAGATGGAAGCCAAGATTTAGAAATTTTTAAGGTATATCGGTAAATTAAATATTTAATTAATGAAAAATAAAAATTCGACTGTTCTTTGGGTTTCAGCGTTTTCCTGGGGATGTGAAATCCCTTTTTTCTTTCAATTACGTGACAATGGTGGGTATTTTGTGACACATGTTACTTTCTTGACGAATAAACAACATTTCTTCTAATTTTCTTCTAATTCAAATGAATTTTGAGAATGCTGATAAATGAACGTAAATTGTTCACATTTATGTTAGACAAACAGTGAGCCCTGAAATCACCATTTTACGGTCTTTGTATACTCTTCAGTAAATGAATAAGGGCTATTTAAGGGTTAAGGGTTATTTATACTGGGCTAGGATCTCAACAACGAATAAGCCAGCCACTTTGCAATCTCGGTTAGGCAGGGAATTGTGGGAGCTATGGAAGATAAACAAGCCGGTGTCAGCATACAGTAGTATATTAGCAGACGATTTGTTTTGACCAAAGAGGTGAACAAACTGTTCAAAACACAAAACCACGGCTAAGAACTTTCCATACACTGCCGTTCCTTCTATTGAATATCTCCCCAAAATTAAAGCTTCCAGATATTTCAAAATGTGCACATGTGCAGTCGTGATTGTGAAAAGTCTTCTGGGAAACTATCCTGAGAATGAAAACACAATGAAGTAAATTCCCCTAAATGGGAGACAACCATCATTCTCACTTCTGAAACTGGATGAAATCATAATTGTTTGACTATTAGAATGTGACATTTGTTAGGTATGAAACGGCACTTTCAAGCAAAAATGATGTTTACCTTACCATTTGGCTCTGAAAGCAACTCGAAGGAATATTCAATTTTCAAAAGTAGAAGCATTGAGCAAGCTGAATTTCTGATTATACGATATGATTGGAAGATTTTTATCGCTCCCTTGGGAAAGCTGGTGATAGTTTCCGAATTACACATTGTAACAAAGTTTGCAAGTGTTACCTTTTCCTTAGCCTCGTAAAAGTATGGAATTGACTGCTCTGAATGAAAGCGTCATCCGTGTGACATACATTTTGCTAAGAGAGTGACCAAGGGAAATTTAAAGGCAAGGTGTGAGACTTCACTCTAAAGAAATGTAATCAGTAGGGGCACTAACCTGAATCTTGTCAAAAATTGAATAGATGTGGTCCCAGCATGGACCAAATTACTTCGTCTTGTCTTTGCAAATGGATCTCAGTTTTATATATATATATATATATATATATATATATATATATATATATATATATATATATATATATATATATATATATATATTAGCAACAGGCAAGTACAGTACACCCCAGACGGAGGGCTTAGGGTAGCAGCAGAATGTGTGATACTTTTACTAAAAGTGTTTGCTTTTTTTCTGACAAACTTTTAACATTTGGCATAAAAAGTTCGGGCAAAGGAGATCAGCAACCCACTGGTATCATATACTTCGTTGCTTTACTTAACAAATTCGTGGAAATGTGTTTCGTCCAATTTTTTCTTTTAATCCAACTACTGGTAGTCGAATTGAAGGCTTAAAAAGGAAGCATTTCGTAAGTCTTTACTAATGCCGCTGTGTATTCTTACGTCATGTGGGTCAATCGTACGGGGGATATTGACGGGGGGATACGTCGGATATTGACCATGTTTTGCACTTACATCATGAATAAAGATGGGCTGGCACATGTGCAAAGTTTTGAAATGGAAGAGGGACTCATAAGATATGCGTTATGTTATGCTTTGTTTGTTTAACCTTCATTTTAAGGGCAGTTGGCCCTTAAGTATTAAAGGGTTTCTTTTGGAAGTAGTAATCTATTACTTTGAAAATGTCCATAATTTCAACACCAAGCTCGAAACTAGCTGGTAAGTTATGAGCAGATAATTTATAAAGGATTATCGAAAGAAATACAGACCCTGTGTCACACTCCACATCACAACATAGCAAAGGAAAAATAGCAGAAATGGTGAAACTTTGAAGAAGCATATCTTGAAAACATTGCAAGAAATTGACATAATTCCAACAGATTTTCCATCAGGGGATCTCAATCTATCATTGTTAAGTTTAAACAGTCGTTTTGGTTACATGTCCATATACCTTTAAACTTGCTTTATGCTACATTGCAGCTTCGTAAACATCTGCAATTTATCAAAAAGGTTTCCTTAGCACTTAGTTTATATCTCTTTTTAACCCATACAGTTCATATGAACAATGTCTTAGACCAAAAATCGACAGACATTAACGATAGAAATGAAGAGAGCATCACAAATTGCCATTTTATACCGCCTTTCTAGTTGCAGGACGTGTCTGCTCTCCTTGTCAAAATAGAAGAATTAGCGACATCCATTTACGTTAGATACGTAACTTGCTCTCGACTCATTATTCTCCTAGCTTAAGGACTGGTTTGCAGAGGAACAGAACGTCTAATGACAGTAGCATTTGATACTGAGCACGACCTTATGAACGCAGTAAGTTGCTTTAGAATGATTACGTCTTTTCCTTAATCATTTATGACATTTGTTTGTGTCGCAAACTTCCATCCACTAGACCGCCTCCACACTTTATCACAGTGATAGGAGAATAAATCTGAATTAATCCAGCGGATAACATACCTTAATTTTATTTTCTTATTCAACAGTGCACCCATTAATTGTGCGTCAGCGTAGCTAACAGCTGCAAGATTTGTGACATTTTGGGAATTCGTGAGAGCCGGCTGCCTCGACCATTTCAGTTTGTGATTATCTAGACCCCTCCTGAGATTCAAACTCACTACAATCGTGGCAACCTTGACAAACTGGTTAAATTAATCAAAGTATTCAAATACTAGCACTACAAAGGACGTTTTGTAGTTAGTCTTATGAAGACAAATTTAGTTGAACTTTTGCACTGCTGGCGTTCCTTAACATCAGAGCTGTGTCTCCTGTTGTTTTGAAACAGCCCTGTTTGAACTTGATCGGGACGTAAGAAATGCTCTAAACGTTAATCATGCCTCAAACATTAAAGGCTAAATGCTGTGTAGAACTCATAAAAATTTTCAACAATTATGATGTATTATAAAATGACAAAAATGAATGATAGGCTATGATGACGCTTTCAAATTACCTTAATAAATTAGTTGTCTACTTTCATAAACACACTTAAAGGTTAAATTCCCGTACGTTAATTGATGATAATGCTCTTTTCCAATAGCTTGGTAATAGTGTTGCACTTAACGCATTATAGTAGGCGACAATTACATAAATCTTTATATTTTCTTGCACTTCTGGTTTAATAGGCCTCATTGTCATTTTTTCATAACCATTAAGTGGTCAATAACGCCTAAAGTAAAAGTGAACACAAAATCTAAGATTTGAAATCCATGTATTTAGAAAAAAAATGACTAAGGATGTACTTTGTACCAATTTTCTTTCGCAAAAGCTCTTCCTATGCTAGTATGCTGAAATATATAATGTTGAAGGAAGTTTTAGTTTGCCTCAACAGCATATAGACAAGTATATGTGAAAATCGGCTTGCACACAAAATCTGATCAGATCTTTTGTTACAGGGTGAAATGTCTTAACTGGCCTAAAAAGCTAAAATTGCTAAAAAGCAATCTGACATCAAAGAGGTATTTCTCAAGATCATTCAGGCATTTGAAATTTTGGAAAGAAAACGTTTTTTTTTTTCTCATTAGCTTGCCTGCATGACGCCACAAGTTTTTCGCAATCAGCGTTTCAAATAGAAGCACAATTTTTTTAGGAGTTAACATCTCAAAAATGGTCATCACGACAGGGGCTGGGGGTCTTTTGCCTCCCTCCAATAATTTCAGTTTGAAGGGATTTTCTTGTCTTTAAACGTTGAAAACTATCTTTGCAAATTTCAGAAGTCGGGATATTAATGATTCAGCCCCCAATCTAAAACCCAAAAGTAAGAGCATTGAGCTTAACCCTGTGACCTGTGTTATTAACACGTCTTTTTTCAATTTAAAACTTCAGTTTTCCTTTAAAAATCCCATCTAAGAGCAGCTAGACAAATAGTGGTAAGAACATGAAACTCCAATTCCGCTCACTCATTAAAATGTCAATAGGGATAGTTTTTGAGCGTAAGAATAGTAGAAAGAATATGCTGGCAGACTTTGTCTTAAGGAGGTTTTTTCTGTGACGTCATAATCGTTGCCGCAAACACAATATGGCAACCATTACCGTTGGAACTGAGAGGGCTAGGATGGTAGCTCCTCCAATAATTTTCAGTGTGAAGTTTTTCCATCAAAATTTTCTAAAAAAAGGCGAACAAATTCCTCGGAAAATGCCAAATCCAAGAACTAAATGTTCAGCCCCCACCCTTCGAAACCTTCCCGGAGGTACAGGGGGACATGTCCCCGATATTTGAGAAATCGTCCATTGACTTAGATTTTTCACACAGTATATTATTTAAAAATGGAGCCATGTACCCCCAATATTGAGAACAAATCGCCGCCAACGCCTACAACCCTTGCGTTGCATTAACATACATGGTATAAGGGTGACTGGTAGAATATGTGGATTTATGGTAAATAACCGCTTGGTTCAAATGTGTCATGTTTCATGTTATTTTTATCATTATGACATTATACATTTATTCTTTTTTATTAATTACTGACCAGTAACATAGCAGGAAATGAGTTGTCGTTAGTAGGCTTATTAATTTTTCTCAAATATAGAAAAAGTTACTGGAAGAGGAGTGTGCAGAGTATAGTCTCTTTCAAACAACTTTTGAATAAGGAAGAATGATACACAAATGCTCACAACGGAGAAACAAACAAAGGGGAATAGCAAGAATTTGGAAGAAGCTATACAAACATTTACTACAAAAAAGTAAGAGGAAGAACTCACTTTCATTCAGCTAGATTATTATAAACGTAAGAATAGCAGTACTGTATATCTTCCAGTCATTCCACTTTTACTGGATATTAGGCTACTGTTTAGTAGTTGTGGTCTATATGTTTGTACACGCTTAATGCAAAAGAGTGAAATTCACTTCAAAAGAGACTGTAGTTTGGGACCACTCCTGGTAAGAGTGAATTTCACTCGGGGTGGGGTGAAAATTCACTCGAAGTAGAGCGATATATTATTCCGTGCGAGTGAAGTATTGCTTATTTGGAGTGAATTTTCACCCCACCCCGAGTGAAATTCATTCTTACTAAGAGTGGTCCCAAACTACAGTCTCTTTTGGAGTGAATTTCACTCTTTTGCATTTAGAGTGTAGTAAAGACGAGAGTTTTTATTTAACTGGTAAAATGTAGATACACGCCACTTTTCATCTGATTGTATTTGGTGGGGGGTGTTAGTATTCTTAGCTATTTAAATTTGGATTTTTCAGTATATTGTTACATTAAAGGAAAATGTACCTATTTCGGAATGTACATAATTTATAGATCTCGAATGACATGCATCGAAAAAGCTTTCCTGATTTCTGTGGGATTGACTTTCTAGTATTTGTACGGTTAAGTATTATTCTTCTTTATTTTGAAAATATATATAATGTTTTTACATGAACAGGAATGTTTGCAATGAAAACAGAATGGTTGTATATATGTTCAAAGATAATTATGACAAAGATCTGATTCCCTTGATTCTCAGATTTTCTTGCATCTAACTAAACCATTAAATTCAATGTCGGTAGGTTAATGCAGGCGCGGATCCAGAAATTTTGAGGGGGGGGCCCAAGATGGAAAACCTCATGTGCACCGAAGGTGCACCACGAGCGCGAAGCGCGAGTCTCTACGCGTGGGGTCCAGGGGCCCGCGTAGGGCCCCCTGGCGGGGTTCCGGGGCGGAGCCCCGGTGGGGGTCCAGGGGGCGAAGCCCCCGGAAGCTCTCGCAATATTGCATTTTAAGAGCACAGAAATCGGCTCCAGTTCTTATGTCAGTGAGATTTTATACCTTTTCATGTTGCATGGAATTTGATGTGTATGGCTCAGTATAAGTTATTATATGTACCTGCAGAAGTTACGGAGAATCTAAGTTATCTTAAAACTTACATGCCAATATTATGAGCCCGTGTAGGTAACTTGAAATGATTTTTGCCATAATGAGTGTTTTTTCTTTCGTTATACGGTATTCGGGTATAGGACGTCAGATGAAACAATTGCACGCGAAGCGCGCCGAAAATTTGAGTTTACATTTAAAACCATTGCTATGACTAACGGTGTCAATTCCCTTTAAGTGTGTCTATCAATTAGACGGTGGGTTCTGTACTAAGTTTTCAGTTCTCATAAGAAGAGGAGGGTGAAAAAATGAATATCAGTTGTTTTACATCCTTACAATGCTGACTCTGAAATCACGTTTACGCACACGAATAATTGGCTTATGTTAGAACCCCACCGATGAGTAATGCAAATACGTTTGGGACCTTATTGATAGTAAAAATTCAAAGCTAACAGTGCGCAAATCAAGCAAAAATCAAGAAATATTGAGAAGACTTTGCAAAAATCGTGAAAGATTTCAAATGATTTTTGGTAAAAAGTGATAAAAATAAATCCATCACTCAATAAAAACGTACCTCTCTCGGTGAGCGTAAACAATTGGTCGCGAAGCGAGCCGAAAATTTTCAGTGTAGAGCCTCTCGGGAGCTCTGCATTAATTGTACACTGAAAAGGGGGACCAACAGGACTCTCACAACCTTACATTTATATTGGAGGAGAGATGATATATCACCTTCTTTATGGACTTGTGAAGGGTATACCCTTCAGAAATCTATGACCGATGGTGTCGGCGGGAGTTGGTGATTTGGGGAACCGCAGATAACTGCTAAATCGTGCCTTTTTAGGCAGTGGGATCTTGTATACGCTATATACAAGAGTGGGAGAGCCTTTTCTTATTAGTACATGAGAGTGCAATCTCAGGAAGGGGTTTACCCTCCCCTTTGAGAAATTTTTGTTAATTTTAGGGGGCCTATATGCAAAATGGTGGTATCTTTGGGTCATTCTAAAGTGATTGTATGTTTAGAAAATGTCCACAATTTAGTGACTTCTAACTTTTGTTTGGGTGAAAAAGGGGAGTAAGAGACGGTTAACATATTGTCTTCAAATCTCCCCTTAAGTCCCAGGAAAAATCGTGGCGTGGATCCATCTCCAAAAGTGTGTGTGTGGGGGGGGGGGGACTTTTTCACATTTGTGAATCGCCGTCCTGGTGGCGCGGAAGAAGCAGTTGGTGGTAGTCAGAATTTGCGTCACGGGGAGGCAATTAGTTTTGTGATCTTCGGCATGGGGGCCCTCAGATGCGATTTGGTGCAACAAAAGTGTACGATTTTTAGGTTATTTTTCTTCTAAAAATTTCGTTTTCCTAGGCATAATTGCAGTCTGTTCCATCATTTTTGAAAAAGTGAGGGGGATTTTTGACGATGTCCCCTTTTCCAAAAAGTGAGGGGGACGCGTCCCCCCCCCCGTCCCCCATGATCCACGCCCATGGGAAAATTGTACACGCAATTATACCTGCTTAGAGTCCACAGAAACATTCTTGGACTATAATAAAATTTTTCTTTTACATTTTAAAAGGATATTCAAGGTTGACAGAGAACAGTATAGAGCCTCCCGGGAGCTCTAAATTAGTTACAGTATACAAAAGAGGGACCAACGGGATTCTCACTACCCGACATCCATATGGGAGGAGATATGATATATCACCTTCTTTTTAGGTATAGCAAGAGGGATGGTGGACAGGCAAAATTCGTTTCAGAAAAGATTTTCGTCATTATTGAACGTCGCGGTAAGATGTTTGGAAAATAGGCAACGGCAATTACGTACTTTCAATCTTTCAAATCATGTGCAAGACTAGATTAGTCAAAGATCCCATTAAGATGAGAGCCCTACAGAGAAGGAGATGTACTTTTTAGAAAAATGTTGCCTTGGAATAATTTCTTGCGTCATAGTATTGTCAATGGTATATAAAATCGGGTGTAAACCCTGTCGTATGCGCGCGAAGCGCGCCGAAATTTTGGATAAAATATTAGTCCATGACAAAACCTGCATTTCAGAACCTGCATCGGACACTGTCACTTTCCCACCAACCTATGCTATTCAGAAACGAATCTTCTGACTGAGAATTCTTAAAAAGCACTTTTGCTCCTTTATTCCCCCTTGAGTAGTTACCGAAAGCTATTGATAATAAGGACAACTCTGACACAAGGCTTGACGCTAGCGGAGCGTGCGAAAATTTGGAATTTGTCAAGAATTTCACTTATGATAGTTTGAGAACAGTTTGTGAAAGAAAATGGTTAGAACAAATAAACCAGTCATCAAAAATACATCTCACCCTACACCCTCCACAGAAATCTGTAGCTTAAACGACTTTTGGGACCATTTTAAAAATTTTCAAGAATCGATGGGGGAGGGGGACACACGTCACCTATTGCCCACTGTGCCGACACCACTGCCTGTAGCTTAAAAGCCTCTTGAGTTCATTTTAAAACTTTTCAGACAGTTTCGAAATCGAATAGGGTATGCACGCCGCTACTCTGCCTGCAACAGCTGGTGCCACTGTGCACAATAGCATGTCACCTGACAGCTTGTCTTCTGTATTCATTCTGCAAGGTCTGTATGGCGAAAACTTTGCCTCTCAATCCCTCTAGATTACAAAAAATTTCACTCTTTAACACAAAATTGTTACTAAATTTCAGTGCAGCTAGCCGAGCCCATACTACATATGTCACGATGTTTACTTATTTAGATCTTGAGTCAAGGACCATTACTCGGCTATTCACCTGTTTTCGAGCATTGTAGCTCTCCTTTCGTCGCCAACCACTTTGAAAGATATGTAAAGAGATAATCCAGCGATAGCTCCACCCAACCCCTACAGAAATATATACTTTGAATACGCTCTTAGACACTTTTTTTAATTTTTCTTTCTCCTTTTCTTGTTTTTTCTTTCTTTTCTTTTTTTCTCCTTTCGTTTTTTTTTTTCGTGGCGAGGGGGGGGGGTCCGGGCCCCCAGGCCCCCCCTGGATCCGCGCCTGGGTTAATGTAAACTTATATTTCTTAGATATATTCATATCAACAGCTTGCTTTGAAAAACAAAAAAAGGGTCGTTCTAAGGTATCTTAGGTGAACTTCCGTAGTAAATTCAAACTTTAAAAAGTATTTCTGAATTCTTTTACTTGCCTTTCTTTTTATAATGCCTCAATACATTATATAGTTTAGATAAGGTCCGCCGTATATTATACCGCACTGAAATAAGTCAAATGAGCAGGCATATATGTTAAAAGTCAGGTTGTTGTCACTTCAGATCAGTTGCTGCCTAGATACTTTGACAGGGTTTCCATGCATTGCTATTCTTCAATGCCCCGAGGAAATAATCCATACAAACTTGATTACTTAATCTGGAACCGTTAATTTAAAGCCTATTTCTCTGTTCCAATTTTTATGGTCTAAATCTTCGTTTACGTTTATCCGTGAAAATGGTTACGAAAATCACTTCGAACCAACTAAAATGAGTCCAAGAGCTGCATTTGACTGTTCTACATGATTATCACAATTATCTTTTTTACCCAAATATAACCCATCGCGTTGCTTTTGGGAGGGAGATCAAATATTGTCTGACAAAAGGTCATGCAAGGTCACAAACCATTTTAGAATACTTTTAATATAATTAAGAGCCGCTTGTGGCATTTTTGTGACCTTAATGTTATTTGAATCCCTAGAAAAATAGCCTCGTTAAATTTGAGTGGGATCGTAATCACATATTAGCCATACAATTCCTTGATCAAGATAACAAAGAGATCCGGAAAAAACTAAACATTTCCTAGGTTAAATTAACGATTGGTCTTAAAATTTTTTTAAAATTTAACCTGGAGTTGTTGGCAACAATAAAGAGGAAATACATGGAAAATGTGCGACTCACGATCCTGGCTAAAAGTAGTCATTAGTTGTTGATTACTTTTGCGAGGAAATGTATGAACAATGTGCGACTACGAACCTGGATAAATGTTACCAGGATGTTTCAGAGTGTATTTGCCAACAGCCCTTTCTGTTGCTGAATGGTGAACATAGGTACGTCTATGTAGT
The DNA here is from genome assembly GCA_029531755.1 of Holothuria leucospilota. Classification (NCBI taxonomy): domain Eukaryota; kingdom Metazoa; phylum Echinodermata; class Holothuroidea; order Aspidochirotida; family Holothuriidae; genus Holothuria; species Holothuria leucospilota. Next base: position 33,864,197 of record CM055973.1, on the reverse strand, counting down.
AGGGGCCGTAATCAGACCAATAGCCAGACGAGCTACTGAAGTGGGGGGGGGGGCGAGATACCTTCGGGGAGCGAAAGTTTATAAGAGGGCGAGATTTGTTAAAATGTATTAAGGAAGTGGTAACATGAAATTTTCCAGAAGGCAAAAATTTTTCTAAGTGTCCCCCTGGCCACTCCCCACCTGACTACAGGCTTGACCGTGATAGGGGCCGTTAAGATTTATGGGAAACCAAGGCTTATCCTTCACATACCCAGTCGAGGTAGCAGATTACGTTGATATGATCCCCTCCCTATTATTTATCAACAGATGTAACATTTTGCCGATATTTACGAGTGAACTATACTACTATGCATCAATTGATGAACACATTGAGGCATTGATCGCACAATTTACCACATACTGTACCTGGAAATGCCACGACACATATTATGGAAGTTATTAGCTTCGATTATCAATATTGAAGATGTTGTTCTTTGGGTTTTGTGCCTCTCTGCTGGCTCGACGCATGTAGTTTTTCAGTGTTATGCAAATAGATCTACATACACAATAAGTTTCAGCATACCTGCAAACTTTACCTGCTACGTAAATGTGTTTTCTTTAAAGGTATGAAGAATGACATAATTCAATATTTGATGTAGAAAGTAGAGAAAACAGGAAAACAGCCACAATTTCCACCAAACTATTGACCATTTAACCGGGTGATTTCTATTTCACGCTTATATAATGAATAAACATAACCTAATAATGCAATATTTGCGACGTCAACAGATGTACCTTATGATATCCTTTGTTGTTTCAAACTTCATTTCAAGAACAGTTGTAACATTGGTACGTCTTGAGGGATTTATTTTGGTAATTAATTTTTCTCCTTGAAAAGTATCAATGTCGCTCGCCAAAATGTAACCTTTCTGACAAGTAATTAGCAGATTAATAATTAAGGGTCAATAAGAGAATGCTAATAACGTACAACACTCCACATCATTTTCTTTAAACTCCCAATTAGATACTTTAGAAGCCTTCAAACGTTGAAGAGGAGTATCTTGGGAACTGTCAAAGATTTTGATTCCAACGGATCTTTCCTCGTGGTACTTGATTTTACTCTTAACATCGGATTGTTGGGGGCAACTCCCTGCTCTTAATCTGCCAAGTAAAAAAAAAGCTCTTTTATTGTTGGCTTGTCATAACTTAGCGGATTTTTTCATTTCCTAGATTCCACCTACTTAACTGTGTTCCAGTATCAATTTATTGCCCCTTTGGAGAGGTGAGAAAGTCCTCTACCCAGAAAGATGTTAACCCGTTACGCAATTTGCTTGGCTGAGTTTAAAGTGTGTTCTCTTCACACCACAAGAGTGTACATCGTAGACAAATAGTTACCGAATTGAATGTCGCTACGCAGCCAGCTTTGGGATCGGATTTACGACCGTATTCGAAAATGTCCATTCTAATAGCACCCTGATTTGTCGCTTATATCACCCTGCATGTAAGACCTGTTCGAACGTCTTAGTTGTAGCTGCACATGCGCAAAGGCTCAAGACGTGGGTAAAAAACACCAAACCATAGCATGTTGTTTGCGTTAGGGACCCTGTGTCCTTATGTATTGCCCCTCTTGTACCTAATTACCCAATATTTATTTGAATAGGAAATCACGGGTGGTAACAATTCTTTAGCTCCATTTTCCGTGTAACAAGATCTTCAGGAACTGCTATCATACTTTCCCCTGAAACTACAGACTTGTGTAGTAAACAAATGCTTTTCGTATACTCTATAGGCACATGCCTTTCTATTGACATTGTATTTGCCTGTCTGTGTATTGAAATATTCTTGCACTATTCTTGCTTGAATAAACTTCTCAACTAAACGTTTCGCCTACACGTTAGAGTACGAGTAATAACTCCCGTCTCCATATGCAACAAAAATTGCCGACCTCTCACTGGTTTTTCAGTGACTTAGAGTGCACAGGCTGAAATCCCGGTCAGGATAGGTAGGAATGGGGTGATGTCCCCATTGGCTGTCAATTTTTCAAACAATAAATTTTGCCCTTAGGGTTCTTTACCTCCCCCACTTTTTCACACATTTTCCGATACTGCAAATATGGTCAAAGATAGCTTATTGACAGAAAGGCTGAGTGATCCTACTTAGTAAAACACTTCCTGTATTCCAAGATTCCCTACGAAATGATTGAAATTAGGAAAGATAGTAAGCAAATCTAAACGCCCATGGGAAAATGATAGTATAAGCATTTTGCTATTTCCGACTCCAACGAAACAAATGCACTTTACATACTACCTTCGTCAACTTACACGGATGAGTTCAATGCTGCATTCATTTCCATATCGCGGGCATTCTTATTCTTACGGCTGCATTTGCCACCAAAAGTTGCATTTAGACATCTCAATGAATCCCTAATCTTCTCGTCGACCTTCAACTTGAGCTGCAATTTTCCCTAAAAATAAATTCTCCTCTAAACCAGGACAAATCAAACAATTCATCTCTGGAAGGAGAGTGATGTGAACTCTTTTGCCGAAGTTAATACTTTTAAGATATTAGGAGTGAAATTTCCTAAAAAAAAAGGTGTAAGCAAGTGCACGACACACGAAACGAGGAGAGTGCACTTGTATGAATAATGCACATGTCCTCGTACTGTCAAACAGAAACATATATCACGCAAGTAACGAGTATAGTGTCAAAATAGCGTTTAGTCACGATACATGCTATGAAAATGGGAAAGATATGTGAAGAATATGTAACGGAGTGTACTGTATCTTTTCAGATAATTACTAAAAGCAGTTTATTAATGCTTATAGCAGCCATCAAACTATTGTTGCCTTAATTGATGGCTATCCCAGACAAAAGTTGCTAGGATATGAATGCCTGATTATCGACAAATAATGTTTCTCTAAGTGCAAGTATACACATAGTCAGGGCAGACTGTCAACTAGAAAATTCGTACGTTATCTTTTAGTCATACTAAAAGGATTCGACATTAACAAGACTTACGCGGAATTTTCATTTCATGACAGCTTAAAACAGGTTTTTAATAGGACAAAGATTGTGTTTAAGATGTTAAAAGTAACACAGGAGACGCATACTGATCAAATTTGCATTTGACTCGTTTGTAAACTTCTAAGAAAAATAGCAGATGCAAGTTACCGCGTTTGCTTTCTAAAGTAAGCAAGCAGGTGTGATTTAATCTCCTCACCATGATAAGTATTGGTTTGTTTTTTTTCTTTCTTTGCTATCAAAAGAAGTAAGTGGTTTTGACCTTGAAAGGATAGGGAAACGTAATACCCTTTATGTACTGGAAAGTTTGCAAAATTACAATGCCTCTCACTTATAAACACTACCAAAGCATTCGGCAATGGAAGAAAAAATGGATACACAATTTCAAGAAAAACAAAAGACCATTGAAAACTATAATGTAATGATATCGCCTCTGCTTGCTCCACGTGGCCAGCGCATAAGTAAATTAGAAGCGGAGGGGTTATGCCAGTAGTCAAAGGGCCTATAGGGTTGGCATTCCTAGCTAAATGCCCCCTAATAATTTTTTTGAAAATAGCTGTTACCTAACATCTGCTCCAATTCAATCCCCACTCCTTGGAAGTTATCTCGTCCCTCTACAACATTTCGTCTGGTTACGGGCCTAGGAGGGATGAAGGGCGTTTAACCAGGGTGGCACTCTTTCTGGGGCTGTGTTTTCGTCTAAAAATACAGGTTTTCCGGGGATAGAGGATACAAACCAACGGACCACTTTGGAAGAACAAACTCCACTTACCCCATTACTTTTGGTTCATTTTGGGTTAAAAATCTGAAAATTTTATCTGCTAGTTATCTCGAGAACCATTCAGAGGAATTTAATACAAAATTCTATGTGAATGTTTCCATTACTGCTTCTATCTACCTGTACGGTGAAATAAATTTGACTTAGCCCACTGTTTTATTAGTTACATCATAATTTTTTTATTATTTTTTTTATTTGCACTTACTGTTGTGTGAAAAACTTTGTAGGCTACTCTAGGCATGTTCTTTAATTAAACAACTCATTTTAAGCGTGACACTCTTTGCAGCCAAAAGATTAAGAATTTAACACGTGATTAGCATTTAAATATCTGAACACAGTGTAGGCACAAAGTGTGTAGGGATATATTTCATTCCTAAGCACTGTGTTAAGTAAACATGTCATTCCTATACAGCGACGTTTAATTCCATCGAAGGGGTCAAGTAAGCAAAGACTTTCTAACAATGAGTTAACAGTAAAACTTGCAGTCACGTAGCCATGATTTACATGACGAAACACCAGTTCTTAGTATAAAAGCATAAAAATGGAATAAAAAAGACGCAAAAGATGGAGTATTGCAAAAATTGTTCGCTATATATATATATATATATATATATATATATATATATATATATATATATATATATATATATATATTAGACCCTTTCATGAACAACCCTGTCTTAAAATGGGTAGGGACAGTCACTCAAGTTTGCTTTAGCCCCACTCCAGCAAGGTGATCCTCCTATAGTTCATTTGCCCTCATTAGTCATTGTGGCTACGGTCATCTTTATCTATGAAAAGCGTTGAACAGCTTAATACTGTCACTTGTAGCTCTGTCCATAGTGTTACAGGTGGCGTACATCATCTATAAACAATGTTACCTGGTTACAGAGCTGCACGGTAGTCTTAAGATTGTCACATTTCATCATCTATAAAAAGTGTCACAGCCATCCATGCTTTATAGACCTTATCCATATGACGTCACAGAACAGACAGTGTTCCTACGTTTGGAGGTAAGCGCGTGTCATTGCAGGTTACACCAATCAGGGCGCTGGAAGACTCCCAGCTCCCTGCACCAATAAATGTAGACAGCTGATTTGTCAACCAATCGAATACGCCCGTAAGTCTGCTACACGCGTGTGTGAAGTTTGCTGCGTGAGTGCCATGTTCTTTATTGTTTTGCCTCCAAATGACGTCACATGACGTCCATGCATAAGGTCTACTGCCACATGTAGCTCAGTATTATCTCACCAGGGAGCTGCTACACTTGGCTCCCTGCTCACGTGTGTCATTCACCATGTACAAACAATGTTACAGCCATCCATGCTTAATACTGCCACTTGTGGCATTCCATCATCTTTCAAAGAAAAGGTTATAGGTAGTCATAGTTACTATTGTCATGTGTGGCATTATTGACAAACTATGAAAAGTCTTATAGCGTTAGTCATGTTAATTTTGCTACATGTGGCATTTACCGGAAAAATAATCACGGAATGATTAAAAAGTGTTTCCGAGGAAAAGCATTCAACATAGGCCTAACCCTTGAAGAGTTACTCTTCAAACATTTTGTACCAGAAATAGACAGAAAGTTTTTACTGTATTTACATCACAAAAAATGTTCACCTGTTAATAATCTCGCCTGTCGTTGTGTTTTGGGTGGAGGGAGGGGTTTGGGGAAGACTGCGTATATCATTATAGAGAAGGCAGACAGTTTCCTAGACTTATTTGAACATCAAGCCATCTTCTTATTTCTAAAACAAAAATTTTTTTGATGCAAAAAAATTACATATGAAAGGTAAAACAAAAGGTAGTTTGCATTAATTTTACAATAAAAGCAAACGATAAACAAAATTAGAATCAGAAAAGGGGTTTGGATATGCTCACACAGACTGAAGTTAAGTTTATTTGTCTCGATTTAATCAGTAATCACTGTAACATCTGTTCAACTATTTTAATTTCGCTCCTCCCTCCCCTAGAAAAGTTTTGAGAATAAAAGCGATTGGCTTCATACATTTTAACATATTCGCCACTCAGAAATTTACCTTCATAGCAGGTGTCGAATATGTACTCCTCTTTGGCGTACATGGTATTGCGAGTGGAGTCAGAGTGGGTGCAGGAATAATACACTTCCGCCAGGCGGGCAACTCAAAATTACCTCTCCCCTAGCTAAAGGCTGTCTAGCTTCTTTAACAGCTTGTCTGGTTACGAGACTGGATCAGCAAGTTGTGATTGTAGAAGCTCCAGGATTTGATCTATTGCATCCAGCCGACCAGCCCTCCGGCGGAATTTTTCCTCTGACAATTGGGGGCAAGTTAAGGGTAAAATATTTTAGTTGGACCCATTTGTTCTGGGGAAAAAGTTACGCAGGCCGCTGCCCCTGAGATACCAAGATTTGTTTGCTTCCCTCTGTACCAACGTATTATGAGGATTCTTAAGTCTGTGGTGAATTTAGTTTCGTCGTCATTTTAGATTACACATGCATTAAAATCACATTTATAATAATTTCATGGTTTAAGGGAAATTTTTTATACCTAAAGAAGCGACTTGAGCAAGCAATAAAAATACGCATTTTCTAGAGTGTACTGGAGCCTATAGATTTCTTTCCCTAGCTACAAACAAAATTTTAGTTGTCATGCAAATGAAAGGTATCTTCCTATACGCAAACTTCAAAGTATATTGCTTAGTCGCTGGATGGTTGTTATTTACTTTATGAAAAACTTGTCATCAAACATGGACAAGTGCACTTTGCTTGAATGTCATCAGTGTCGTAACTTTCATACAAAGCGCTTTGTCTACACTATAACAACGTCAGATTTTAATGGCTCGATCATTAAAGTAGGTATGCACGTGAGATTCACAAGAGTACGAAAACCCTGGAAAACATGGATATGATCCTCGACAAAACTAGCTGCATTCATGAAGTAAATACATCCATTATAGAAGTACAAATTGCTCTCTGTAGGGAATCCCTTAAAAGATGTACCCCACTCATGTTCCCCCTTGCCCCCGCTCCCCATCTATGGGAAAGCTTGCTGAAATAACACGTTGCAATGCAACAGACAAGTAGGCTATAGGCAGCTCCTTTGTTATGTTGTCTACTCTCCATGTGCGTAACCTACAAATGTGGTTAGTATTCATACATTAAAAGATGCACGTGTGATTAGAGAAATGCAAAAGTCGTGGCCAAGAATAGTAATAACTGAAGGGAAAGAGGATACTTTGAATAAGTTATGAGGCGTATAGCAGAGAATTTAAAAATAATAAAGCTAGGATTACCTCCTTTATTGAAATGATGTTTAAAGGTAACTATCTGTTACTTTGATTAAAGACAAGCCTTGTGTCCTGTGTTTATTTTTACCGTAATGTGTCTAATGACTTGATACCTTCGAATATACAGAACGATATTGTCTTGCAAGCTTGTGTGTCATGGTTTCGTTTAGTTGTTGTGCAGATCCAACTCACTTCCTTCTATCGTTCGGCATTTCATACCACTTTTCCTTAAAACACTTTCACAAAATACAAGCTTTGAATACCTTTACAACTTGTTAAGTAGAGATAGTCTGTCAAAGAAGAGCTTAGAAGGAGAGAGAAAAAAACAGGCAACAAGAGGGAGGATGCAAAACCAAGCGAAGTTTCCAAATAATCATAATGCATGATACGCAAGTTTATCGTATCGGACTCCTATGCCATGCTAGAAGTATGCTTTGCTTAGTATTGAAACTTGTCTAGTGTGGTCGAGGCACCAATACTGGTGGAACTCCATGAAGTTGACGGTGAATGATGGTCCAAGTTGGGTTATTTCATCATTTCAACAAGCGAAAGCGCGCCTTGAATTACACAAGGTTGAGTCACCCTTGATTATTCGATGAACCCAGATATGTCAACTTCCACAAAATATTGTGAGACATATCGGTACGAATTAACAGGTTGTAATTCGTGGTAAAAGCGCACCTTGCAGCTATTGCTTGGTTTAAGAAATTTTGTTACATATTTAGGGTGGGCTGACAGCTAACATTGTTTGTTCGGGCACTAATGAGTAAAGAAAAAGGAAAAAAGCTTTTCGAAGTGTTTGCCACTTCGATCATGAATTTTCCCCTTTTAGGGCCTTTTTATTTAAAGTGGTGCTTTTTAATAAGAATTACAGATTTGTGAAACTAAAGTGTTGCTTGAGTATGCTGATGCCAAGCATACTGATGCCAAGATGATGACATACTGATACCAAGTTGTACGTTGTATTATAACGCCTGGACCAAATATTTCTTCGTTCTCTCTGTGATAACTAGTTAACTTTTACCCATAGGTCATAATCAATCTTCTGCAAAGACGTATAAAATATTTCCGGAACCTACAGCCCGCAAATAGGAGCACTCGTCTAAGAAAAATTTGAGAAAAAATAGGTTAATCACTTACTTTATTTCATAGACGATCTGACAGCAATAGAAATTGGTTAATCGGATCGACTAAGAACTTCACGATCGAGACTACAGTATTTGCAAAAAGTCGGAATTAATCAAATCAGATAGCCCACTATTGGCAAAATCTAATGTACTTTTTGCATGTATCTTCAGCTGGTTTCTTCACTACCGTATGTATGTGTAAAAAGCTTATTTACAGTACAGACCACTCGTTTCAAACTTTAAGGTATCATTCCTAATGCGTTTGAAAAAAGATCGAGAAATTGTTTTAAAACAGAAACATGAGTTTGTCAATCAAATTTAGACAATCCAGTGACCTATTTCGTTTCTAATAGCAAAGGTGTCACATCTTGGGAAGTTACAGGAGGGCAAGTGCTTATGCGTACACAACTGCTTGACTTCGATCGATTACTTAGTTTGTGCTGGCATATACCATCCAACATATATGCCTTGTATACCTAATGTTACTCGTGGAAGTATATAGCTTTCCCCCTCCCCCTGCAGATTTGAATTTCCGCAAGCTTAGTGCTGAAACTTGAGGTGTTTTTACGACTGTGACTCTACATCTAATATGTATCAGGATTCAACGTCTGCTACAACCTCAGAAGCCAGCTAGCAAAATCGCAACTTCCAACCTCTTTTGAGCCAGTTCAAAGTTTTTCGACTTCTTCTACAGCGACTGCAGTGACCCGCAAAAGTATTTTCTTGGAATTAACTTTTGGGGAAACATAGAATTTTTTATCTTCGGAAACTTTTTAAGCCTTATTATATAGCAAATGAGCTTCAATAGGAAATAAGGCACTAAAGGCCGGTTCATACTTCAGTTTATTGCTGTAAAGCTATGGACGTTGAATATTGTTCAACTCTGAGCTATGTCCGTGAATGACCCGGAAGAGCAAGGGGCAGGGCCATAGCCTGAGCAAAATCCCCAGGGGCAGTTCATGACAGTGTCCATTGGCATAGCTATAGAATAGGTGGCACCCAGCAGGATCCTATCTTTATCACCGGTGTCGCCTTGAGGGAGGAGTCTAAGAGGAGGCGTCCAAAGGAAGGACGTGACATTTATATGACGGCGCTTCGCTGCAAATTGTTGTCTTAGCAAAGCTTGAAATGAGTACAAGTTTAGAGATTTTCATTTTATAGGGTCTTTTTTGATATCTTTAGGGGTATTTGTCTAAGGGTTGAAATGACTCATCTACTGAGAAATCTTTGAGAAATCTTTTTATATGTAAGATGGCTAGGTGCAAAATGGTACGGTGATTTCTTTCAGAAAGCTTGAACTGGTTGTGTGTTTATAATTCTCACTTTTTCGTGTTTATTCACTGTTTTCATTCGCTTGGTACAAAGGAGCGCGTGCTGTCTCAGGCCTCTCTCCTTGAGGTGACTCATCTACTGAGAAATCTTTGAGAAATCTTTTTATATGTTAGATGGCTAGGGTGCAAAATGGTACGGTGATTTCTTTCAGGAAGCTTGAACTGGTTGTGTGTTTATAATTCTCAATTTTTCGTGTTTATTCACTGTTTTCATTCGCTTGGTACAAAGGAGAGCGTGCTGTTTCAGGCCTCTCTCCTTGGAAACTTTTTTGCCTGTAAGAATGCTTGGACCAGAATGGTTCTATGTTTGATAAAGTTTTGAAGTGATGACATGCTTTAGAAATTCCCATTATTTTTTCGACTGCAGCATGGTAGGTCGCAGCCGGAGACTGGCACCCCGTGCGGACCTCCCCCTCTTAGTTAGCTTCCTGGAGGGCCGTCATGGGTTGGTGCCCTTATTTGCTATTTCCCAGGTTCTGAGGGCCTTGAAAACATAACCATGACATCGGATTTTTCAGCATTTTTAGTTTTTTTTTTCAAGTAGGCCATTTTTTTTTCATTTCGGTTCGGAAATCTCTAGGGCGCAGCAGCACCCATGCCCCGCAGGCTACGGCCCTGAGGGATAACCATATATGGTTCTTATATAGCTTTAAAACGTGTGGATATTTGGGAGTATGAACCGGTCTTAACAGCCAGTAAACACCATTAAAAATCCATACAGATATACAGCTGATTAAATTTCTTGCTTTGCATCTAAATTCACACTCTTCTTAACGCCGTGTTTTCGTAATTTTGTGTAGTCTTTAAAAGTGTTTACTCTCCCTGGGATATCCTGGCTAATGCAACTTCTTTCACAATTGCGGACCTACATACAGAACCTGGCAAAAAGTCCAGAAATCCGCACGCTACCCTTATATACTACATGTTATTTCCTTAGGCACTACAAGTACATTTACGAGATCGCAAGATTTTGAAAGTAAACATTTGCTAAGTAGGCACCTTACTTGAATGAGCACATAAAAGCTCTCCACGAGCCCACGTGATGCTCCAAAAAGGCGTGGTGAAAAAACAGAAAGTGACGTGAAATGGGTTTATTATTATGTGCGAGGTAAGTGGGCGTGGGTTATTCGTTTTATCAAAATTTGTGACAAATTTTTTACTGTAACCACCTCGTTGGTGACGCAAGAGTTACCTCTTCCCGAAGCCTATACTTTTTCTTCCCTCTTGTAGTAATTTTGTCACTGCAAACAATACATCAATATGCCTATACTTATTTCCCGAAAAAGAAAAACTAAGCAATGGAGGAAGCTAGCCAATAGCAAAAAGTGGGACAGGGTTGCATCCTACATTTAACCTGAAAAAGCTGAATGTAAGTCAGGTATTAATTATTCATCTCGTGCTCAAACTCGTACCCAACGTAAGTTATATGTGGCTTGCAGATGGCAGGTAAATACTTTCGACAAAACGCTTCAAGAAGATCGTAACGACCTTTCTATCACCTTATTTATGATCCTTTCCTTAGGGGTCAAGAAGCTCTCGTTCAAAGTGATCCAGAACTGCTTTTTCCAACAGCAAGCTAATGTGGACTTAACAGCAGATTCTGTTTTATGTATGTGAGAGCACGCTGTGATTGTCACTTAAAATGGACGTAAGTCTTTCTTTCCCTTATCAAATTGGTTTTGTTGTCTCTCTGTCAAACTGGTGAATGTTTCTCAAATGAATGCCAGTGAAGAATTGGTTAGCTGTGTGGGATGGTAGAAATGAAACAGACGTATCTACTTATTGTTCAATACTGCATTAGGATTTTTGGCCGAAAGGTCATCTATTTGTTTGCGTGTCCACATTGCTCTGGGAGAAATGACTGTGATGTTCGGTAACCTGTGAAAATGATGCGTGTGATGGCGACTTGTGACGTGATTCTACTAAAATATTCATCAATGCGTGATCCAAGCATGTACCATAATAATATATTTTGTGTTTACTTTTAAAGGTATAGAAATGTAAAATATTAATCATCGTGTATTTAAGTAGTACCAACAAGAAAGTTCACTGAGTGCATGGCCAAAAGTGAACAGTTCAAGATTTAAAGGTCGAGTCTAATTTCTTCGTACAAGACTGTTAAAGGTCTCCCTATACTTTAAGACAGGCACTCATCACCATAAGTACATTTTTGGTTGGCTACTGTCTGGGATGTTGTAACCCCCTCCTCCAAATTTCAAAAATAACAATCTTCAATGACTCCTTTGTGCACCTACTAAGAAATATATACCTTCATGTTCTTCATTCCCTCAAGGTCATAGTCTGCTGAGTACGCTACTGTATGTAATGGAAGCTACACTGCTGTGTATGTCACATCCTGCTAATCAGCTCATGTCATTATCCAAGCAGACTGTCTGAAATCAATTAAAGTGCAGTCACCCATTATGAATTCTGGTTGCCCTCAACCTTAAATCAGTTTGTAATGTTACGGTTCGGTAATTCACACAATGCAGCAACAGTGAAAAACCGCACTGGCAGATAGAATAACATTTAAAGTTTGCAAACTGCATATTATTATACCATTTTTCCTTATTCTTTCAATATCTAATTACTGAAAGCTTAGGAAAAGGACTGCAATAGGTGATAGGTACGACGTGTATTTAACTGATAGAGCTGGTTGACTTGTCATAAGTCGTTAAGATAAAACACGCAGTGTTGGTGTCGTTCAGTTAGTGAAGGTGGTGTCTGTTGATGTTAGGCTACTACGGTACTTCACACGGCAATTGGTGACAGGTGGAACGATGTTGAACGGGTTTTAATTAATCAGTCGGTGATACCTCTCAAACCGTTTACTTGCGATTCTGGAACCTGTTTCAAGTTACCTATTCGTTGATGTCTCTATGTGTCTCTTTGTTGTTGTATAGGTCTCTCGAGTGCTGTACAGGGTCTTTCCCAGTATCGTTCGTCAGTGCATCCTCAGTTATACACACCGTGTCAGAGGTGTCAGTAGGTAAGCTCATGAGATAAAAAGTTCCAAGAATTCCCAAGGTCAAATGCAAACGCTATAACCCGCACCTTATGCAACATATAAATGAAACCAATGGCAGATATAAATCAGCCATCTTAAATTCAGCCCTTTTTATACCTTATTTTCGTTTGTAAGATAAAAAGCAATAAACAGTAACATAGTAGTACTATTTATGTCATTGAATAGGAGGGAAGAAAATTTCCAAGGTCATCAACTCAATTTCCAGACAGATGCAAAATTTCCAGTAGTCCTATCTTGTAAAAATTTTTAAGATCTTACGAAAATTCCCAAGCGCTGACACTGCCACTGAACCGTATACTGCTTCGCGAGAAATCTCGCACACTCTGAGTGCACAAAGCTGGAAGTTAGTTCGAAAAGTTTCTTTAATTCACTTTAGTATTCTCAACACTGAATCATTTCGTAAGCAGTTCACGTTTATAAAGAGACTCGAGACGTCTGTAGAAACTTCTATCGCTCAGATTCTTAGAACTGTGAAGATAGATCGGACTTGGAATTCCTCTGAATGCCGCGACCTTCTGGATGCCCTCGATAGGGCCCAGTAACAGGTAATAAGTGTCTCCCTTTAATATGTGTGCATCCCAAGTTAATTACATTTCACAGATTAAATGGTAATTTTTCAGATAAAAAGTTCACTCCGAAAGGACAAGAATATTACCTTAGAAAGATTAATGGTAATACTACCAATTTAGCAAAAGTGAAGTATATCCATATTTTGCGGCATAATTTAAACCCGCAAAGTTAGACGTGTAAGAGCTTTTCGAAAGTCAGCTTTTCAAAGCTAGGCTGCAGACTTACTCCCCCCTCCCCCCGTCCACAGGACAGGTGGATGCAGTAGGTCTATACTGTAATTGATGCATATGTAACTCTCAACAATTTAGTCACAGCGGTTCCTGATGACTAATTTAGTATTTGAACAAATTTATCTTTAGATCTTTAGATTGTCGCCACACTATCGGAAGATTCAGTATGGCATGCTTTAACAAACAAGCTTATTTTAACAATGGCCCTAAGTTTCTCCAGTAGGACATCAGCAGAATAATCAGTTCAGTTAACAGCTCTGCCAACTGGCAATTTAATGCCATTTTTGGGAAATATGGCATTTGTATATTCTTATTACAGTCGAGTAAAAATTTCACTCACACTGGGTATGTATTTGAAAAAATGGAAACTGGGTAAAGCACGGAGCTATTAGGCCTACTTGGACCAGATGGTAGCTCCATGGGTAAGTTAGTTTGCCCAACCTTGCTTGGTCAATGGGCCTACCAAAAGGCTTTCTCCCACTTAATTGAGTCACGAACCTCTCTGTAAACTAAGGACGTCCTAACAAATTTTACCCACTTTCAGTACTGGTTAAATTATTAACCAACTGTTTTAAGAATTTAAAAGAATTATCTGACAGTAAAAAGTTAGAGTATGGCAGAGAACGGTAAACTTAATTCATAAACACCAAACTGATTTTTCGGCATTCCGACTGGGTGAAAATAGTTTGAGACCAGTCGGTATGAATGTGGTGGTGAATTGCCATTTCTTCCACGTGAAAAATCTGATGATTAGTTTTTTCAAGCATAGGAATATTGGAAGACATTCCACAACGAGCAGAAGGTCTTTTCCCCAAATTTTTCCTTAACTTGCAAACAATCACTACATGAATTTTGCCCCAATACGAAATTTTTGCACTGAAATCAACATTTCCTGCAATCATGGGTCTACCTCTTCCGACCCCGATTCATATGCCTCAAGAATCCGACCGCGCTGAACTGTTTAAAGAGTTGGCAACTCTAGCAGTAATGCGTTACCACATTGAACTACCCACCGGGCCTTGACTTATATCGTACTGGAAGCAGTTCGTGAATAAATAAAGGTGCACACTTAACGAACATAAAATTTTATAACTAAGAGATTTTTCATTAACTATTTACCTTTTGACCAAATTTAGGCTAGAGTATACAAGCTGGCTACTTGCACCTAAAGAGTCAATGCGTTACCGTAAATATTGTAACTGGAAGGGCGAAAAGTGATAGCTGTACTAAAATAATCAACTTTCTTCATACACTAGCCTTTACCAGACGAAACTATGTGTTTACAGTAGACTTTCGAGGGTTCAAGGGGTTCATTAGTTAAAGGGGTCATTACTCCCTTCGGCGAAGTAGATTGATGTAGGGTCAGTATCGCACTTTCGTCTACCTAGCCTGCCTACAGTGGAAAACCAGAAAGCCCAAAGGCTTCGTGAATCTTTGCGGAAAGGGGGTGCTTTGTTACACTGAAGTTCACCCCTAAGGTTTATACTTCTTGAATCCATCATTTTTACGATGTTTTCACCATTTGACCTCTGCTGACCTCATAAGAACTTTGAACTTCACCAAAACTGAATAACAAAAACTTGAAAAAATAAATGTTGTTCTCTATAACTTTATCTTTGCAATGGTAAAAAATTCAGCCCTAACTTTTCGTTGGTCAGGAGACGACGGACATACTTTGAAGGTACCTCCCACTGTCTATTTGAATTACGAGGATTTCTTAGTTTCACCTCTGATGACCTCATATGACCTTCGACCTCCTAAAAACCCATAGGGTTCTCTCTCTTAACGTAATACATCTATATACCAAGTATGAAAAGGTTCCATCATCTCTGTGTTAAAATATCGCGTTTTTTCAAGTTTTTCGGTTTTTGGACCTCTGATGACCTCAGATAACCTTTGACCTCCACTGAAAACACATGGGTTCTTTCTTTTAATATGATAAAGTTATATGCCAAGTATGAAGATGGTCCATCGCTTTCTTGAGATATCGTGTTTACAAGCAGTTTTTAAGAATTTCGTATTTTTACCTCCGGTGACATCAGATGATCTTTGACCTTACCAAAATCAATAGGTTTTATCCTTTTACTATAACGCATCGACACACCAATCCAGGTAGCAAACCTACATGGGTCCCATATAGGTGAATCCATATGGGGCCCATATGAGCTTGCACACAAGATTTATAAGGGGCAACTGAACTATACCATATGGGTAATATAGGCATATGGACAAGCCCATATGGGACCCTTATAAATCTTGGGTGCAAACTCCTATGGGCCCCATATGGCAGTCCATATGGAACCCACAAGGGTCCCATATTGGAATGTTACCTGAGAAGTATGAAAAGCATCCATGCTTCCTACCTAGAGATATCGTGTTAACAAGGTATTCTGTTTTTGACCTCTGGTGACCTCACATGACCTTTCACCCCCACCAAAAGCAATAGGGATCTTCCTTTGTTATGATAATTCTATATTCTGAATACGAAAATTTTATCCATCATTGAGATATCGTGTTAACAAGCCAAGCATCACAAACACACCATACATACACTCGTGATTGTATAGATTCCTTTCGCCTTCGGCAAGGAATAAAAACCTGAACAAGTCAGTGTCTTTGGTAGATTCGAACCTGGCCAATCACACTCTAAAATTGTTTATTCAATTTTGAAGAGAATCTTATCAGAGGGACACTGAATAGGAAAACTAATCAATTATTTGAATAGATCCGTTTCAGAAATGATTAGAGTTGATTCATTTTTGAACCGGATCTAATCAAATGTTTAAATAGATTTCCTATTCAGTGCCCCTTTGAACAGGCATTTTTAGAGTGATGCTAAACCGAGTACTTTCCCCTAAACCATCAATATACACATTGGTTGGAAGGCATTTCTAATTATCTTGTAGTCACAGCATCCTTCAAACGTCATGATGAGGTAATTAAAATTATAATTATGTTATGTAAGAAGACATATGTTGTTCTATTTAATATTATCTTTGCAATTCACTCTAAAAAACATCTATTCAACTGGGGCACGAACCGTAATCTTGTCAAATATTTGACAAGATTTGTTTCAAAATTGACTAGAAATGGTTCAAAAATAAAACTATTCGTTTCATTTATGAACCGAATCGAGTCAAAGATTTGACAAGATTCCGGTTCGTGCCCCTACTGATTAGATTCTATTCAAATTTGACTAGGACATTTTTAGAGTGTTGTACAAAAGTTCATCTCTCTCTCTTTTCAGCTGTCACGAAACGACACAATCGGAAGGTAGGGCTCACTGTCTATTCAGTTTAAGAGATTTTTGTAGTTTCACCTCTAGTGACCTCAGATGACTTTTGACCTCCACCAAACTAAACTCATAGGGTTCTCTAACTTAGTAAGACAAAAATACATATCAAGTATGGAAAGGATCCATCATTACTGTCTTCAAATATGGTGTTTAGATTTTCAGTTTTTGACCTCTGTGACCTCGGATGACCGCTGGCTTTCACCATAAAATAGGCTTCTTTTTCTTAATATGATTAATTTATATTCCAACTATGAAAAGTGTTCATCATCACTGTCTTGAAATTTCATGTTTACAGGGTTTTCATTTATTGACCTCGAGATTTGGTGATCTTAAATTACCTCCCACCAAAAACAAAAGTGTTATTTTCCTAAATGTAAGAAATTTACAGACCAGGCAGCCTAAAGTGTCCATACCTATATTGAGACACCATGTTTACAAGCAATTTTGAAAGGTGTCGTTTTTTCACCTCCTGTGACCTCAATAACCTTTGAACTATGTCAAAAACAATCTGTTCATTTTCTGACTATAACACTTCTACATGCCAAATATGAAAAGTATCGATCTTCCTACTTCGCGATATCACGTTTACAAGATTTCGGTTTGTGACCTCTGGTGACCTCACATGACCCCCGACTTTCACCAAAAAAAGAGAGATCTTTCTCTTAATATGATAAATTCATATAGTTTCGAGAGGCATCCATCATTGTTATCTTTAGATATCGTGTTTACAAGCTAAGAGTCATAGACACACGCACTTACACGCACACACATACATACGCATATACATATACTCGGGAAAAATTGTATGGATTCTTTTGCCTTCGGTAAATATGCCTTATCAATAACCTCACGCTTATCTTGAATACAGTAACAAGCGCATACTACCGTCAATTATGGTACGTGGCATGAAAGGCACACCTAAAAGGGCTGTGGGCTGAGAATTCATCTCAAGCCTCATCCCGTTAATCATAGTCGTAAGAGCCAGGGGTCTTCCATGGTGCCGCCCCCCCCCCCCCACACACACACACCGGAGTTCCGGCAGACACTTTTTCTCAGGGCAGGTTTTCGGGAAAATGAGCAATTTTGGCGGGCAATGCATGCTTTACTACGGAGAAAAATTTGCGTAGACCCCACCCCAGAAAATATGTACTGTACACCTAATCCGAAGGTCTAGTTTTTTTCTCACAACCTCCGTGAAAGAGAGCGTCACTGATGGAGCTATCCCCACTTGAAAAGTAAGTTAAAGAAACATTGCTGGCGACAAAATACCGACTTGAACGTTCCTTCTAGCAATTCTCTGTCTGACTCTTCTGAACATGAGATTAAATGTGTTGTCTATAGCAAGAGGTTCGTATAAGGTTCGCTTGACAGGTAGACCTTATTTTTTGCTGAAATATTTGAAAAATGAAACGTCTCTTGAGCTATAATACGCAGTCTGTACTTTGATTTGATGTAACAGATAGTCCTTCGACACGTCCTCCGACTGAGATACAAGTGTTAGGCTGGATCTTGCTAGATCATCCATCAATATTGCAGAAAGGAAATTAATCCGTTTTCCATAAATCCTACAGATATGAGTGTTGTTATCCATACCGTGGGTCCCAGAAGTACGAATTGTACTGTTTTCCAATCGATCGTTAATCCCGTGAGATTCTGACGAACGTTAGACGTAACAGCGGTAGTTGCTTAATAATTAGCTTCTTCTCTCCATGATATCAAATCCATGATTTCATCAATTAAATAAAGTGTTGCGTTGGTGATACAGAGGATCCTCACACCTTTAAACCGTTAATAAATACAGCATGATAGACAATTCAAACTTAGATAAGTAGGTAACCATATCTTTAGGAATCTGTTCACCCAAACTTAACTAGTTTTCAACCTTCAAAACTCTCGTAATGGGTAATCTTTAAGGGGAAAAGGGCTGTTAAAGAGTTTATTGGTGAAACTGAGATGTTTAATAATGACAACAACTATTTTTGATCCCTGCCAAGATGAAGCAATTTCAACTCAGTGCTCAATAGGTCCCTTCAAAAACTTACTGGATCATCTGCTGTGGGCCATGCTTGCACAATTACATGTGGACCGGCGACTGACCAACCTTGCTCATGCTTCGAATATTATTGACTGTAAACCATGTTGTCAATCGATATCCTTCACTGTTTCTGTGATTTCTGAACATGTTTCCTTCTGGAGCTTTTGTTTTTTGGTGGGGGTGGGGTGGGTGGGGGTGGGGTGATGGTGGGGGAAGGACACCTTACATTTTAAATACCATATTTACCACAGTCCTGAAAAGTTATGCACACCGAACTGGACAAGGGCTTTGCTTTAAGCGGCGTTGTCTACGTTACAGTTCAGTAACATCGCATTTTGAAACTATTCTGCAATATGTCGAATAAAAGACAGCTTGAATAAAAACTACATGATTTTTTTCATGCTGGTAGTCGATTACTTCCGTGGCTGGTACTTTTTGAAAGCTTCCAATGCCCAATTTCATATCTCAAATGTCACTTGACCAAGTCAATCTTTGTCCTATTAGATGTGGAGACACTAAAATTCCGACTGCTGTTGGAAGTAACAGTGATTCGTTTAATCCAGTTTTGTGTTCTCTCTGAAATTCTGAGGACTTTGTACATCAATTTCATGTGGTTATGAAATGCCTTTATTTGTCATCTCAAATACCATTTTAAGTCAAAAGCTGTTATTTTGTCAGGCCTAGTGTGAAGGAATTGAAACAATTATATAATGTTGTAAATAGTAAACAACTGTTTAAGTTGGCCAAATTTGTTTCTATCATAATGTAACAGGTTGATTAATGCACTTTTGTTGATATACAGTGTTTCATGAAGTTAGGCTCAGTGCATTCTTAGTTTATTTTTTTCCTTACTTAGGGACTTATTGTTTCTGTTCTTGTCTCTCTTAATCCTCCTACGTTAGCATTTCACAACCACATGAATGCCCCACTGATTTGCAATTCCCTTATACCTAGCTAAATGCTCATGTCCTAAAGAAGGAAGAAATAAACCAAATTAAACTAAGCTGCGTAACTTGTATACACTCCATGATTATTGGAGTGTGCTATGGAACTACTTTAGTAAGTCCAAATTTTACACATATGAATTAGCTCGTGGCCATTGTGCTACCGTCTGGCCAACTTAAACCAGGGAGGAGACTTATATGGTTAATATGGCTCAGGGCCGGAAGGGCCGGAACACCCTCCCCAATTGTCCCTCCTTGCCCAGGTGGGTGTTGTAAATTTTACTATCTTAGACTCCTGAAGACCCATCGCCTACACAGACTTTTTATCCCGAATTTACAATCGTTTTGGAGAAGTTCGAAGACGCGAGCCATTTTTATACATATATATATATATATATATACAATCGTAAAAGGTGTTAACCAGTCAATGGTACATATATATATATACATGTATATATATATATCTATATATATATAGATATATATATTTATATATATACAGATATTTATATATATATATATATATATATATTAAGTAAACCGTGTTTGAACTTAAGTCTACTTAAATCCCCTTAAAAGGCAAATATAGTCACCTGAACATGAATAAGCAGAAGTTGATCTATCCTTCCATTCATTTGAAAATATTCTTGTTTCTGAATTTCTAGATTCATTAAAGAAAATATTTGCGTTTACCTTTAATGTTCTATATTTGTTCTGAAAAATGTTAAAAAATAATTGTCAGAGGACCAAAAAACATGTGATGTTGAAAAATTTGATAATTTGGGTGATTTTCAAAGTAAGTTAGAGGTGGTTGATAATGCCATACAAAATCTTCTGCGTGATTAAAACTAGAATATTGTAAATGAATACTACTTCTATTTCTACAAATTTTGAATGATTTCTTGTTTTAAGCATCAGCGTAAGATCTCATTGGTGGCTTACTTCCCAGGCATTACTTACAAATTTTCTCAATGACACACAGGTAGCATAACAATTACAACCTTCAAAGCACAAACTTAATTTTCTCCAATATAATTTTCGAAAGATAATTTCAATGTCTATGCATGTTACTTGTCATCTACGACAACGAATATGCATTATGTACTTCCAGCAACAGGTGTTCACTTTCTTTGTGCGTAATTATTGCCAAAATGAGGAAAAGCAAACTCAATGACAAATTTTTCTGTCATATGGCAACACTGCACAAACGTAACCAATGCAGCATCGCTGTGAGGTAAATATTGAATATGCGTCACAATATAGAAAAAAGTCATACACTATAATGTAAAAATATCCATTTGAAATGACCTAAATGTATAAAACATCTCGAGGGCAAAACTATCAAGGACCGCTCCTGCCATGGAGAATTGCAGGAATTAAATTTGCCCTTATATAGTAACTCTAGAGGTAAATAAAAACATCTAGGGATTGCTATCGGTGACGCCCTGAACATAACACTTAGAATATTCGAATTTGTCTTGAAGACGGTTTAGGTGCTTTTTGGAATGTTTACGAGCCGTCATGAATCTGATACCCAGAACACAGGTGTATATGCGTTTCTTTTATGCTCACTTAAACTGTCAAGTGTAGCCTAGGCAATATTTCGCATCCTCTCAAAAGAATACTAAGGTAATTGATACCACAAAATGTACATTTTTTTTTCTAAGAAGTAAGAGACGGAAAGATACGTTATATGTATTTGCAATACGAGAAGAATGACATTTTGAAGTAAGTGTTGACGTCGACAAAGAAATTCCATTAATTATTTTGTTCAAAATGTCCTTCAGAAAAATTCATGTATATATATATATATATGTATATATAGGTATATATATATCTATTTATATATATTTATATATATTTATATATACATATATATATATATATATATATATATATATATATATATATATATATATATATATATATATACCGCCATCTCGTGTCGAAGTTCCGACCGTGATCGCTTAGCTGCTAAAAACCGTCTCGTTACGTAGCTTGTAACCCTCTCCCCACATGGTCTGAACGTGACCCTTGAATTTTTATAAATTGGTCATTCCTGCCTTGTTAGTACTTTTGTAAACCATCTTACGTTACCTGGTTCCCTGGCCGGTTGGTCGTGAATAATTTTATTGTGTTTTTGTATTTGACAAGTTGGGTCGTGCTTACGATCAGGTGCATTTTTTGCCACCTGATGAAGGGTTTAAACCCGAAAAGTCTTGGAGTTTGCCGCAAACTTTTAGCACTATTTACTACTTTAATTGACCTATATATACATGTATGTGTGTGTGTGTGTATTTAGATAGATAGATAAGCAAACAGAACGCAAGACATAGTTCACAAAGCAGGAATACTTTAAAAAACAAAATTTCATTTTTTTTTACTGCTGCTTTTGCACTTCTCGACCAACAGTCTCTGTATTTTTATCTGTTTAATCCAACAAAAATTTGTTTTTAAAGTATTCATGCTTTGTGAACTATGTTTTGCGTTCTGTTTGTTTATCTGTTTTTTTGTCGGAATACACGTGGACCATTTTTTACTATATATATATATATATATATATATATATATATATATATATATATATATATATATATATATATATATATATGGTGGAGTCAACTTCTTTTCACCTCAGCCAGATTTTCCAGTGTCACAGTTTTTCACTATATACATCGCAGTTGCCGTCAGCGTTTATCCGTCACCTTTGTGCCCCCACACGTTTCTGTATCTCTTCGGTGATCCGCTGGCCGGTTGACAATTGTGTTCAGCTGGATTGCATCCTTCGTGATCTCTGGTTGGGCTTGCATCAATGGAGAACTTCATAGCTCAGTGGTTAGAGCGTCCGCACTAGCAAGAGGTCCCGAGTTCGAACCCCGGTGGAGTCAACTTCTTTTCACCTCAGCCAGATTTTCCAGTGTCACAGTTTTTCACTATATACATCGCAGTTGCCGTCAGCGTTTATTCATCGTCACCTTTGTGCTCTCACACGTTTCTGCATCTCTTCGGAGATCCGCTGGCGGATTGACAATTGTGTTCAGCTGGATTGCATCCTTCGTGATCTCTGGTTGGGCTTGCATCAATGGAGAACTAGTGCTGTTCCAAAAATAGGTGCCTGCTCAGGGGGTGAATTGTGAGTGCTTCATATGGTGTTTGAGCAAAGGCCAAACCAACTTGGCTTCATAGCTCAGTGGTTAGAGCGTCCGCACTAGCAAGCGGGAGGTCCCGAGTTCGAACCCCGGTGGAGTCAACTTCTTTTCACCTCAGCCAGATTTTCCAGTGTCACAGTTTTTCACTATATACATCGCAGTTGCCGTCAGCGTTTATTCACCGTCACCTTTGTGCTCTCACACGTTTCTGCATCTCTTCGGAGATCCGCTGGCGGATTGACAATTGTGTTCAGCTGGATTGCATCCTTCGTGATCTCTGGTTGGGCTTGCATCAATGGAGAACTAGTGCTGTTCCAAAAATAGGTGCCTGCTCAGGGGGTGAATTGTGAGTGCTTCATATGGTGTTTGAGCAAAGGCCAAACCAACTTGGCTTCATAGCTCAGTGGTTAGAGCGTCCGCACTAGCAAGCGGGAGGTCCCGAGTTCGAACCCCGGTGGAGTCAACTTCTTTTCACCTCAGCCAGATTTTCCAGTGTCACAGTTTTTCACTATATATATATATATATATATATATATATATATATATATATATATACCGTATATATACCGTATATATACCGTATGTATACCGTTTATATACCGTATATATACCGTTTATATACCGTATATATACCGTTTATATACCGTATATATACCGTATATATATATATATATATATATATATATATATTTGTGGGTGTAGTGTGTGTGTGTGTACTGCTTTTGTAGATTGAGGATAAAACTGCGTGAAACTGGAAATTATGAGCAGAACAAGTAGAAGGATGTTCGTTGCAACTTTGTGCTACATAACCCCGCCATTGCAATGCAACTGCAGCGTGTGTACATATTTGATGAAGTGCGTTTGACGATATATAGACTTGGGAAGATAGATGTAGGATATACTTCGTCCGAGGTCAGAAGCATAGGAGAGAACAATTCATAGGCGTAGCAAGCTGTTGGAGAATGGGAGGTTAGACGTTGTTTCGGATCGCTGTCCTGGGGATGGGTCTCTAGCAATTTTTTGAATATTTGAGGGTCCTTCGATGCAATTTGGTGCAACATATGGGACAAATTTTATGGTAAATTACTGCAAATTTTTTACATTACTTAAAAAGGAAACAAATAAGGCGTCATCGTCCTTGGATTAAGGGGGCGGAAGCATAGTTCCACCCCACCACATTTTGACTGGGATGGCTTCAGCACCCAGCCCCCGCCTTCCTACGCCTAAGGAACAATGAACATACTACAAATCTGGTCATTTCATGAACCACTTATAGTCTATAATTATGCCATGTAGCCCTGCAAGTCTGCAAAGAAAAGTTAACAAAAAAAAGAGAGAAAAAGACTCGGATGGCTTAAATTAATGACCCCGTTAGGGTCATGGGCAAACCTTCGATGTCGTCTTAAAGCAAGTGTTCCCCAAGTTGCGTAAAGATTCATATATCGATAGTTTGTGGGCGTGACTAAGCGTAAAGTAAATTCTTGGGCACAATGAAAAAAAAAAATCAGTTAACTGTTTACGAAAGACATTAATCTAAGAACGTTAGTCTTGTCACAACTTAGGGTACTAAGCAAAGAAATACAGTTTGATCAATCTCGCTACACTAAGTAAATGGACGCATTTTTGCGAGTTTCTCAAGCAGGTGAAATTGTCACCTACTCTTTAGGTAAGGTTCAAAACCTTGCCCTTTAAATGAACACCTACAATTGGAACTCTCATGCACCATTCAACTAGGTGACTTGGTGACTTTGCTGATGAAACCTTCCTTTAAAGGGTGAAGGCTAAGTAAACAAGAAAGGGGGCACGGTTTTTTACACTTTTCATAATTGTCTTTGAAAGTGCATAAAATTGCCTAAAGATAAGGCTATGGTACTCGTGACTAAACGTCAATTTAACAAAAGCGAAGACTACACCTTCTTGGACGAAATGTCGACAAAGGTTACCCGAACAAAGACGAAAGAGAGGGAAAAAAGAAAGGAAAATCTGTTAGGGAGCAATGCACGTTAAACATAGTTAATTATATATGACTCTGAAGTAATTATCCAAATTCGACGTTACCTATATGTAAATAAGGTAAGGGGATTTACCCCCAATAGAATCTAGTTTGAGGTGTTAAACTATAAAATAAAGCATGTTTTCTTACGTCATCAAGTGATTCTTTCGTTTTTTTTTCTTATTCAAAGCAAAGACGTTTTGAAAACTAAAAGTAATGAAACAAGAAAAACAGTTGTAACTTTTTATTTTATTTCCATGTAATTTATGGGGAGATGAGATATTGTGCTTCACCTAACATCAGAAATATGTGTGTGTGTGTGTGAGTGTGTGTAAACAAAAAGTGTGTCCGTAATTTAGATCAAATTCAAACTTGGTGAGGAGGTTTAAAAGACTTGCGCATGCCTCATTGATGCCGTCATAGGACAAAGATCAGATGTCAAAGGTCACATTTGCTACAAACTGGGTTTTTGCCATTATTTGAGCATCAGCATAGCAGAAAAAGTAATTAAACCTTATGATATGCTAGAACTGATGAGATCATTCTAAAATAGTGCTTTTTGGTAGCAAATGGTGGGGCATAAGGTCACAATGTAGGTAAAAGGTCAAATTTGCAAAAAAGCGTGTCACGAATCCATCCTAATAGGTCACGGAATCGATGAACTTTAAACTGTAGGAGATGAGATCTGAACTCCATGGATTGTATTCTTGTTTTGTTTTTCATTTGTTTGCTTCTTCAGACGTACTCTCAGTTCTGTAGATTTTTTTTTTACTGTGCCCTCGGCAAAGTAGTCCAGAGTTCAACAAATTGCTTAATTTAATTCCTAATATTTATGAGGTATTAACTGATTAGTATCCAAAAGTTGTGTAGGGAAAAACGTAAAAATATGTTTCCAGAAGGTAAAAACTATAAGGCAGGGGAGTCATAAATTTGATCAGTTGCAAATGTCGCAGATATACGAAGGACAGTTTTCTCTGTAAATTGTCTTCAAGGAAGTTTCAATCTTTGCTTCTTTTACCACAATTCTTGTCGTTAGTACTCCATTAGATACTACATAGGGATAATTAGAACCCTGAATGACAACATGGTTCAGCTGGCACGGGTTGTATCACTTCCTTAAGGCTTGGTAAACCAAGCAGTTTAGGTATACTTTGGTGTTTGAAACACATAAAATAACTGTAGTCTGCAGCTTTGAACATTTCATTGCTTCCAGAGATTTAAAGGGAGTGAGTAGTCGCCCGAATCTCATGTTTTGAAAAAAAAATCATCTAAATCTTAAATAACTAATCCACTGTCCTGACACCACTTTCCTGAGTGATATTTCAGAATGTAAATATTGCAAATAAAAGATAATTCAATGTTATCCTGCACGAAGTTAGCAATTAAGTAACAAAGATATCGTCACAAGACTGAAAAGAACCATCCATGATGTAGGGCACTGGGGCACTATTACTTTTTTCCAAAGTCCCTCGACTCTCTGGCGAACAGCCCGAAGGGCGAAACCAAACGTTCCCCCGGAATGAGTTCTGCTCTCCAAGGGAGCTACGTCCCCTAGGGGACAAAAAGGCTTAACATGGTCAATGTTTTGATCTTCAGACCCCTACACCATGGGTCTGTCATGCGTTGCTCCATTCTACACTAGCGTGTTCTAATTCAATTTGGCATGATTGCATTTCCCTTTAAAGTGTACTTGAAGCCAAGAATTTATATTTCAGAGACTCGAAAATCAATTTCATTGATCCAACTCTCATCTTCACATAGCTTATTCTATTGCTGAGATATAAAATGTTGAAATTTATTCACTTAATTTGAAAAAGTCCATTGCACAATAATTTGTGGTAGCCTTCTCGTGCAACTCACATTACCTGCTTTTGTTTCCTTTTGAAATCAAAATGCTGATATCACCTTGGAAAAATTACGGTTGTCTTGCATAAAATCTTGTGGGGAAAAAATCTTGAATAGTCAATTCATTCCATAACAAAAAGACAGCAGAAATCATGTCTGAATAAAACAAACTGAAATTTGAGTAGTGCAACAGTGACACCACAAATTATTGCGCAATATACTGTTTCAAATTGATTTTATACGTCTCACCGTTTCATACCTAAGAACACGAATGTCCTGTGAAAAATGATAGTTAAGACCTTTGGGATTTATTTTCAAACTGTGTAACTAAATGTTTGAAATTTTAGAATTAAGGTACACTTTAAGCTGAGGGATCACAGTATACCCCACGGAAACGAAGGTCACTTACCGTACGTATACTATGCAGATATCTACGCGGAACGATAAGCTCCATTCCGACCCGTGTGCCGCCTCTTATAGCCACGTCACTGACGGCGGTAAATCGCACACCACCCACCTTTGGAGCTTGAAACACATGCACATCCGCGCGAATGTAACAGAACTTATAGCTTCAAATTCAATGTAAACAACTTTAATCGCCTACGTAATCGCTTATATCATTGCTTATTGGAACCAAATTAGAATATTTCGGAGATTATCCATACATAAGATTAGAGGTGTTTTGCGTATGACGCCTTCTGTTGTTGGTTACGTTTTCACCTTGGATCGGTATTCTCAAGCTAAGATTTGCGACATGACGGACATTCATTCACTTTGATCAGGGAGCTGCTACTATTGGACAAGTAGCAGCTCCCTGCCTTGACGTAGCAATTACCCTGCTTCGCACATCGAATGCACTTCTGTGCATGCGCACTTCGATGCTGACTCGTGTGCACAGACGGAACAGAATCCTCTCATGCAACGTCTCTGATATTAATACATTAAAATTATATAAAATGTAAGAAAAGCCTTTTCATTCAGGGCTTGGTCAAACATGAAATTACATTAAATCTAACGAACATTTCCATCCATCAGGTTGGTCATGTAAAGTCTTGTTCTCCCCTCGGGGACTTAGCTCCTTTGGGGAGCAGGGCCTTCAAGAGTAACGTTTGGGTTCCCCCTTCGGCTCTTCGCCAGAGAGTCGAGAGGACTTTGGAAAAAGCACATTTTAATCCATCAATATTTATTGATACACAAACTCAGGAGGAGGTTTAAGCACAACTTAAGTCAAGTGGTTGGTCATGTTCAGTCTAAGTTGTCCCTTGGGGACGTAGCTCCTTTGGGGAACAGAATACCTTCTGTGGTATGGTTTGGCTTTCGCCCTTCGGCTCTTCGCCAAAGAGTCGAGGAGCTTTGGAAAAAGTAAGTTAAATATGCCATAGCCAGTTCCATCGCAGCAGGCCACCAAACCTTGCACTAAGGCTTTTGAATATTCCTTATACAAGTATGTATTCAAGTTTTGTGAGAATGTTTGGTGAGAGATTTTTAATAAGGGGTCTGCAGGCTTGATATATCCCTCGGGCTTTATCTAATCTTGGCTCGTTCCTGGATATGCACGTATGGTTCATGGCTGTACCCTTCAAGAGCCAGGTGGCCTATTGACGCCTTCAGCAGTTGCTATCGTATCTACCAACCAGCAGGGAAGTTATATTTTTTGCTCAAGCTCCGCATGCCTTTTCTAAGGTGCTTACTGGACCCAGCTCAGAGAGCACGCGAGTCGGGGAGAAACAGGGATGCTTATGAATTACAAAGTCACGTCATGTAGCTTCCAATATAACATACTAGCTCAAAGTCGAAATCGCTTGACACTAAAAGGTCAAAGTTTGATGATAAAACTTACTAAGCGTGTCCTTGAATGAGAACTACGCCCTCTATCCTTTACCCAGCCTGGAATGTAACCATCTGCATCTCGACTTCTAGCCCTCAATTTTACAAGAGCCACTGGCATTATACACTCGTCCATAACACCCTTATGTTGTTCGTTGATTTGCTTAGTCTGTAACTTTAAGTTTAGAATTGTCCGATCTGACAATGATGCTTTTCTTTTTTTTTCTTTTCTTTTCTTTTCTTTTTTTTTTTGAATGATGGAGAGAATAACGAGAAGCTATGGACAGATCCCGCGAGCCAAAAAGGGGTCACAGTTTCCACAGACTTGCTTCGGTCTCAATAACAACACCAAATATTCTTTTGCGTTATTTTTCTCTCAAAGGCACACTGGCATCAGTAACGAAGTCTATTTTGGTCATATGCAGAAAAAAGAAAATAGGGGCAGTTTTGTTTAATCCTCTCACTAAGTAATTTCGTTATCCAGTTGCTCTGTGTTATCAAGACGTAGATTGCATCTGCATATAGTCATGCGTTATGTTTGGTCAGTATGTGTGGCAGCAGGTACAGTAAGGGGTGGGGTCAGGGATTTATAATAGACCTAATGCATTGACATCACACTGAAGTCATTTTGGGTGTAAGCAATGAAGCCCACGTGCACGAACGGCGTGGATTTCGCCACACGTGTAGTAGACTTACGCGCGTACACGATTGGTTGACAAATCAGCTGTCTGTATTTACTAGTGTAACTTGCAATGGTACGTGCTTTTCCTCCATTTTCCTCCAAAGGAGGGAGAGCTTTCTCCTTTGTGACATCATATGCATAAGGTCTATACGGGGTGCAAGCTCCCCGACAGAGAGGCAGCAACGGGAAGCTCCCACAAAAAGCGACAGGTTGCCGGAAGGGTGTAGGAGGCGCGAGTATTTTTTAAGAACATTTCAAAATTTTGCATTGTTAATTGAGGCAGGTTGAAAATTCATTGGAGAAATATGATTTTTTGTAGAAAACGCTATCTTTTTTGAAAGTAAAAAAGGGAAACCGTTGGATGACTGGTTCCTGTCGGAGGTCACGTGTTTTATCGTACTCATTTATGCTCCGTTACGGAATTTGACAAGCTGGCCGACGAGGGAGGGGGGTGCCCATCACCATCCCTGGGGATAGCACATTGTACGTGGTTAATTGATGCTATGGGAACTGGAGAGCGTGCCCTTTATTAGTAATACCATATAGCTACCCTGGTAATACCGTCTAATAGGCCTACAACAACGGCTAAGCCCACAATTGTAACTTATAAACAGAGGATGACACAAACATGACATTTGCAGACATTTTTAATTTTTTTTCAGATCAATTACATTTTATTTTTTTTCAATAAATAGTGATTGGTGATCACCTAGATCTATCGGCTGTTGCATGTTCACTTGAATCAACTTAGCAGGTGTGATGTATCTCACCTATTAATACACGCCCAGATGTCTGTTACCGTTCTTGTCAAATTCCTTTTTGTTTGAAGTTGGCATGTCCACCTTGGGAAGTGAGCCTCCACAGTTTCACTTCACAAGTCGTTTGTAACCCCACTGTTATATAGCCTCGAGTTTATATTAAGTTATGAAAAGGTTATCCATGAAACAGCATGCAGATTAGTTTTAAGAGGAACTTTGAGGAGCTAACTTCTTCGAATGACGCCTACTCTTTACATGGTTTGGACACTTCAAGTACTATACTGATTCATGGTCATCCAACAGAGGCTACCAGGTATATTAATAACCTCTGAGGACACGAAGATTGAGTAATTGCACACATGGGCTAGTTCATTTCGATAGGGGGTGCTCAGAAAAGCCGCAAGTTAAGTTTATAATAACGATTAAAGAGAAAACAATTGTCCTTACATCATTTTGAAACATGAGCTGAATCTTTCAAATCTCAAATTTCCTCTTTTTCCCCTTAAAAGTACTTTCAATTATGCACGCTTCAAAATATAAACAAACATATAGGCCAACTGAAGGTAAATCAAGGGGTTATTATGTATGAATTTCAAATTTTATTGAAAGAAAATATTGCTTCAAAAGATTGAAATGTGAATTAGGATACCAGGTACACCAATTCAAACTGGGGTGACTGCATTAGCCGTTAAGCATAAAACAGTACACATTTAATTTGCAGAATTGGAATGAACCTTCCTTTGATAAAATATCAAAGTGATTGGAATAAAATATCGCAGTGATCGTAATAAAATGTGCCATATATTGGCAAGAGAACAACACCTAACAGAGAAGATTTCAGTTGCTTTATGGAATGTATTCGGGAATAGTTTAAAGCCAATAGACCTTATGAATAAGACGTCACAGAACAAAAAGTTCGCCCCCCCCCCCAATGGAGACAAGCGTATGTCATTGCACGTACACCAACAAATGTAGACAGCTGATTTGTGTACCGGTCGAATAAGCGCGTTAGTCTTCTACAAGCGCGTGCAAAATCTACGTCGTAGGTGAAGTGTGTTTCGTTGATTTGCCGCCAAAATGACGTCGCGTGACATCAATGCAAAGGTTCATGACAAATCTGTGTGTGTTTTGAGAAGTGAAGTAGCTATAGTGCCTGCACTGAGAATAAGACAAGACGATTTCGCAACCAATTCACGGTACAGTTACTGGTATCAAAAATGTATCGTATTCAAGTTTAACGTGAACAATATAATACGCAATGCATTTCAATGCAATAAAGTTCTTATTGAGCAATCTGAACAGTTACCAATACGTGCTTATAGAAAGCCCTTTATAGCTTAGGCGGAAGTGACGTAATACTACGTCAATTTATCTGCTCTATAAACCTGCGATTTCCCTTTTCTTGTTGCCTTTTCTCAAAAGCTTGGGTACTTGACGTATTCCTTTCACATCACGTTCACTTCTTTACAATTCACTACCCACCCTTATGTGTAAAATTGAAGATTTTTACATTGAAAAACGCGGGAAATTTTCAAGAGCGATGTTCAGCTTCGGGCCATTTTAAGCACTACTGTACGTACTTTAGTGCTACAGCTGTAGGCGAGTCTTTTACACAACTTGATATGATATACAGTGCTTCCACAGTGTGCCACGTACACGAATAGGTGTTTATTTACGAGATCATTTTCACGCATTGTCTTCCTTGGAAACGTAATGATATGCAAGCTTGTTTCGGTGGACGTTACTAACGGTCCTTGAATTATTCAGCTGTGTGTTCCCCTCTTCAGATGCAGTCTTGTCAAGCAGTATTTGCTATTATCCACGAATTTTGCATTAAGGAAGACCAGCAAAAGGTAGTCCTTCGTCTATTTTAACCTACTTTCGAACGTGATCAACACCGTTTAGGATCACGCTCTGTAATATTTGTAAAGAAGTATGTCACAGGGTCAATGCAATCTTAAAACTATTCCAAATAAAAAAGGCAACTCGAGTCTGTAGTCTGTTATTATTATTAAGCGAGGATAAAAAAAATTACAGAAATTGTGAATTGCCCTAGTTTGATTCCCTAGACGGTAAACCGCTATGAAGTCAAAAATAGCTGTTATAAAGTTGTGTAAATTTTTGAAACATCCCCGGAGTGTACATAAACTCAATTCATTTTAATCTCTTGTGTAAAAGAAAAGCTAATGGCATGATATATGGCAAGTTAATTGTAATAAAAGCGTGCTACCTGTGGTCTAGTTCACACGCTAACCTTTGTTTTGATTTATCCCTACCGTGTCTGCTTTAATCTGTCACATGTGGGAAATATAAGATTTATTAGCAAAAGCTTGACGGAAATTATTTCAATGTTACTGACCTTCCTTTCAATGTATTCAAAAATAAACTTCGAACTTGTGCGAATTGTTTCTTTTTCAGTAATTTTGACAAGAGCTCAAGGCCATATATTAAGGAGAATTGCACGTTCTGCACGTTATTTCAACTTATTTCGTATGATCGGAAGAAGTATTTGTACAGATGTTTTACTTTAATTGGAAAAAAATTGGTTCTGATAAAATCAAATGGATAATCACTAAACTTAGAGAACTTTTCGGAAAGAACAATATTTCAATCCCTGTAAGTGAGGTGGGCCTTTTAGATCAGATCTGATCATGTGTAGTATTTTTCTTTACAATCACTTTGAAGTAGAGCCATACATGACAAACTGCGAATGCAAACTTTGGTGTAAAATTCTTAGGGATGATATGTTGGTAAGCGGTTAAAGTATACCTTAAATCAAAAATTAAAAAAATGCAAAGGCTAAAAAATGAATCTCATCTATCAAAGTACCATCTTAAAGGAAATTCTTGGGCTGAGATGTAAAATGTTGAAGCAATACTGTCTGAGTGGAAAATGGTCAACTGCGGAAAAATGTGTGGTGTCACTCTGGCAAACTACTCCGAAAACTTTCTTTGTTTTTTTCTTGGCTGTTCTTTGTTTTACTTAAAGTCACTACACCTTTTCCCAAGAAGTGATCAACTTCCTTTTTATTTCAAAGTGAGTTCATATGTTGGACCTCTCCTCACAACATGCTTTGCCAAAAAAGACATTTTTCAAGGTCATATAAGATTTTGATTCAAAAGGATACAAAAGCATTTGATGTGAGTTGTACAAGAGGACATCACATGTTGTTGGACAATCGACCATTTCAAATTGAGCCTTAACACCTAATATCTCAGCAACTTAGTAAGCTGCTTAGATGGGAGCTTGGACCAATGAGGTTGATTTTCTAACCTCACCCATGTATTTCCTTGTAATGTCAGACTTAAAGTGCTTTTAAGTCTCCTGCACTCTCCATTTATGTAACTTCAGGGGGAAAATCTGCAGTCTAGTAGGATAAAGCCTGTTGTGATTAATCAGAAGTAAACTTTGGTAACTATGTTACATCCACTTACAAGTTAACAGTATGCTAACAACCCCTATTTTGCATTTGTTTCTTTGTCAATGTAGCGTAAATAAATATACCCCTCAGTGTATACACTGTCCTTACAACTTTACAGCACACGGCAGACCCGCGTTATATGTTGGACAAATCGGGTAAAAACTTGCTTGATATCCTGCTATAGACCCCTTTCCAAATAGCAATTACACAGGACTGTGGGACAGAATTTTGGTGTGCGCCGTTTTTGGCCACAATAAAATGCCATTGACAAAAACGACGCACACCAAAACTCTGTCCCACAATCCTTTGTGATCGTTATTTGGAAAAGGGTCTATTGTTATAATCACTAGCTACACACGTGAGATGGCCGAGTGAAACTAATACGATTTCTGTTCCAGCTATTCACAGATCACGTTACATCTATGTGCTTAACATGTGCTTGCCTGTGACGAAACAATCTTTGAGTATTACCAGGTAATTCATGGCTGATTAAATTTGACTTCGCTGAACTGTGACCACTTGTCACCTCCCTTGGAAATTTGGATACATTTCGTTAAAGGTCTGTGGACATGTAAATGTCAAATCTACCTATATGATGTAAAATGTAAAAAAAAAACATGTAAAACGTTAAAAATAGTCGAAATTCTCATCAACATTCATCAAATATCGATCACTTTTCAATACAATTACTGCTTTTGCACTTACATCATAAATAAACATGAGCTAAATATGCAAATTTATGGAGTAGTAAGAGGAGGTTTCATGAGATACGTGTTATGTTATCCTTTGTTTAATCTTCATTTAAAGGACAGTTATAATGTTGGCATGCATGGGGTTTATTTTGGAAGCAGCTATTTACTTGGAATTGTCCACATTAAATATCAAACTAGAGACTAGATGGTAAGAAACATGCGAATAATTTATAAAGGATTACTTAAAGTAATATAGATACTGTGTAGCACTCCACATCATAATTTTGCATAGCTAATGACTGAGAAATCTCAGAAATGGTAAAACTTTGAAGAGATATAACTCGAGAACGGTAAAAGGTATTCAAATACCGGTAATTCTAATGAAGTTTTCATCAGACGATCTTAATCTAGTATTGTTGAGTTTAACATCTGTTTTGGTTACATGTCCACAGACCTTCATGTGACCAAAGGTACATGAGCCCCCCTCCCTTTCAATGCTTTATGGGTAAAAAGTTCACAAATGTTGGGTAGCCTTTTACGGATAATGGGTTCAGGTGAACCAACATGAATAGTTTAATTACCCCCATCATATTAGCAGGGGGTATATGCATGTGCTCTACCCTCCACAAACAAAAAAATTTAATCCTTAGATTTCCCCTCCCCCACACACACCCATCCTTGTACAACTGTTTCCGGTACCCCGTTAGCGGTGTACTATCGACTCTCTGGAATAGATTGTTACTGGGAGGATTGTTATTATTGCCTTTACAATTTTGTTAGATTACCACACTCAAGACGCCCACCACCACACTTCCACATCGTTTAAAATAGTCCTATCTAATATTTTTTTCTGCCTCCTGCTTAATAATAGGGTTCTTTTTAACGAAAAATATTGAAAGATTGTTGCTGCGTGAGCGACCCTTCAAAGATCACTCTCTAAGTGGGACATTTAATTTATTGGATTGTTACATGCAACACAAAAGTGACCTGTTTTGCACCAAAATCCGCTAGGGCCTCGCAAAGAGTACCCATAATTAGAGCGATGAAGAGGAGGGACAAAACATCATTCCTCGACTTGCACTGTAGAAAGTGTTTAATAACGTCTTTTATAAGGATCGTATAAATATAGGTAAGTAGCTCGAGGCGAAAGACTAACTAGA
This sequence comes from Holothuria leucospilota, assembly GCA_029531755.1. Classification (NCBI taxonomy): domain Eukaryota; kingdom Metazoa; phylum Echinodermata; class Holothuroidea; order Aspidochirotida; family Holothuriidae; genus Holothuria; species Holothuria leucospilota. Next base: position 33,829,062 of record CM055973.1, on the reverse strand, counting down.
ACAGTTGAATACGGTACTTGAGCATCAACTCATGACTCGCTTTGAATAAAAGCTGTAGACGAGGGCACGTTTTTAGATCAGTAGCCAAACAAATCAGTGTTTTATTTTGCGTTGGTTGACAACCACTGCAGACAAAAAGTGCTCATATATTAAATATGCAGAACCCACTTCTAGCTTTGTGAGGAACCTTTGTGACGGAAGACCCTCTAGCGTGCAACGTTTTAACTTATGCAGCTCATGCATAGACCTATACTGTTTTCTGATTCGAAACAGAATTGTGATGAAGTTGTCTTCTCTCTGTTCGATAGTGAGTAGGCTAAATGTGAAATACACAGAAAGGCGGAGTTAGCACATTAAAAGAAGGGTCTAAGCTCGAATCAAGTTTTGACATGTTAGGGTGATACTTGTTCTAAGCATTTTGGTAAAATTTGCATTGAAATCTGATGTGTGGTTTTCAAGATATTAGCAGTTAAAGTTGTCACATATTCAACGCAAAGTGAAATTGAAGCAAGCACACATGACGTCATAACCTCACATTAATAAGCACTCTTTTGTTTTTCTTTAAACTTTACAACCAAGTTTCTCCTCCGTAATCTCATGTTTTTGGAATGTGAATGCATGAGAGGCATGGGAGTTTTACAAACTTTAAATTCCCCGTGGGGAACTCCTATCCCTAATAACTTCAAGGTCAAAACAACAAACTGAAAAAAAAAAACAAAGGAAACAAAGCATTTCTCATCAATGTGAGGAACTGATATAACCCCGTTTGCCTCAAGCAATGTAGTAACTTCATTTGCTGATATCTCGAGTTCTACCTGTCCGGTTTGAATGAAAGTTTCACCACATTGCGTAGATTTAGTTCCTCTTCCACACATGAATATTATTTTTGCTTAGACCCTTTTCACACAACATGTAATACTGCCACAATATGAAAAAAGAAGAACGAAGATATATTCAACTTGTTTTCAAGAAGACTGCTGAACCATGCACGTGCCAGGGTAAAGAGAGAGGAAGGGGCATTGGGCCCGATTGGTCAACTTGTGTGACTTGTTAAGGGAATGAAAATGACGTGCGTTGATTTAGTAAATAGCACATAGATCCTTTGTAGAGACACTACGGCAAACTAGTTTTATTTCCATTTTTTAGTCCGTTGTATTTCCCTTGACAATAGAAAGGTATAGAAATTGTTGACATGGTGATAACAAATATCACCCCTGAGGAGACTAATAAACAAATAAATTTATTTCTGTACAACATGTGCATTTAAATTAACTTTATTCTAATACTAGGGTAATGATCGATAGCAGCTCAGCTCTTTCTTAATTCCCTGTTCCAAGGCTGTAGCTAGACAAGATACTGAAAGGCGTGAGATAAGTTTCAGGCGGAAAATATGTTTTAAGGGTAGAATATAAAAGCAATAATATTTTTCTAATTTTCTGAGGGGGAAATTTCTTCTAAGGGGACGCCGCTCCCCACCCCACCCCGTTTTCCTTGACTACGGTCTGTCCTTCTCTCTAGGGAAGAGGCCAGGTAACGAGTCAGCGACCAGGAAGCTACTATGCCGATCCTTTGAGCACGGCAGTTTTTACAAACGGCTATGTTAGTCCGCAGTGGTAATACAAGCGATAGGTAATTGTTTTACGCTTTGGAGCAGGGTAGGGTTTAGGTTCACACGTTCGTGGTTTCATCAACCAAGGAAACTCACTTATTAAAATTGTATTCTAGTGACTCAGTTGAACGTTTCAGAAAAAAGCAGGACGGTAAGTATTAAGAAGTGAAAATCATATTCCAATATATGTTGCATTTGGGAGATACTAATTACCGGGAAAATTATTTTTTGTCGGACTTGCAGTGCTTGATGGGACTTAGGTGATATCATTGTATCATTAGAATAAGTTTTATCTTTACAATTTTCATATCGCTGTATGCTGTGTCCTATAGATGACAACGTCCAACACTAGATTTACTCGGAAAACTCTAACAGAGCCAAATTTCAATGCTGTAGTAAAAAAAAAAGAAAAACAAAAAGGCACTTTTAGGAAATCTACCCTTTTAACATTGCATGCTGTGGCTTTGATGAAAGCCACAATGCTTCAATTATGACAAAGCTATATGACCAACCTACAAACACTGAAAGAGGAATATCTTAAGTTACGAATGCAGTGTTCGCAAAGCTTGGTTTGGAGGATATAAAATGGAATAATTATTTTCTTCACTTCACATAGGATCCTTACAAAATGCCATCTAAAAATGTCTTTGAGGAGATAACGTACAGTTAGCTAAGCAGGCTTGGGTCAGGATATTGGTAACATTGCTTTAGATAAACTATTTTTGCACATGCGACAGCTCTGTTTGCACACATAAACTATACCGGTAGTCATTTTTGATGAAAATCAACAGACACTGTCAATTTAGTGCAATGGCATCGCGACGTATATACATCTACAATAATAAAACATTCGTTTCGTCCTCTCCGTTTGTTTCAGTTTTATTGAAATGTTTTATAGAGACCTAGTTTAACTATCATTTTTAGACCTATTAAGCCCCCAACTGTAATTTTAAATGGCGAACTTTGGATTGTTTATTTTACTCAAATGTCACTTAAACAGCAAAGATCAAACTCGTTAAAGTCCCTTTTCTGTTACGTCCATTTCAGCGAACGCGGACGCTTTCCGTTCCTAGGTTTCGTTGTGTGTATTATTTCACTCGAAGCGCCTCTCCTGTGGATAACCCAGAAATTACAGTCAATTTCACGAATCGTTAACGGTCGTGGTAGCATAAGGAATATTTTGCGGAAGACCTGTACTCATTAACCCAACTTAGGAGAAGCAGTGAATACCTGACGTGTACTACCCACTAGCAGATTCGTTTCTTCGTTTGTACTTCTACGTAGAAAGCCTCAAAGCTGAAACGTTTATGTCTATAGTTTGTGTGCATACACAGGTAAGAGAAGGAGAATTAACAAACAAATTATCTTTTTGGCGCCAGACATGGAAACAAAGAAGCGAGTCGCTATACAATGTTTGGACTGTAACTTTTCAAATGAAGGATAGGTAATTTTCCATGGGTTTTCCCTTATTCAGTCCCTATTATCAGCTACACAAACCCATTCATTGTCATAATTTAACGGAAGTGTAAGCTGCAACTTTGATCAAATGGTAACAAAGCGGACAAAATGTTGTCTAATGCTTCCACTTTGTTCAGTCATATCCCTAATGCCTGCCAAAGTGAACAAGGAACAAATTCTTTTGGATATTCATAGAAATATGTGGCCTGAAGAATGGTTGAATGTTAGTGAATATTTCCAAGAAGGCAACATCTGGCCCGGTTTAATTCTTGCAGTAGCCTATGCCACCCACAGAGTTGGTATGCCATTGTAATACCCACTCCCTGGTACCGTACGGTAGTGCCCACTGCAAAGGTGGTTACGCAACGCATGATAGGGTTTCTCAGTCTAGGCTTTCAGTTTACGACTTTAGGAGCACACACACTCGCTCAAAAACGATGGTATGAATAATAAGAGAGTATATGAATAAGTCATGTTATGGTAATGAAGTTTGCTTCTAATATTGGACGCAGTCCTCTTCGCTTTGGCGGACGGTGGTTTGGGAAGCTGAGGAGCTGAGCAAACAGAGTCCGCTCCTCGAGGTAACTTGCGGCTAAAGATTTCTACTGATTGGTTTTTTCAGTTTGTTTTTCATCTTTGTAATATTTTAGTTTGTTACAGTTTGGTTTCTTGTCACTTAGAGTTGAGACACAACTTCTTTTGCCAGAGTCCGTTATTTCTCGAATAATTCGGTTTTTGTGTGTTTTTATTTGTGTGTGTGAGTTTGTTTTTGTTGTATTGTCAGATTCTAGTTCAAGATGAATCCAAAGAACGCAGCCTTTGTCTCCGCACTCGCAAGAAGAAGAAAAGTAGAATGAGAGAGGGAAAAATATCCTGAATACAAGATTGGGTACCATTAGTGTGGCTTTACTAGATTAAACTTCTCCCTACGAGACAGCTCAGCGTTGACGTGACAATCTGATGTTTTGTTGCATTTTTACCGTCTTGACACTCTCAGATCAAATTAACGGGTATGGGTATTCTTTGTTTCAGCTACGGACAGTTGAAAATGTTAAATATTGAAGTCTTTGAGTGGCAAAGTCTTACACTACATGAAGGTCGTTAGTTGGCACACTTTTTCCCAATAAGGTAAAAAAAAGTGTATTCGTTATACCCGCAAGATACGTTCGAGGTCACGGCTGTAAGAAAAGCTTTTAATATATATCCTGTTTATTTATACTTGAAGAAAAGCTGATTTGAATGTTGCATTCATCTTCATCGTGAAATATTTCAAGCAAACAATCCAAATAAGGCGACTTATAAATGACTTGATGTATGGATTTTAAGATATTTTTGTTTCTTTTTTGTTGCCAAAATGGGAAAAGAACCTCATTTGGAAAAAATAAATAAGTCAGGGAAGTGTCCCATAATTTTATACCATTCCATATACCATTTTCTTTCACCCAAGAATGTATTTAGTAGAGCAGACTTGTGTGGAAAAGTGTGTGTGTGTGTGTGTGTTTGTGGGGGGGGGGGGAGGGGGATAACGGGTCCTTAAGGCAAAAGTTACTGTGTGAAAAAGTTAAAATCAATGGGAGCATTTTCAAAAAGTGTGGGGGGGGGTATATCTCCACATCCTCCTAGGGATTTCATCCCATGAATGTATCACCTGTCAATGCCAATTTTGAAGTTTCTACGAAAAGGGTGCATGATGTTTGGTAAAATATGGTGAAACAACTTCAAAAATTCACACAAAATGAAAAATAAGTGAAGGAAACCTTTTCCTACGAACAGGGCATCGATGAACAGTACACAGAGAAATTAGAAACTTGGTAAACGAGAATTATGGAGAAAAAGGTATATGTGGTCGCAATATCTTCACCATAGCCGATAACTATAAGCCAATGAAAAATATGCTGCCTAAAAGGCCTATGTTTAGATAAAAATCTGCATTCATCTAGCCACCTCCAAACTAAAAAATAGAACACCTCTTGTTAAGATTCGTGACTGGCTTGATAACAAACAAAGAAACGAACGAGGGTTTTTGGTGAAATAAATCAGGGTTCAACTCACTTAAGAACACACCTTAGATTTTTCGGTTATTTTGACTGAGATGATTAACATTTCAACCTGTCAGACTAATTGGTCAAAGGGAAGCTAACAGTGTTTTCTTCTTCCTACGCCTGTTAATTAAAGAAAGTTTATAAATGGTGTAAACACTTTTTTCGCCCATAACGAGAACGCGGTGAAATAATAAACCAGGAAGGGTGATTAATAATATGAGTAGCTATCGCGAAATGAGTAAATTTACCCTACAGGTTCCTCGAGTGATGTGGTACTTAACTGTAGGGCAGGTTCAGTACCCCAAAAGAAGTGTAGCCTATTTAATTCCATATGGGGCAACGACTCCCACAGTGGGGGATGGGATGAAATTTCGGGGTTCGCATGTCGAGCCCTAGAGAAAGAATGTTGAAGAGTTACGCCGCAGGGTAAACACGAAAGATAAAAAAATAACATAAAAAAGACATACAATTGTTCGTTAACCACGGTGATTTTTTTATCGCAACAGTAGGGACTCTTGACCAGAGTGCATTGTCAGTCGGTAGGGATAGCGAGCTACAATGGTGGTTCCTGCCCCCTCCTTCTTACGATGAGCTAACTTGGGTATACATGTTGGGTTGCTCTTCCTGTAAATGTGGGTTGCCATGATAAAAGCTAAGGAACTACTGAAAAAAACTGTAGTAAATGTTGCACTGTGAAGGAGAGGTTAGCCTGATTACACCTGCTGCCTTTAACAATTTCGCAGAATACGCCCATGCAGTTTCTCATACTACATGAATCGCTCTTGTATCCCTAGGTTGATTAGTGTAATTATTTTCACTTACTGATTTGACAGTTGATACACAGGTCAAAAGTTCCGCAAGATATCAATTCACGAGCAGCGGTAAAGCACTTCTGACATTGTCCATTCATTTAATAATTAAATTATCTCAAAGATGATTAGACGATAATTCGAACAGGAAGCACTCCATTACATTCAAGGTACAAGGAAAACGTGTACACTCTCCCTTTCTTACAGTGTACCACCTGACAATATTATGGTTTGTAACTGGTCTGTCTTTTTCTTCATTTTTGGAAACACATGTAGCTCTCTCTCTTAGGCAATCGCCGCTTTGTGTATCATATAACTATTGCCTTTATAGCCAAGTAAGACATTCGAAATTGAAGTTGATACCGCTCCATTACCAACCATAGTAGTCCAAAGTAATGAAATACTCCTTTACTTTAGAGTTTCTGATTACCTGGGGTTTGTACGACCTTGTCTACACCAGAATTTTCACTTAAAACCCCCTACCAGGCATTTGACGGACCACTTCTCACGTAAAATGGACCCGGCCACCTTCCACACAACCGTACCGGCTGAGTCGGCCTGTGGGGCGATGGTATTATCGGTAGTGCCAGCACAGAGTAAAGTGAGCTTGTGTTTAATCAAGAAAGACCATGTAATTATCAAACATAACTGTTGGTATCAGGAGCTTAGGCAGGTTTTAGAAAAGAGAGATTCCAAAAACAGACCATGAATTTCCCTTGGACATCTTCAGTCAAGGGGCGGGGGAGTTCTGGCCGCATGGCCCCTTGGAAAACACTTAAATTGCAAATATGGCATCACAAAACGAAACTGTTTCATTTGATGGGTGAAGACGACAAACTTAAGGTAACCGTATACCTGTACTGTGTTAACTTCCAACACATTATACGAGGCTCATAATATCTTAAAATTTTAGAAGGTAGGAAAGGAAGATTCCCCCGAACCCATCAACCTGTCCAACTACCTTTGCCCCTTGACATTCTACTGGTGTATGGTAATTCTGTATTATCATCATAGGCATACGGAATTTTTTTTCGAGTGTGTGTGGCTGAGACGTTTTTGCCCAATGGTAAAATTTTGAATGGATTCCTACGACGTCTACAGTTGAATTAAACCATACACTCAGAGAAGGTCTGACCTGGCGGGCACCTTACCAAAATTTGGTCAAATATTTGACTGAATTCGGTTCAAGAGTGAATCAAATCTGGTCATTTTTAACCAAATCTAGTCAAACAATTACAAATTGATCGGATTCCGGGTTCATGCCAGCTAAATCAGATTTAGTTCATATTTTGACGAGATCTTTTTTTAGTTTGTATGCACAACGGTTCAGAACTTGGAAATACGAAACCCTTTTTACACTCTCCATCCAGGCCCGTAGCCAGACAAGGTACTGTAGGGGGGCAAAATTTTTTCCCGGGGGCGAAAATTTTTTCAGGGGGGCCAAATGTGTACAAATGTATTAAGTCAATGGTAAAATTCAAACTCTCTAGGGGGCCAAAAAATTTCAGGGGGGCTTCTCCCCCTGGCCCCCTTTGACTACGGGCCTGTCTCCATCCCCTCACTACCTTTAGTCCTTCAGCCTTTCGGCAGGTCTTGAAAGATATTCGAACATAGAAGAGTACTTTCCTTGCATACTTTTGGAGAGAATATCTGCCACAAATCTGCCTTATTTTAAATACTCAGCAACGTAAAGTGACTTATGTTATTTCGTTACTTATTCTGTGTTCATAGGTCTATATTCAGTTACGTTATGTAACCGCAGAACCACAACGGGGGCACCGTTACCCCACGATTGTGGGAAAGGATTGCTCGTACTAGATCCTTTTAAATTTCACCAGCGAGTGAAAGTAATTCAATTAATTCTATCCCGTGTACTGGAATGCCAAAACCGCCGCAATAGCAATATTGTTGGTTTAACCCATTGTTGAAAATTAACACAACGAAGAGAGCATTCAATGAGACTTGACAATGACCTTCAATAATGAAACTATTAAATAAACGTATGAAGTGTAGTAACGTCACTTTATTAAAAAAGCATCATTAACCATTCAACTTCATCCCTCCCATTACCAAATGAGTTAACGCGGAGGCTAGGCCGTGATTTCTTGAGGGTCTAGCTACTAATGGCTATTAATTCCCTCTCACGATCTGTCATCAGCTACCACGAGAGCGTCTTTATGTTAAGTATAAGATAAATGGCCCGATAATGCCAAGCGATGAATGACCGTCATTATAGGACGATAGCCTTCCTTAATTGCGCTGCAATCTCTTTTCTCTCTCCCTTTCTCTATACCTGTCTTTACAAGATATACTCGTTTTCTTTCAAGAAAGATTTATACAGGTTTAAAGATGAATGTCCATCTCACGGTTGTCGTTAAAGCCCTTCAGATAATCACCTTGGAAATTACTCAAGCTTACTGAGTTCAAACTTATGTACAGAAGTTTCACTGTAATGTGCACTGAATGATGATTAAGTTAGGCATAGATCTCTATACCGTACTACAAACTTCCTGTGTCACTGCTTCTTCAAATTTGGCGAGATCGTAACCGAGCGATCATTATAAATCATTGGTGTAACTGTCTATAAGTCACGTTTTATCTGGCCTATTTAAAGGGAAACTGCATTCACCCCAGTTCGAATTAATTTACCCTGGTATCCGTATTCACAAATGGTTCATTTTAAACACGTGACAAAATTGTGGTCATGGAATTGCTTAATTTATGTAGAACAAATCCTTCCTTTACCTTCAGCTTTCAACATTTATGTTTGGAAACATAAAAGAGACTTAATAAGCGTAATAGAAGGAGATTAGTTAAATTTCATTGATGTTTTAAAAAGAATTTAGGGCAACTGCTTATTGCCTTTAATGGATAACGTTCTATTTTGCAGACACATATGAAGCTTTTTCAATGGGGAATTCTTATTTTTTGAAAATGAACCATGAATATGGAACAGTATCTATGAATGCCACCATGGTGGCAAGTAGCGTACCCTGAAATTTGATACCAAAAATGCTCCATAGATTGCCGGAAATGATAATTCTCATGCCTTGTAAATCGCTTCTAAACAAACTTCATTTTGGGATCTCATGTGTTTGAAAGTTTCACTTCCTTCAGTAGGAGGTAACATAGAAAACATTTATTTGGTAAAATCACTGAAGACAACGGTGATCACCGACGAAAGTCGCTTCCCGTTGTATGTATGATTACTTTTTTAAGGCCATAGCCAACGTGTCCGTCGAACACTTCAACGTTAATGTGAATGCGATAATTATTGCATTTGAAGCTATATCTATGTCTGATCACCATCATGGGACAAAGTCAATGTTCTCCCGAATTTTGAACCCAGATTGCGAGTTCCAAGTTTAAACTGCCATATCCAGTTGTTAAAAACACCATTCTTGATCAAAACCGTGGTCAGGCTAGTGAGACTTCTTACTGATCTATGTTTATAGTGACGCATCTCTGTTCAGAGGTAGGGCATAGCAAAGATGAGATGAACTTTGAAAAACTGGAACAAATAACATGATTTTGAAGGGTGGAGATAGCCTGGCAGTTCAGTGTACTGCTTTGTATTCAAGGGGTCCCCAGATCAGATCCCGGTAAAACCACCTATAGGAATTTCTGAGTGGTAGCTCACCGTATTGCTTGTTCGCATTTTGCTGCAAGAGTCGAAAAGAGAAGCACTTACGATCAAAACGTTACAGGGTCCTTAATAATCCCAAGTGGCTTCCTGGTCCCTACACGTTAATCCTAACCCTATTGTAAGGTGCATAATTTATCATTATGACTGTTTCCTTTTACCCAAATGAATCAAGCGTTTCAGCTTGTAGCATACCCCCTCCCCATCTCTTCCGACAGTATAGTGAACATCGCAACCTTTCTCAAACGGTGGGTCACAGGAAAAAATAACAAATAAAAATGATAACTCTTTAAATCTGTCATTATTTTTAATACAGTTAATCGAGTCGTTCGATACAAGTGGAAATTTCGACGTATACGTTGCTTAGTTTTGAAACTTTTCTGGTATAGTTTAGTTACAAACACAAGTAAAACTCCCTTTTTTTCAGTTAATGTATGCGGAAATATGGTCCCAGAGTAATTTCAACAATCCAAAGTGGGACTCGAATTGCAAAAGGTTGAGAAACCTTGGAGCCTCAGCGGATTTGCCCATTGTTTATGATTGTATTTACTTATACACAATTGGAGTAAATACTATGTTCTTTACATAGCACGAGTGACTGTCGGAGACGGTTTATGAGGCTGTAGAAAGCTTTATGGAATACCATGGGATACCATGAAGACTCCAGACGTCTCACAACACTACCGGTGTTGTATCATGCGGAACGGACCATGGATATTGCCAGGGGTTCGGAAGAAACCCCAAGCCCCTGGTTACGGGCTTGTGTTTTGTAAGACAAAATTAAACGGTCATCACTGAAGAATTTAGTTCAGTATCAATACACAGAACGTACATTTTAAGGCGCTTCACTTGGCCTTTAGGCTTATGATCATTCATTGTACATACTGTAGGTCGTAGTGTATGAAATGTTTGAGGATACGATATTTTCTAATCTCATATTTTCTGATTTACGAATGAACCATATTAAAATTATAACTACATTTCTTTGTACGGACTTTCTATTAACTCACTTAAGATACTCCTAACATGTAATGCTTTGAAAGTTGTCATACAATTTTACTGCTAGTCACGTATATGCCAACAAGAATTCTCCAATCATTATTTTAAAGAGTGTACACCGACGTAACTGTAAAACCAGAGGAAAGCAAGCCAGCAGCTGTTGATTTATGTAAGAAGTTTTTAATCTATTTATATCGTAAATGTGGGGCCCTCAGCTTGATGCTTTCCCTTGTTATCCATACTGTCTCTATGCATACTCCCCTTATTATGTCTGGCCTCCTCTGATCTGGGAGTTGTCGGGGATGACAATGATCAGGCTGCTCAGATTATGATATCTTGCCAGTATTAGGGAGGAATAACCCCTGGGGTGGGACTAAAATGGTAGAAAATAAATGAATGCATATCTGTTGGAGTATAAAGGGTAATTGTTCAGTCCGAGTTAGGCTTCCAAACCATGATTCAACTTAACGTAAGTACTATCGTTTTACCGGTACTCTAAATGTAGGGTACACTGTGACCAACACGCTCATACATTGTATCAACCCAACCAACGTAATGCACTCAACACCTTGCGCTGCTTCTTCAAAGACGACAGGTTTCATTAATAACCTGATTTGGTACCTTTTCAAAACAAGGCGCAAAATTTGAAATATTGTGAAATTTTAAAGATAATAAAGAATTTTAATGATTCCAAGCAAACATAGGCCTAAAAGCCCTTGAAAGATTATCGGGATATGGTATTACGCTTAAAGTTATGGTGACATGCCACCAAAGAGCTGTTTTATTTGACAGTTAACGAATGAAATCCCCGAAATGAAAGATCCGTTGGAGTAATTTCAATATCTCTTACCGTTCGCAAAATACACCCCTTCATAAATTGACAGTTTCTGCAATAACCCATAGCTCATGCAAAAATGATGATGTGGGTGTGTTGAACAGTGGTAACATTTCTATCCATTGTAAATTATCTCTGAATCACTCATTAGATAGTACACAGATCGATGAGTGATAATGATATATTTCAAGGACACAATTTTAACTCCCAAAATAAATCCCTCGATCAGGGCATACCAATGCCACAAGTGTCCTTGAAATAAGGTCAAAAAAAGCAAAGGATAACATTAGCCATATTTGATGAGTCCCTCTTTCGACATCACAAATTTGCATATTTAGCTCATATCCAATCATGATATAAGTCTAAAAATAGAAAGCACTATGTCAAATGGTTGATTTTTATTGGATTTTGATGTAAATTGTGGCTATTTTCTAGGTTTTTTTAATACTTTTTACATCAAATATTCAACGATATCATTTTCATGTCACCAGACCTTTAAAGGAACAATGTAGCAACTCCAGTCCTAATGAGTGTATCCCAGTTGTCTAGTTCATGTTTCATCAAACTTGTCTCTTTCCTTACCATGTAAAGGGTAATTTTTTGTTTTGCACTAAATGATTAAACTTAAGTAGAGTACCTCTTTGTTTATTTCTTATATGTAATGGTTATGTGCTTTGCGATATCACGGAAGGTCTTTGCATAAAGAAATATGACGAAATTTGAAGGACCTGGCTGATGTTTCATAAAAGGATGCCATCAAGCCCGTTGCCAAGGGAGGGGCAGCGGCGCCCCCTTCAAAATTTTTCGCCCCCTCAGAAACAAAACTTACCATACCTTAATGCAGTGTAGTATTTTTCACACCTAAAAAATATTTCGTCCCACGCCCCCGGAAGTTACCTCACCCAGTTAAGCACCTTGTCTGGCCATGGGCCTGGATATCAGGTAGTATGTCTGTCTGTCGGCGACTGAGTAACAGTCCATGCAGTTAAGTTTCTAGCCCTTTTTAACTAATAAGAAGCCATTTTAACCCTCTAATCTTTGACACAAATCGGGAAGTCTTATGGCTATGATTTTTGTATCAACTTAAAGAAAAGCTTTTTAATGCCCTTTTTTCTTTGATACGAAAAACTCGATGTGGCTTAGGGCAGATATATCACCTGATACTCTCAGTGTGCCTCACATATAAGGTTGTGGCTTCTGCATATTTCCTTTTAACTGAGTGTTTAAATCAGCGATTAAAATCTGCCTCTTAAAACTTTTATCAGTGCACTGTTTATTCACTACAGCTTTTCCAGTTTTTGGCAGCTGTGAGAATCATTTTTGGCGGTACCATCAGACGTTAATTTGCCTGGTGATGTTGCTAATTCTTCGATCCTTTGTTTCATTAACCACGCCTTATTAGTCAAAATCGATACTCAGGGCAAAAATTGTTAATTCTTTTCCCCTCTTTTCTGTCGCAATAACCTGAGTCTTCAATGCACTTCACTGCAAACGACTTTCCTGTCGAATCTACGGAGTTGACTGTCTGAAGAAAATATGAAATTATTCAAACATATGTGTGTAAGAGGTATTTAATAAGCAAGTCTAATAAATACCACGCTAAGAGGATGTTATAAAATGAAGAAAACATGTGTTTGCGGCTCCTGCTTTTGACAACTGATCTAAAAGAAGATGAATTTGTGAATGATTAATTTAAAGACTGATAGTTGTTAATGTTCTTAACGGAAGGAAGTTTATTTCATCGTCAGTTTCGGAATGACTTCTGTCATCACCATAATGGCGACAGCTCGCCGGAAATATATCATAATGCCGTTTCCCCCTTCAACCTCCACAGTGCATGACTGACACTGCATCTTTACTACAGTGACTATATGGGGTGAGAACACTGTTACGTGCATCAGGAGGTTCATGTTTGCGAGTACGTGGGCTTATTTGGAACTTGACACCGTGGTAATGCACTCCCTGATGAAGCTTTGAAGAGTGTTCATTGGAAACGTGGTGAAGTCAGGGTGATAACTACTTCTGGTCTAGTTTCAGCTTGCAGTACTATGTAACTGATGTAAGGACAACCCTTAAAAATACTTTAAGACTTAGTCAGGTTCAGATAGTCAATTTTTCCGGAGTACAATTCAGAATCAATCGCTCCTCGTCATTGTTCGAATCAAATTCCAGCTTAAACGGTCTGAGTCCGGGTCAAGTGGTGAGTCATTTGGTTTGAGTCCGGCTTAAAGAATTACTGATCATATAGATTACAGTTTGGTGAGTGATATCAATATTTTTCACGACCTTTAAAGGTACCTTGAGCATGTATAAATGATGCCGTGATGCGAGATATGCCCGACATTTCCAACATGGTCCTGATTCCAGCATTCATTTTCAATCCCTAACCAACCGTTTGTTGGATAAACCTGGTAGTATTTAGATAATAGAGAAGAGTAATTGGACCAAGTGTATACGGATGTGCTCATACGTGTGCTTCTATAATGCATGGTCCTGAAGTCGGGTGTTCAATACTTTGGATGCGTGAGGAGGAGGCATGAACCGATTAAGGGTGTGGTGGGTCCTATAGTCCACTAAGAAAGCAGGGACCTGAATAATTCGCATTCATTAGTTTAATTGAAAATTTCTCCACTTTTGAATTACATTACATTTTTCTACTTCACAGAATACTTTACATGTAATGTAAAATTATTCTTACATACATGGGTCTGTTTTCAAATAACGAACTTATTTGAAGACATTTGTTAATCAAGAATTGACTGATAATCGTTTCCTTAAGTAATGTTGTTTTAATCGCACCCTTCAGGGCGTGGGATCTCGGAGAGTGCGGTGCCCTAGGCCATGGCCTGTTCGGCCTCTTCCACCCCCCTTCGGGAGGACTGACAACGTCAAACAACAGAGGTTAGTAATCTGATTTAAATATTGAACCTGTGCGATTAAAGTTAGCTCCATTTGGTTTCTGCCACTTGTATAAAATACCAATACTACAAACTACCATAATATTCCATCGCTCAAAAGGTAAATTCTTTTTTTAAGATGACATTTATCTTATTCCAACAGTGAAAAAACTAGATTATTTTATCAATATGAAGAACACCAGTTGTAAACTAAGAGTCAAGAAGTGTTTTCTCCTTTTTTCGTTGATTATTCACAATTCTGATTTAGCTTTACAGGGCTATACATGTGAGCACAGTCTTTGGATAGAGTGAAGTAAAACTTCTCTTTCTAAGATCACACCCCTTAAGTTCCAACGCTTTAATGTTCCGAAAACGCTCCTGCGTTCCAAAACTTTGCATGCAGATATGAGGCCTGAGTGATCGATCCAATCAATGCATTTTCGTGCTATACAAATATTTGGATAAATTACTCTTGTTTCTAACCCTACGGGCCTCTAACTAAGGAACATTAAGATATCGTAAGGAAGAAACGCCGTCGTTTATAGAAACGCATTTTTTGTATGACCTACAAATATGAAAATGAAGTTAGTAGAATCCAAACTTATACTCTTGTCTTATGTCATTTAAAAGAACTCGTACTTTTCCTTTTCAATAATTTAGACTGAAATGTGTTTTTGCTGTTGAGAACAGGACTGTACTCGTTTTCCAAGGAACAAAACATTTGTGCTCGTACACTTAATCAACATTGTTCGCACTATACAAGTCTGGTAGTCGCACCCAGACATTTCCTTGCATCACCATCAAGAGGGTATCATTTGGTCATTCTCTGGAATATCACCACAAAAAGTTATTACGTAACGTTGATAATTCAAGCCCGGGAGTACGAGTACGGTACAAGCACGAGTACCAAACGGTATTCAATAATACTTGCAGAGACAAAGAAACGTGAGTATGATGCACATACAATCACATTCACGAGTCTGTCAACTCCCTAAATCCAAAAGAGTGAAATTAGGGACGAATCTAAAATTAAGACTGTCACTCTAAAAGTGTGAAAATGACCCTTTTGGATTGAAATCTTTCAATCCAGATTTAGATTGGTCCCTTATCTCACTCTGAAAGAGTGACTTTTTTCTTTAAAGTTTTAAGAGAGAAATCTTGTCCTTCAAAATGTTCGTTTTCAAGTTCGTCGTTGAAAGAATGTAGGGAAAATGTAAATTAATGTAAGCCGTTTTAACTGAAGCCTATTGCGAGCCTACAAGTCAATGAATAAATTTCTAAGGGATGCTTTAAAAGACACTCATTTAAATGTACTAGTCATATCCCAAGATACACTTGAAATGATAATAATACAGTAAACTGTTTTATCATGGAGGAACAAGGTCATATTGTTTAGGGGAAATCGAGTCTTCGTGTTACAAAACTCCTCACCACTGACCATTGGGAATCTTCAGAAAAGGAACATTTGGGGGCTTTGTAAAAGTGTTGCAAGGGCTGCCTGTTTTATTAAAGTTATGACTGAAGTATTTATTGATAATTACCTCGTTATGGGATAATCGAATCAGTCGCAACAGGGCATTTTTTTTAGCCCTAAAGGATATCATTTCTCTGGTTATATTACATTCAAAGGCGTCACTAGAGGAGGCGTTGTGGGGTCTCACCTACGATTTGGTAACATTGACGATAGTTGGGAAAACGGAATGCGACAGTGAGAACTCAACAGCAAGACTTTTTGACAACCACACTCCAAATTTCCAACTTTCGGCCTACTTGTCTCTGTGATAGAATGACTGAGCATGTATGAGGTACCATTTTGTCTGTTTACATTTTAATTTCATTTGAACACGAATTAGTATAGTTGGAAAGTCTAGCTGCGGTTGAGGGTGGCCTGTCTTTCGAACTGATTGACTGAGGTACATTTTAAATAACTTTCTATCACAAGTCGTTCCAACCACGGAGCTGTTACGGACAGCACCCTGTTCCAACGAACTAAACTTTTAGTGGGGCCGCGAGTTTTTCCATGTGCTCTTTTATTGAAGCGGATATACATACACAATATATACTTATAAAGCCCTGACTCATCAATGCTGTCAAATTTATGGTGCTATAAAAAGATTTACGAACGATAAAGAAAGAAGCTTACAGACCCAGACTTGAGAATCTACAGAGTAGAGCACAGGTACCGGTAAGTCTCAAAAGTTCTCTTGAGTGTATGTAGGTATTCTGATCCCCTAATTCTAGCTGGAAAATCATTCCAAATGCTGGGAACAGCATATAACAAATTGTCGTAAAGGATATGTTACGATCTGTTTCATAACAGGTATGACATACGGATCCAGTTTAGGACCTCAACCAGCTCTAGTCCCCCTTCCTTTCTGAAATTTTATTGCCCTGATAATGACTGTGAAAATCTGAAAATGTACTGGCCAACCAAACACGAATAACAAACGGACACCCAAAGGGGAGATGGAGAGGAAATTTAGAGACACAACGGTGAAGCTTTGGTTTAACAGCTGGACTGAAGTGGAACATAAAGTTTGTCTAGTTAAGTGGAAAACTGACAAATTACCGTATTCTCTACCAGGAGAGAAGGAATTAAGTCAAGTTAATGACTGTGGGGTATACAAAACTCGGAAATCGCATATAGTGGGTCGCCTTCTCCACATTGTCCGGGGAGAATCTTGCACCTATCTACCCTAGATACACCAGGGAGTTGCCACTATAGAACCATTAGATACACCTACGGTGATCTTATGTATACGTTTGCTCGTTTCCCCAAACCATGGATCTGCCCTGAAGGTGACAAGTAATTTTGTAAAGGAAGTTACGGATGCACATTTTCTAACAGAAATGTAAATATGCCAACAAAACATCATCCTGGAGAAATTTCGTAATGTCTAAATACGCTGGAGGTGGGGTGTCCGAATAGATCTTAAGAACTGGTCAGACCAGAAAGTTGTCCCAGAAGTGTCTGGTCAAACTAAAGATTGGTGGGTGCAGATTGCGACAGTTGAAATTTTCTGGCTTCAAACCCCATCTGGTTGAAACTTTTGCCTATCCACTCAGCCACCATTTCTTGCTTACGTCCTGACACGAAATTAAATATTTCAACTATAAAATGAGGTTTTCCTGTGTGTTGAACTCAACTTGGTGACGCGGATGACACACGATGTACTTGTGAGGCAGTAATTAGTTGGAAATCGTGTTGCCTAGGTAGCAGGCTGTGCGGCATATTCATTGTACAGTCATATCATATCATGTTTTGGAAGGGTTAAAGAGGGGCTGAGAAAACTAAGTCTGCTCTGCGGGGTAGAAATCGTACAGCCAACTTTTCAGGCAAGTTATGATGGTTTCCTCTTTTCATGATTACTTTAATCCAATTGATGTTCGGTACCATAAAAGGTATATAGCACTTTATAACCTGACTGCAGAAACAATACAGTTATCTTGCGGCCATTTACAAAGTTAAATCCAAAATGCAATTTGTATTTTTGTCCTTCAATATGGCATTTATATGCTTTCGGACCTGTAAATAATCGAGTTGAAGCAAGCGATGCGAAAAACTTTCATGGTCAGTGAGTGATGAAGGGCATTTTAGGAAACTTTTATACGAGTTTTATTATATCTGGCAAACCTAATTTTCGTCGTGAATAGTGTAGTTATGGACTTGTTTTTCTTGCTAATTTCAGAAAGAAGCGAACATTGAAGTTGAAATTAAGCAATTTCTTCAGTTTAATTGGTAACCTAGCAACATACAATATTATCTTGAGATCTTGAACTTGAGCAATTAAGCAAATAAGCGCGAAACCTGAACGTCAAACTTACCAGCAGAGGTTGACAGTACTTTCTCCGAGCACTCGGATTGCAAACTTAGAACACGTACGAAAAGGTTTATACATTGTGCCTCCAATTAATATCCGGTATATCTGTATTCAAGACATAACGGGATTTCAGTCTGTTAAGTGTCATAGTTATTGCAGAAGGGTGGGACACCTTCGCTCGAATGAAAGATATTTAGCTAATCTGACTTTAAACGTGGTGTCTATTTCAGTACAAAATTCCTCCTTAAATCTATAAAACTTAAGCAATTTAACACAATATTAAAGATGAATGCGAAACTTCGATCAGCAGCAATAAGTTTTTGTATCGCTAGAGACTCGGAACTTTTTCAAGTCACGTAAAAGTTTTAAACGGTTCCAGAACTATACATGTATGTATATACATATATATATATATATATATATATATATATATATATATATATATATATATATCGATACAACTAGTCCTAAACACTTACAACCCTTAACACCACCAGTCCTAAACCCTTAACACTTAACTCCTTGCTCTCACGTAGAGGCGTCAGAATACAGGGGCGCGGGCATTTACAGAGCTAAACAAATATAACCTCTGACAACTATTCCATCGGAATACAAATTACAAACAAGACTGTGGAGAAAAGTTTTGCGCACGCGCGTAATTGAGCTGGAAAATATTTTCAGTTGGAGATGAGACTGAAGGACATTACCAACGCGATCATAACTTGGATATATACCAACGAATTTGCTCAAATATTGAATTTAATTTTAGCAGACGGAGTTTTTGAAAAGAAGGTTGAAAAAAAAGTGGTTCACGAAGGTCTTAATTCGCCTGGCGCTGAACAGAGAGGGATATTTCTGTTCAAAAATGCACTTTTTATTTGTCAATTCTAAATATGACATAAGAAGCATGCTTCGCTAGAAATTTCACCAGCCAATTTCAAAAGTAATAAAAATAGCCCGGGGTTCTTATACAATATATCAGAAACCTGCATTTAGGGTTCTTATACACTATATCAGAAAACTGCATTTTCAGTGTGCTGAAAAAGTATGAAAGAGGGGGAGATATATAGAAAGAAATTCAAAACGATATCGTTCAAGTCTGGTTATTTAATCACTTGGGGAAGAAGAACGACGGATTGAAAGTATGATGCTCCGAAGACAAAGTGCAGCAATTGGGAAGGCTCTCAGACTGTATCGTGTAAAAAAGATGGCGACACTAAAAGATTATGAAACTGGAAAAATTCCTTACAGAAATTCTATACAACTCTTTGGGAACATTTGTTTAGAATTTCTCAACAGAATGTGAAAAATTCACAGATATGTTCCATAAAAATTCTATAGAAAGATTGAAAGAAGAAGTGCACGAAAGGAAGAAGTGCATGAAAGTGACATAACGGGAATAAACAAGAATGAGTAGTTCAGTAACGGTTGATTCATACTTCAGTAAAGCTTGAAAGAGCTTTGAAAGTTGAACACTGTTCAACTCTGAGCTATGTCTGTGAATGGCTCGGAAGAGCAAGGGGACCATATATGGTTCTCATACGGTAGCTTTATAGCGCGTGAAAATTGGAAGCATAAAGGCCTGTTCACTCGTCCAAATTTCCACTCGCTATAAAACTATGAAAAACAGATATGGTCATCAGATATGGTATGAAACAACCATTACTGACCTACTCATTCCTGTTTATTCCGGTTGCGTCACTTTCGTGCACTTCCTCCTTTTCAAAAGATATTCTTTAGGGTTTTACAGAAAAACATGCGTAAAATTTTAACAAATTTCATTAGTTTTTTTTTTCTAGAATAACACTAAAATTCTACAGCAGTCTAAAGAAATTCTATGCAAAGTTGTAAAGAATTTCTATAAGTTTTCATAGCTTTATGGCGCTATACCTTACATAAATATGAATCGGCCTTGAATCAGTAGTTGTAAGTCAGAGCTTTACACGTGAGGATGAATTTTGTGCCCAATCATGTAATAAACGGATAGGGCAATAAAGGTTATAGAGATCTGGCCGTTTTGTTCCATTTTGTGGCAAGGGAGATGGGAATGGCTATAAATTTGGTATTCGCTGGTGTTGAGGTATAGGTATCAGTACCGATACCAGTGCTACTACCAGTCCCAAAATGGAGTTACACTGGTGGAATCTATTCCAGAGAACACAGAAATATAAGCATTGCGCAATGTAAAACAAGAAAAACAAGAATATAAATACACTACGACATGTAGAAAAAGACATTGTTCTAACAGATGACTGAGAAGCATAACGTCGTTGTCCTGCCCAGACACTACCTAATGCGTCAATCAGCTAGCCTTTTCAGATTTGTGGTAAAAATCTTACACAATATGCCTTACACATGAATTCAAACTTCTGCGGAGCCAAAATAAGGCAGCAAGTTTTGTTATGCTATATTTACCGCGCTAAACATGTTTTTATACCCCACCATTCTATCGCGTAAGTGGGGTGTGTAATGTTACCAACTCCGGTGACCACGGCCGTTGCAAATGCAAGAACTCTGAAATGCATCAAATGCTTGTGAGTTAACTGCGTTATCGAGCTCACTACTTCTGAATTTTTTGCATTTAGACAAAACTAGGAAAATAACAGTTAATCGTTTTAGGGTGGCCAATTCGTCATTTTTTGAAGGGGGATACTAATATTGTCGTCAATTCTTATTCGGTAGCCCCGCACGAATAAGGTTTTCGAGCATCATATTGACCACATCTGAATATATAGTAAGTAACTGTAGTCGCTCGAACTAGTTTTGGATTACGTCAGCTTGTTTTGTTGAAAAGCTTTCTTCTACTGTTGAATTAATGATCGTATAAGGCCCACAATCCGTAGGTGTGGAATAGACAGAGAATCGGCGAGGAAAAAAGGGCTAAACCATGCTCTGGGAGTAATGCCACAAAATACTTTTGCAGAATAACATTAACAGGGGGTACCTATAGGAGCTGGCAGAGAACGTTTCCCCTCTCAGAGGCCTAAATTTGTGTCGGTAAGCCAAAATGCAAGCACTTATATGAAACTGTTATTATGTAATAGCGTCACACCCTGGCCAAATCTTTTCCCCTTCATGTTCCCGTGTCTGGCTAAAGCTAGCAATGAAGAAGTTCTACATAAAATGAGAGTGATTGTAATACCCGTTATTTGGAGTGAATGGGTCGACCTGGTACTGGCAGGTAAATCTAGAAGGAAAAAATTAGCAACGGAGTTAACCTCCTACTTATCTATGTGGTGCTGCCTATATCCTCAATTCCTATGGCCCTTTTCCTCATATTAAAGGAAAACAGCAATCAAATTTTCAAACAAAACATTGGAAACATGGGAAATGGGACGGTATATAAATAATGCTTGGTATTATGTTATTAAATCAGAAAAACAAGTCGGTAAAACTGAGGTGCTTAAGTTGACGTAGTTATCACACTTACAGGTAGGACAAACTCCCAGACTATAAATGTGTGCACTTCCGTCTTTGAATATATTTTGATCCATCCATACAATTTCCCACCTTTTCAAGGAAAAATAGCTTTCGTGTTCATCGCAGCAGTCCCGGGGGGAGCACTGATATTTGTTTAAATGGCATACCTCTTGAAACTTCGATTACTAAATCTAAACTACTGGATAAAGCGTTAAGCAGAACCAAATCACCATAGATACGCATTTATTGTTTGGTAAAAATAGATTTTCCAAGTAAAAAATATGTCTAGCCAACGTTAAAAAACAAAATGATGAAGACCTGTGTTTGAATTCTAAAATATCTGCTATCCTTAGGGTCCAATTCATAACCACGAACAAACTTCAATTCGTATCATGAAAATGAAAACCGTACTGGAGAAAATTGGAGTTCTTAAGAATTTAAAACGCCCGTCGCCAAAGCATGATTATGGAGGACATTATGTCGTTTGCAGTTGTTGGAGTAAACACATATACTTTAAGGATTTTAGTTTGTTGCGTAAAAGCACTGGGTTTCCAGATTTTTTGAGGTGTAAGTTAGCTGTAGATAAAAAAATTCATTTATCCATTCGTTTATTCTTTCATTGGTCAATTCGTTTCTTCCATCGGGGAGTAGCTTTTCGGGAGTTTATTTTTGTTTAAGTTAAGTATCCCAATTACTCATAAAATTCAGTTCTCTGGATTTCATTTAAAAAAATTCCAATAAATTTCCTACGATGTACATGTTCAATAGAGTTGATCTGTTACAGTTTCAAATCTTCCGACTTTCTGACATTGTATTTCTACAAACACAAAATATTGCTATTAAAGCAGTAGCTTATGCCGTCTACACTTTGTCATACTTCCTCACAATTCTTTGTGAAGAAACATTAAGACCTAGCTAAATTTCAAAATTTTAATGTACCAATCATCCACTTTACAAATAATATACAGCAAAATTTTTGTCCCTTACAACTCCTTATTCATATTATTTTACAGCGTTTTACAAACACGCACAAATATTTTGAGTCCAAAAGTAGACGTGAGCAAAACATTACTCCACTCATACATGTAAGGTGACTTTTGGTTATGACGAGCTATGTGTTTGGCATATGATGTATCGAAGGTAATGATTGGTTGAAAGTTTTAACCCTTTGTAGCAAATGTATTAACCACCGTCAATGCATTACTGGTTTCGTTTAGGGGATTGCAAGGTCATTCTAAGGGAACTTGCGGTAGTCAAAACGATTCGTTTTTATAGAGGTAATGTTAGTTTGAGAGAAAGCATGCATAATACTGGTAAATATGGGTAGGTATAAGGTATTTAGGAGTTATGGGGGTAGAAGGCGTGGGAACTGCAGAAAATGCAAAGTTACAGTAGAATGATCAGTGCTTTGTCCATAGACAGAAGTATAAATTTGTGCCCCTATAAATTAATATTAATATTGTGACTTTGATCGTGATTGGGATTGTGAACGGGATTTCGACTGTGATGAGGAAAACGATTTTGATTACGATTTGATAAAATTAATTACTTTCAGTGTTTCCTTATGCATCACGGAAACCGTGTTCACGACGCTTTTAAGGAATGATAAAGAGATGCTTCTGTCTGACTGTGTATTACATTATCATAACTCTCTTGCCTACAGCAGGTGGTACACACATATAGTCGGAATGTCTTAAGTCAGTCATAAAGGAGAAGTCTTTTCGTAAGTCCTTTCTGAAAATATTTAACCAAGAGGCAACAAGCCTTGTACAATATTACTCCTCATTTTTAAGGAGTAAAGCCACTCTCCCCCAATACAATTAGCATATACAAATCTTTCCTTTTTCATGTATATGTATGGAGTCTTTTTTGGTGATGTAAGAATCTGTGACTAAATTACTAAATGTAAGCAAGATAAGTCGTTGGTTAAGGGACCTTCTACATCAATAGGCCTATTTATGTTTCCAAATGTCTTGGGACCTACGTGAAAGGAGAATAATACATAACTTAAAGGATATGGTGCTATTAAAAAAAAAGGTTATGGAGACTGCTTATTTCCATTGACAAAATCCCAATTGATTATTTTCAGGAAAAATCACACATGTCAATGTTATTATTATTTTTTGAAGAGCAGCAAAATATTTCACTCTCTTCCGATTTCACGTATAATCACACAGGTTAACAATTTATCTTCTATAAAAGGCTGCGCGGGCAAGTCTATGTTTTTATTAAAACATAGCATTTTACGCAAATGACTGAAGTAAATCGATTTGGGAAAATCAAAAATTTGTAGTTCCTTGGGATATTAATCAAGCAAGAACTGAATTATCTTCGATCTTGCTTTTAAGGTATAGAGTGGCACGTGAAATCAAATGTCGTGTTGGTAGCGAAGGACAAGGAAGAGGAGAATCGACCTACTAAAATATATAGAAGGTAAAATCACTGAAAAGCCCGTCATAGATTTTGATTTTCACTGTAGGTTACATTCAGTCTGCTAGTTTATTTCATTGCTATGTATATTATTTCGGTGGCCACCAGCGCTCGCACTGACTCTTTCAGTTTGTTAATGAAAATCACTAACAACAAGAAATTTACCCGATATTTATTTTTATACAAACCCGAATAACTAAAGCGCCGTAATATTTTAGTCGTTACAGAACGGTGCTGGAGGATAATATGTCTTTAGTGTTATATATATATATATATATATATATATATATATATATATATATATATATATATATATATATATTGAGTTTTAAAGATCTTCTTTACTCTTAAGAATCTATAACTCCCAAGTCAATTCATTTTTCCTAGGTCCATGGGCCTTTCAGTATCATCAATGAACATTAGCAAAAATTAGCTAGAAATGTTCTATTTTTGTAACGGTTTCAAATCAAAATAATCTAAATGAAATTGCAAAAAAACTTTCAGACACTTGTGGAGCAGCTGTTTTTCTGCGAGTATCACAGCCACTTTAACTAATTGAAGCGTTTGCTAAGGTGCCTCAAAGGAATACAGATAAATTATTCAAAGAAGTGTTAATTAATGTAGACTCTTACCTCTGAAATGTTGGCTGTTCCCTCCACCTGGTTTGACAAGATGAGATTTGAAGTTAAAGTAAGCCCTTGTTACACAAGGTATATAATTAAGTATTTGCATCCAAATCATTGACGTGAAAAGTAGTAAGCTTTAGTAACCACCCGAGGGGAAGTGGGTGACATTATAAGAAAAAGTTCTTTTGCAGAATTGAATGAGAAGCAATCCTTCGACGAAGTGTCTGGTATTCCAATCAGTAATAAATCACTCTGAGGTAGACGTTTGCCCCAATTTTCCTTACGAAACGAGAATGTTAAGTTTGTGATCAGAATTTCAAAAGAAGAGAATATCAAAGCCGTATACAAGAAATAATTCCAATGGCACAATTATATGAATATTGTTATCACAGGGGAGGTTTTATCCTAACTGTCCATTTCTGCCTTGCAGGGGGATGCAACTAAACCGACTCCCCGTCCTTTTTGATCTGATTATGCTCTCAGCAGTTCAACATATCATAGACTTGGTAGGATATACGACAGTTTGAACGAATCATTTCAGTCAGTACTGTAATCTACTACAATTATTATTATTCGGATGTGTCACAAAGATGAAAATAAATATCCTTTCTCTCGCTTCCTAATTTTTCCTCAGAGAATCGATATCAAAGGTTTCCTCTAAAATGTATGTTAATACCAACAATAAGCCATCGATCAAGATTTCCATAAAACCAACCAGAACGCTACCGTGCTTACTGGTAATTCGATTGCGTTGATTCACACACACACAATGGACGTTACCTATATTGACATGTTTTCAAAGTTGTTGGCAGTCACCGTTCTCTCAACAGGAAGCCGTCGTTGCAATAAGTGCAATATTGAAAGCAGGATACGCTAAGATTACTTCCACATTAAGATGATCGCTTTTTCCCCTTTGCTTCTAAATTTAGCTCTCTGAGCCTAGCTATTATATCTGCATAGATATAGCCTGGCAGTGTTATTAACGAAGTAATACTTTAGTTTCACAGAAGGGTGTCTAACGGTAATGCATGCGAACAAATTACCTTGATTGGAATGTTCGTATTGGAAGCTCGAGTTCATTTGCAGATGGAGAGACAGTAAAAATTTCCTTTCTTATTCCCACCCGAAAGTATAATCCAAAAGTGAAATAAGCAAAAGCGCGACAAATTGTCAACTTAATTTTCGTCTGGCCAAACTTTGCCTTTTATTTTTTCCATCAGTTAATTATAGTAATCACCCAATAGAGCAATGGTCCATGAAAATTCAACTATAATTTGTATGAAGTGCTGTCTTCCTTATTTAAGTTAGATAAAGTAATTTATTGCTATTCACAAAAAATGATCTCCAAATGAGGATTTTAAAACGAATCTTGGTAATAATCTTCTTTTTCAAATTCTTCCCGTTTCGCTAAGGTGTCTCCATTTGAGTCGAAATCAAAAAGATTGTTCCAAATTCACAGTCTAACACTTCCATGTCTGAAAATGTTTATATACAAAATCCCACTCCTTTCCTTCTTAGCGGGAACTTCTAGAAATAGCTGATTCTTATTTTCAGGTCGAACCAGGTAATTTGCTACATAGAGAGCATCACATTAAGATGTTAAGCCTTTCACCATTATTAATGTATGTCACAGCATGTTCCTTAGGCTTGATAACCATCCAAGAATAAATGTAACTTTTGAAAACTTCCACTTACAAAGTTGCCCAATTTTTACTTCTGTCAAGACAGCATGATCCTAACGGGACGTCAAATTCACAGCAACTTAGCTCAAACACACTCGTTTCACTGTTCCTTCCGTAACTATGCTAACAGCAGTTCTGAAGTATCTAAATTAATACGAGTGACGCAATTCTGTTGTCGTTGATACATGTAACGTTGTTAAAGAAACTCCGTAAAAATCCCTCTGACGTCGCATACCTGGAGTGCTGGATTAATCAGAACTCCGCTGTCGTAAACCTACGGATTGTTAAAGTACTCGTAAGTGTAATGAGACATACTAAATTCATTAATAATAAAATATGAAAACAATACGAGATACGACGGACAAGCGACCTTGGACAACGTGCTGTGTTCGGAATGCCAACATTGCAGTCTTATTCGAAGGTAGCAGAATGTAACCGGCGACAGGATTGTATTAGCCTAACCTTCGAACGTACTTGAAGTTCATAATAATTGAGGTACGTTGTCCACCAGAAGCTTGTGATGGCAGGGTCGTCTGGTCTCGCACCTTCGATAGGCGAAATAATAACAAACACAATATGATCACGGCTCTCAACTTTTGAATAAAATAAGACCTTTACAAAAATTTCCACTTGCTTGAACCCCAGAATTCTTAAAATAGACCCACTGTTGCAAGAAGGTGTCGTTGCCGTGTAAACTTGTCGCAACCGGCTCACTGAACCATTATTTCCGAATGCTGATTTTATTGTTAAAACAGACAATAGCGTTTGACTATTTCAATAAGGGCAAAATCACAGTAGGTAAGATTTCCATGTTATT
Source organism: Holothuria leucospilota (assembly GCA_029531755.1). Classification (NCBI taxonomy): domain Eukaryota; kingdom Metazoa; phylum Echinodermata; class Holothuroidea; order Aspidochirotida; family Holothuriidae; genus Holothuria; species Holothuria leucospilota. The sequence continues at coordinate 33,801,974 of CM055973.1, read as the reverse complement.
AGTAACCAACAGCGCAAACTGTAACAGTATATATATCTATACGTACACACGTGTTGTGACAAACCAAACTTAACAGTGACTTTCACACAACACGCGCTTATTAGATCGGACTGGACAAGCTGTCAAACGCAGAACGACTGAGTGGACTCCACGAATGATTGAAAAAAATTGTCACCAGCCGTACAATAAATAGAGCGCAAAACGGTGGCGCTGTTTTCAAACTTTTTGCTGACTCTAACTTGAAGATAGTTCGCCGTTGGAAATTCACCGTACACTGGTTACAGTACTGCACTTTCCAACTGAAAATGTGACCCCTTTAACTATGGAATATGAATATTTGAATTTTGTCCTTAACCTTCAAAAAGTCGGTTACAACGTTTATTCGTTTGTCAGTCTTAAGTCACATATCACCCCAACCATCTTCTTCCCGCGTCCAAAACCAAACGAGAGTGACGTGCTGGTTCCTATTCCCCAGTCCCATTCGTAGGGAATTTAGTTTGATTATGTAGGCCCGTACCTGCAATATGAGGCAGAGATTGTACATCGCTTTACCAACGGTGCAGCAATAGTCCGAAAATACTTTGGACTTTGATGGTCTCCAACTAGCCACACACTTTTGACAATTTTCCCCCTCTTTGTTGTCTTCGGATTGAGGTTAACAATTGCGACTTGCCCGATGGGCAAACTATATGCAGTTGTAAGACATGCTGTAACATTATCATTTATGTTTACATTAGATCGTTAAAACTTAGGCTAAGGCATACCCGCACTGAAACTTAATCATCTGTACATGGTATGACATAGAAGACGGAGCCTTAAGTGCGCAAAGCACTGGCATTAACGTGTACTTTTAGAACTTTTTGTTTATGATAAAATAAATAGATATGCCCTCTAACGTGACTCTTTACCTACATGTGACGTCATCGACGCAAATTGTTAACGTCCCTAATGAGTTTGTGTTCAGACGTGACAAGGAAAGAGCCTCTGTTGGTTACCAAATGAAAAAGCCCTCTGCATATTGCATTTCATGCTTATCAGGCGACCTTGCGTAGGTCAGAAGCTGTTGGACTACATACGATTAACTCCGTCTATTCATCTACAGGCATTAATGTTACAATAGGGCTTACTAGAGTTACTTGAGCCTAACTTAAAGACAGACAGTCATCACCCCAAAGTATATTTTTAGTGTATGGATATCAAAATTCTCAGTTGGTGACTGCTCTTTGATTGACATCAAAGTTTGAAAATTTGAAAGATGCAGAGTAGCTCACATTCCACACAAGGCAGAGAGAGTACTTTTATTACATTTTATAGCCTTGTATGCTCACCAGGACATGGCCTTAAGCAATAAAACTGGTTTATTCTTGCACAAGGAAGAGCCTCATACAGTTATGGGAGGAGCTAGAAGATGCATAGTTGGGAGAATTGGAACTGTCTGGGATCATGAAAATTCCCCTTTAAAGACAGACAGTCATCACCCCAAAGTATATTTTTAGTGTAAGGGTATGAAAATTCTCAGTTGGTGACTGCTCTTTGATTGACATCAAAGTTTGAAAATTTGAAAGATGCAGAGTAGCTCATATTCCACACAATGCAGAAAGAGTGCTTTTATTACATTTTATAGCCTTGTATGCTCACCAGGACATGGCCTTAAGCAATAAAACAGGTTTATTCCTGCACAAGGAGTAGCTTCATACAGTTATGGGAGGAGCTAGAAGATGCACAGTTGGGAGAATTGGAACTGTCTGGGATGATGAAAATTCCCCTTTAAATGCAAAAGTGGTCCTGTAGACAACGAGCAATTCCTCCCAACTTGATGTCGATTGTGCGCAGCTTTAGTTCCAGGGCTTTAGATTACAGAACCTCATAAAAGATATATGCAAATACTCAAAAGCACCTTCCCTTCCATCTGCCTATGCCTAAATAGAGAGCTCATGGCCAAATATAGCATTAGCTTACCTTAACCTTGTCAGCTCTTCGTCTTGCCTTCTTGATAACAAAATTGTCTGTAGATGGTGGACAATACACCGTAACCCGAGTCATGACATACAATACCACTGAGGATTATGTAGGCAATTGTTTGACCCGGACTGTTTCAAAAAGTGAATTGAGCTCTCTGCATTTTGCAATTGTATATGGCACCAAAATAGAAGTCATTTTTGCAACCTGCATTTTACTTTGTTCTTTCCATTGTGCAGTATAGTTATTTCATTCATCATAGACTGCAAAGAAATAGGCTGCGGGTACTGTTGACATTTCTGTGAACTGCACTTGTTTTATTGTCTGAGATCGCCTTGGCGAGAAGAATCACCGTGTTGTAACACAAATGCGCCAAAGGTCAGGGTTATTAATATGATAATACCCCAATAGACAAAACGAAAGAATTGAAATGAATTGAAAACAACATGAGTGAGACATCTGTAAGGTTACCGAAACTGCCAGGGTAGTGCACATGGGAGCTGGGGATGTAGTCCTAGGCCAGGGCCGGAATTCATTCTCACACTATCTGATAGATTGAACTCTGCATGTTCAGATGCTAGCGGCTGGGTTGTAATTTTCCTGCGATCTGTGTGACAATAGGAAACCACACGTTTGATCCTCCTTCTTTCTCAGTACCTTACTTATTTTATGATATAACTCAATTCTCTATTCAAGAAATTTGTTTTATTCTTGAAGGTTTTCTGCAGGTTGTCATCTGATGGTATACGTGCTTTAAGGCACGATGTGATATTATTCGGTGTCAAAAATACCTACAATGCAATGACAGGCTAACACAGGCGTAGGAAGGTAATTTGGAGCGCGGGGGTGAAATGAAAATGTATGGCCAGTGGCCTCTTGAAGGGTTTATGATACTATCTAAGCGGAGTTGAGGTGATGAGTTAGTAAGTAGCTTACCAAGAATATTTTTTTCACCCAAGATGGCCACCAGATTGCAGGAAATGGCACATATCAGAACGTGAAAGTTTGCATCAACGCATTCTTCATTTTGAGATCTCATGATGTAGAAAGTTAGAACACTTCCAAAAGAAATGTAATTGATGTTTCGTTAGCACCATAACCCGGAATAGGGAAACTTTTCATATTAAAGACTACTTAGACATTCGATTCTATCGTCCTTGGGGAGGGATATGTAAGGAGGTGAGCCCCTCTTTGAAAAATTTGCACTGAGAAGGAGCTAAGATGCAGAATGGTGCGATGGTGGGATTATTGAATTTTATCAACTCGCGTATGCGCATAGACTAGAAATTTCCCTTTTATGTCCAGGAAACCAATATCTATTGTGAAACAAAGCAATACATAATTTGGGAGAATGACAAAATGAACACAATTTCGTCTTAAGTCGGTCAATGCTGTTCATTCCCCCCCCCCCCTCCCCACTGATACAGCTTTTTGCGTTGCAGTGCGGAGCGAATTAAGAGCTTATACAAATATGGTCGTCAGAACCTAAGGGTATTTATAAATTAATACACTTAGGGCAGAACTGCGAAGGACGCCAAACATTTTGGGGACCTTATGCATATGACATACACAGAATAGAAAGTGCTCCCTCGTTTGGAGGCAAGCGCGTATCAGCGCAAGTTACACCAACAAATGCAGACAGCTGATTTGTCAACCAATGGCATATACGCGCAAGTCTACTGTGCGAGCGCTCGTGCGAGGTGTACTGCGTCCGTGCCACGTGCTTCAATATTTTGTTTCCCAAATGACGTCACGTGACGTCAATGCATAAGGTCTGTTAATGATGAGCAAAATTAGCACCCTCCTTGATAGAAGATAACTCGTTTGCATTGTATCGTGCCACATACAAGAGAACTATTGGATTGATTATGGATTGAGTGTGAACTTTCCAACCTCGCTTTACAAACAAAAACTATGTAAGATAGCTAATATGTCTATGTTACTCGGTAAACCTGTAAGGTGGAAACGACGTTAGTTATTACTAAATTAAAGAAAGTTATAAAAGGAAACAAAGAAATTCTACAGCCCACTAAGCGCCCAAAATGTTGTGTTCGTATTGAAGCGTTTGGTCTCCTTTAGAGCAACAAAAGATACACCGTCCGGGGACTGATAGCCTTCGGGGAGTAAAGTAGCAACTATTTTGAATATTGTCCCAAGGACAAAAGGAAATTCGAAAATTCTCCGAGGGGGGTACGGCAGGTCTTGTCCCTCTGTTGTGTTTAAATATTGATATAAACTAGTTATAATGCCATTTTTATGGAATTTCAATGGCGAACTGCTGGCGAGATCAATGGTTTCTTCAAACGCAGGCTGTGTAAGGCCAGAGGGCCGGATGTTCTCCAAGCACGCCTGATGTTGCAAAGTTCAGTTACATGAGACAGGATGCTGAAGTGTCAAGACACCAACCAACAAAAATTACAGCAAAAAACATGTGTCGGCAAAAGCAATTTCTGTAAAAAATATGAACCCCTAAACTCTTCCATCATAGGGTGCGTCAGACAGATGAAAGTAACACTTAAAGAGGCTGTGGCATCCCCAAACATGTTTAGGAAAACTGTAGCCCTATAGTTCTAAATGCAAATGGTGACTTCACTTTGACTGACATTCATTCAAACAATAGCTCCTCTCTGGTCGATCAATGATGATTTGTACAGTCAGTTGTGTTCCCAATTAAGCTTACACGCAGTTGTGGGTCAATATGGCCTTGAGGAATTAAACCGTTGAAGGCAGGCTACTGTGGCTCTGTCTTTTGGAGGTGCACTAGACAGGTGTTTTGTTTGAATTGGAGGAGGGGCTAGAAGTACATTCAGTAGGGATAAGATTATAGAGCCTTTAAGTTTAACCAACTTTCTTTCTTACATAAAAGGGAAACGGATAAAGTAACGCTCGAAGGGTGCCAAAAAATTAAGTTTTCAAAATAAGTTAACGCTCTTTGTATGTAATGAACATGGAAACACTTGTAAATACATTGAAAACTATGCTACAACTTGTTGCAGGCAATATAAATTTCCGTACTAATATATACTTCAAAGTACGGGGGCGAAAAGGGGTGTTCCCCCCCGCATTCTCAAGACTGAATGGACGATCGCCCCAGCTGCCCTTTTTTCCCTATGCCTATGGCCAGTTTTGTCACCTTTGATCACTCTGTGTTCTTACGTTGTGATATTAAGGGAAATACTGCGTTTATTTTCAGCAATATGTCGCAGACAGAAAAAAAAACTTTATTATAAACCATTTAGTCTCACCAATAAACTCTGGCGTTAGCTTTACTTCCCTAAACTATTAAGCATGACTAGAGTTGTAAATGTTGTATCATATGGAACTTTGAAAGTGTGGGTGAAAAATTACTCATTATCTACAAGCTTATTAATTGCTTTTCGTGAAAATATAATTTGTTCTAAATCAAATTTCCCACACACTTTGTTTTAAAATGCCTATCATCAAATCATGGGGAATTACAATTTTCTGCACGACAAATCCAACATTATCTTTTCAAGTTCTTACAAAATACTATACGCAGAATGACTATTTACTAACTCAGCGATGCATTAGCACTTGCAACTTTTGTGTATTTCTGTCAGACTTCCTGTAGGAATGCCTTTTCAAAATAAGACAAACACCGGGTTTTAAATAAAACCTTAGAAACCTATACTGGACACTGACTTCATTCCACGAAATGTTGCAATTGTATTTACCCAGAAACTGCTGTGTAAAAACAACGCTCATTTTTACTTCGACCGAAAACAAAACGATGTTATCAGCTATGAAGGAAAAGATGTTATGATTCTCCAAAGTGCAACAATTTATAGCGATGCCAGGAGCAAACAAACAAAATTTTCCTTGAAACTTTCTGTTTTCTCTCTACTTCAAAACGATAAGAGTGAAGGAAACAACTGTTACCGAGTTGACTTTATGTCAATATCCTGATAGGAAGAGTGATTTTACAAGTTTACGTATTTACTCAAAATGTGAGTGAAACTGTCAAAAATTTTAACATTGCTTGTCATAAAATGGAAATCGATGGTAGCGGTGTATTGTTTCATCGATCTAAAGAAAGTTCGGAACCATGCCGCTGGTAACAAAATACATTTTACGAAGGATTTTATGGAAAGTGAGAAATACACGAAGATCATATGACCGTAAGTCGTGGGGCTCAATGAACCAAAAATATTTCAATTTAAGTTGACCTTGACTTCGTCAAAAAAATAAACGGATATTTGTGAAGGGCCTGCTGTACAAGCTTGGAACTTATTGTTTGAAGTAATTTTTCGCGTATAAATTTACGTTATTTCCGTCAGTCCGACCTATAGTGTATCGCGGTGCCTCTTTAATCCTTCGTTTTTTTGTGCCTATACCTGTCGTACCTACAGCTCTGATAGTTTCTCTGGTTCAAACTTCATTTAAGGTGGCGCTTTCCTTCTACCACGTAAGTTCCGGAGTGCTTCGCCTGCGGTAGAATGTCAATGACTGTCCGGAATCTCTTTGAGGTAATGTTACAGTTGGCTACTAGCCATATGGGTAAAATAAAACGGAACAGCAGAATACTGCCGATTTAAAGATATGCTTTATTCCACTGTAGGCATGCAGGCATGCAAAAACATAGACGTGACCCCAAGGAGCTTCTTCCCGGAAGACATTACTTATCTACCGTCAACCTTACAACACTGTAAGTCTGTTATGCGTGACTCTGCTTCAGGCTAGCTGCAAAAATAGACATGATCTTAGCCAGAGAGCTGAGAAGCTACAATCCATACCAAAGTTTTGATGTGAACTGGACTTAAAAATCTTTTCCCTGCAATGGGCAAAAGGAAGATTAAATCTTGTTATTTGTTTTCCTGTTTAGAAGACACACACGGTTATCACCACTTGTTCAGCTGTATAATTCATCGTAGAAGGTAAAAGAAAGTTCAGAATTTCCAAAATATAATCAGTCGGAATCTACAGGCATCATCTCTGTGTTTTTGACCAAGGAAATGTATCACATTTTAATTAATGCAGCCTAGACTGGATCCTTCACAGGACGTGCAAACTTGACGTATGTGTTCGTCTGGTTTTTGGAGTCAGGATCAGTAGCATTGGTCTGAACGTGACTGACATCACCAGGGAAATACGAGGCTTCGTACTCAAGCACCCTGAGATCAAAGGGACGTCGGTTTTGGGGTAAGCCAAAATACCCCAATCAATGAAGCTCTCAGACCACTCGACACCAATTCCGTTGCCAAATTTTCAAACACAACTTTAATCACAGTGTAAGAAGCGTATCTTCCAAGCAGACAACAGACGGTCGTAAGATGTTTCTAACCCAGATTGGCTCATTTGCGCATGCGCAGTCAAAGCTGAGACGTTCGAACGAATTTATGTGATGAATCTGCGTATTAAAAGAAGGGTGTAAAGCTTAAATTAAGCTTTGATATGAGTAGAGGGGTACTGTTTCTAAGCATTCTGGTGATGTTTGCATTGAAATCCGATGTGTGGTTCTCAAGATATTAGCTGTTAAAGTTGTCACCTTTTCAACACAAAGTGAACTTGAAGCAAGCACATATGACATCATAACCTCACATTAATGAGTCTTTTGTTTTTCTTTAAATTTTACAATCAATTTTCTCCTCCACAGTCACATGTTATCGGATTGTGATTGCATGAGAGGCATAAGAATTTTCAAACATCACATTCCACATGCCTAGCTTCAAGGTCAGCACAACAGGCTAAAAAACCAAAGGAAACAAAGCATTTCTCATCAATGTGAGGAAGTGATATAACCCCTGCTTGCCTCAAGCTCACTTTAGGTCACAAATGTAGTAACTTCATTTGCTGGTATTTCGAGTACTACATGTCCGATTTGAATGCAAGTTTCTCATCACCAAATTGCGTAGATTTTGTTCTTCTTTCACATATGAAAATTATTTTTTTGCTTAAAACAGATATTCTCAAAGGTGTCGTCGTGGTCTCAAAGACAGACTTAGCCTGCGTAGTGGCGTTCAAGTCTGGTTATTTTTTCCTGAGACGGATCACGGTTAGTATTTGACAACTAAAGAGAAAGTCCATAAAACTCTCTTTATCTCAAATGGGCTGATTATTCATATTGAAATGCGGTTAAATTGGTGAAACCAGGGAAATGGGCAGAATTTCCACTGAGGAAATAGCCAACTAAATAACTGCGTGGCATATGAAGAATGCTGGGTATTTTCGTAGTGATCGTATTCAAATGGAAAAGTATCACACTGAAAAACGCCGAGCCACAAAAAGGCACAAATCCACATGGCAAACTGAGCAAATCCAATAATCGAAGCTGTGGGCTTCGAATAATAATAATTGGTAAATTCAAGTTGACCTCTGACAGAGCTTACTCTGGTGAACAGAAACTAGAATCTAGGGCAAGGTCGATTTGATTATGCATTGGTCTTGTGGTTGGGAAGGACGTTTAATAGTAGTGATTCCAGGAAGGGACGTGGCTAAGGCCTAGCTATCAGGCTGGTGAAGGAACTAAAATTCCATCTGCATAGCTTTTGTCAGCCTATGACCGTGAATCATAATTTTAGTTTGACCATGGAGTTATTCGGTAATAATCATGGGGTTAAATGAAGAACTTAGGCCCCTACTTAGACACCTCGTCTTTAGAACACTTACTCCAAAAAGACTATTTGTTTGTATATTGTTAGTTTGTAAGTTTACATCCCCTCAGTCCCCTTCGCAAACTTACTCGTCACCTTCGGGCACTGGAAAAAAGTTTGTGCTGGATAACGGGGCTCATTCGTGAGGAAGAAGCCCTCATATAAGAGCATCGAAGGTATATCTACGGAAGAGGGTTTCGAAAGCCCCCTCTGTCATTATTCCTAACGTTTTTGTTCTTTTCAAATGGCATTGTATGCAATTTTCCGGCTTCTGAGGGTCTTACGGTCATAATTGTGACATTTAATTTTTCAACATTTTATCATCAATAAGTACGATAAATAGGGGAGCAGGGCACTCCTTTAGGGCTCCAGCGAGGGAGTTGTCCCTAGTGACAACTCCCTGGTCTAGTCTAGTAAAACTCCGCCTTGATTTGCTCGCGTGACCTAGAAAATAATTAAAGACATGAGAAAGACACTGCAACGAACCCATCCAGCAACAATTTGATTGATTTCATGATTTCAGCAGTCAGAATTTTGTTTCCACTGCCCAGAAAAATCCACTTTTTTCTGTCATATAATATAAGTAATTAGTCTATAGTCGGAAAACTGGAGTGCAGCACTCGATTAAAATGGCAACTATTGTCAACTATAGCAACGTTAGGAGGGGTGAGGCATCCGGTCAACACTTTGTTATACCGACGTAATGTTTTTCTTCATTGCAAGTATCCCAATAACTGTCACTATTGAAACAGTTTGAATAAGAGCGATAATGATGGCTGACACACTTCCTTTTTCAACTCTTGTTTTTCGATCTCATTTTGTTTCTATTTGCGTTGGCCGGATTGCATCGCCTCTCGGGCCGAATTTGCCTCTCCCTCCCCCATTTAAGAATACACGCACTTTGATAGGAGGGGGTGATTAATTGTGACTTAAAAAGGGCATTACATTTACATCAATAAATTGCATTCTCTGTTAAGTAGTTCTGTGATCGTGTGCATGCCAATTTTATGTCTTTCACCTAAGTTTTGAAAGTTAGATGAAAAGAAAGATGTGTAATCATTGAGGAAAGAAACAGCTCAACTATCCGAGAGAAAGCCCCCCCCCCCCCCAGCGAAGCAAACTTGAATTGTATCGTATCCATCGTCTGCCAATGGGATGATCAAATGTCTTGGTTACCGTACGTAACATGGAACAAATGAAAGAGAACAACTAAGCGACTGAGGACGAATTCCCATTTGCCAACTTTTACAGAACCTGTGTAGGCTACGTTTGTCGTGGTTAGTTAATTGGTAGGGGTTCCCATTTTGCTGCATGAATCAAAACTATAACGGACATACGAACTGTCCCTAAAGCGCACGAAGCGCGCGAAAAGTTTTGGCCAAATAACGAACAAAATCTCGGAATACATCGAGCCCACACAAAATGTGTAAGACAAACAATGCCCAAACAATTTATTTGGGGGTATACTTCACATGTTCCACCCACCCATTCTGGTGGGGAATTCATCCCCACATCCCCCACGATCGCCGCTCCTGCGGATCCTAATGTGATGGGCATGTCGTTAAAAGTACCAAGCAGAATATGAAAATTGATATTCAACTGCTCATATATCTCCGATAAACTAAGGCTATGATATTTTTCGTTCAGTAGTATCAGTGTGCAAATCATTAGATTTGCGCACTATGAGTTACGTATGACCAAGTATGTAAGTTCGAGGATTTTGGTCACAATCGATGTCTTCCGAATGACAAAACGCAATAACGAATATGAAGAATCATACGGCAAAAGACAACTCTGGCAAGACTTACACCTGAACGAGTAGCACTTTCAAGTTACATGACAAAGGATAACTTTTACAAGTATTTGTTTCCAAACTACCTACCCTCGACCAATGAGAGCACTGTCTTTACACTAATAACTAGTAAAGGCGGATTGAAATTTGCAGTCCTCCAACTGACCATTTTCTTCATCAGTTTATAAGTTCTATCTTCTAATGACGTAGACGGAGGGATTCAGAAGCAAATTTCGATACTGTGTGAGAAGAGGAAACTGTTTGAGGCCGATAGCATGTCAGCTATTGTTTTAAGTTTGAAGGAAAACTTCGTTGGCCAAGTGGAGAACGAGATTTTTACATGAGTCCATCCCCCAACCCCTTCCTTCTGCTGCTCAGTGCCACTGAAAGTTTGACAGAAATTTAATAATTAGTATGAGCTCAATTTGTTGACATTGTTTTGCTTATAAAGGCCGTTTCGTTAGCATACTATGAAGGGAGTCCAATTTTAACCTATTATCCTTAGATAAAATTGACATTTACGTATCAGACCCGACGGATGCAATCGATACGAAAAAGATGAACAGATTTCTTAATCAGCAGAATAGGCTACATGTAATGATTGTATGCCTTTAACCATGAAAGTTATACTCCGGAGGTAGTACTTCCATGCTTTAACAAATGTTCTCTTCTTTTCATTGATTTAAGCTAATAAATCATGTATACATCTCTCCTCAGTGACGTACTAAGAATGAGGTCGGCCCCGGGTACCAAAAACGGAGGGATGCCATTGTCGCAGCCAATTAAAGAACCACTAAATAATGAAATTTCATAGCATGTGATAAGTTCAAACCTTTTCCAAAGATGGCACATATTGCATCTGAATTAACACCACAGAAAGAATCACAGAGGGAACAGAGTGTCCCCTTATGCGACACCCCACCCCTTACATCAAGCCAAACAGTAAAAAAAAATCACTACATGGTGTATTTCTAAACGTACAATAATTCAGAGCTTTTTCAAAGGTAGCACATTTTGCATCTAAGCCACCTTACATGAGGGGACAATTTCTCAAAGGGAAAAGGGGACAAGGGGGAACCCCTCTCCTTAGCCCTTCCTCCAGAACTGTACCCTTCCATGGGATGCCAAAGAAGGGTCACCCGGGCTCCAACAATTCCAGGCACGCTACTGCCTGTAAGAGGTTACTTTAAAACTTGAGACTTGTCTTTCCCGGGAAGCTGTCTAAGAAAATGTGTACTTATTATTTATAAGGTAACAGTATATAGGCTTTGTTGTTCGTTAACACGAACGTCCTTCTCTTGTATAGTCAAACAAATGGTCAAAAAGTGGGTTGGGGCGACTGTAATATGACCATTCACCCAACAGCCTAATGGTGCATAAATGGCACCTGCCCTATTTTTCTCGTGGAACTAGTAAGTACCATCTGCCTGCTCAATCGGAGGGAGTCGCGCGCAGTGGGGCCCCTTCCCTTTGGGCATACGGTACAATGGAACTCAATACAGGACTAAGTTCATCTTTCGCCAGAGACGAAGAAACATATCGATCTTGTCATTCAAAAGTTCCAGTGCATAAAACTAAAATCACTGTTTGGTCTGAAGATCCTTCCTTCCCGTAAATTCGGAAGGAAATTGCTTCAATTCCCCAAAGCTGGTTATAATGTGCTGAACTGCCACGTTCGGCGAAACCCAAGGGCATTGAAAAACCAGTCCATCAAAAGTGTAGCTGAAAGCGCTTCTAAACATCCAAAGTCTGGAAAAAGTGGTCTGAACGAATTTTGTGAACTTCACTAAAATAACAAAATCATACACTAATACTCATTTAAGCTACTGCACATTTAAAAAATTATGTCTATGCCATAAACTTTGGCATAAAAAAATAATTATAAAAACGCAGTAATTACCAACGATAAAATGTCTTCTGAAGAAATTTAACAATGTTGTATGCTGGATTTTGAGTGGGGTTATTTTTTTTTGAAAGGTTTCAATTGAGAGCCTATTCGTAACATTTATCCACCCTCATAGGGGTACGAGGCGGGGGTACGGGGCAGACTCTCCCCCCCCCCAAAAAAAAATTCTGAGGTCGAAAATTCGGGCAGGAAAAGACAAATATTCGGACACAGAATAGGTAAAATTCCGGCAGAGATGAAGTAAAAGTGAAAAGATTGCCCGAACTTTCTACTGAGTTCCTGAATTTTTTATCAAATGCCCGAAAAATGAGCAAAACATTTTCGCCCGCATGTGGTGGTTTGGTGATCTACATATGCACCTGAACTGCAACGAAATTCGGGCAACTTTTTGAGATTCGGGCAAAAGTTTTCTGCCCCCCCCCCCATTGGAAGAGTCCCATACGCCTATGTCTACACCCTACATGTGCACACAATGTAGCACAGAGGAGAGCACAATTTACAAATTTCGATTAGTCTTACGAATCGACTCTCTATCGAACTTCAGAAGAGATGAAAGGGGTAACGTCACATAAAATCCTTCATACAATATTGCTGGACTTCGTGAGACGACATATCATCTTTAAACACTTTTGAGAACTCGTATAGGACATCAGCAATCTGGAACAATTTGGTGCAAGTGTTATCAGTACTTTTTACCTCCTGTAAAACAATGTAGTAGCATTCCAGTGAAAACCCTGGTATTCAAACTTGATTGCTTGGTGGCCCCAGTTTCTACCTTGGTAATGCCAGCTGGGACCAGCTCCAGCTCCAGTGGGGAGCTCATGCAAAGGCCTTCTGAGTTATTTTGAGAACCGAAAATTTTAAGATCAATTTGGTAAATATTATTTTTTTGTTTAGGGGAAGGGGGCAAGGGCGGCGATTTGTGTTAGACAACAGGGGGGGGACGTGGTTCGGAAATCTCAAAATGGCCCATATGTATTTATGTACATATACGTAAATGCATCATATATGTATATATCCTACATGTATACGTATACGCATATGCATATGTAAACGTATACATAGACCTATATGTATACGTAAACGTGCATGGACATGTAAACGTATGTTTATGCAATAGACCCTTTTCCAAATAGCAACTACAAAGGATTGTGGGACTGGATTTTGGTCTGCTTCGTTTTTGGCCACAGTAGAATGCCATTGAGAAAAACGCCCCACTTCAAAAGTGTATCCCACAATCCTTTGTGACTGCTATATGGAAAAGGGTCTATGCTGGTAACGAAATTTGCTCATTAGAGGAGCAGACAAAGCACAACTCTTCCTTTTTCCTGGTAGCAAGTAGCATAGGGTTTGCGTTCAAATGCCAATAACGGCCAAACTTTTGCCATGCAGTTTAATATCCAACAACCGCTTGATTTGAAAAGGGAGTTGTCTCTCACAGGGGGTATGGAGATGGAACACAAAGTTTAGGTCTTCCTTGGCGATCTTACTGCGGACTCGCTGTCTATCAGTTTGATGTATCAAGAAAAGGGATTGGAACACGGGGATACGAAAAAGCATAAAAAATCACATACAATATCCTCTCTATAGTTGAAATAAGTATGAAGGCCTGTAATACACAAGCAACATTTGCAAAACATCCCAAAACACTTCCAAAACATCCACTGGCACAAATCCAAAAACATGCTTGTTTTGGGTTTGTTGCACAGTGTAGACAGGGTATACAACATGTTTTAAAAATGTTTTGAAAATGTTGCAGAAGAAATGTCCTGTCAATTCTTTTCAAAACATTTTCAAACATTTTCAAAATGTTTTCAGATTGTTGCTACCCTGTCTACACTGTGCAACAAACCGAAAACAAACGTGTTTTGGGTTTGTTGCAAGTGAAGTGTTTTGAGAATGTTTTAAAAATGTTGCTCATGTATACAGGCCTTGATGCTATTTTCCCGAAGAAACATTTACCTAAAAATGTCCCATTAAACGTTAAAAAATCTTATCAATAGGAGCACGAATAGAAATCTGTTCAAATTATTCACTAGATTAGGCTAAAAATGTACGGAAGTGTTTCATTCTTAGCCAAATCTAGTAAATGTTGAATCAAATTTAGTCAAGTTTTTGACAAGATTCCAAATTAACGCCCCTAAGGATTAGATTGTTTTTAGAATGCTGGGGCAATTCTCATGGTTGCATGGGAATATACCAATCAAGTGCATTAATTTGAATACCCTGAACATAGAGTTGAATATAATATTTGCCTGTGTGTGTCTTAAAAGTCTCAGTAATCACCAGTCATGTATCATGCAACAGATGGGCGCAAAGCGCACCGAAAATGTTGCCTTTTATGGTCAATAGAGCTATACATACTACGGTCGTTGACACAAAAAATTGAAACGGAATAAAAGACATTCTGTCTCCCTCAACCAAAATAGTAGGGATCATGCCTTATGGGCCTACATACGATAAACAGGTGCGGATCCAAGGAGGGGGGCTTTCCGGGCCCCAGCCCCCCTTTTTCGCCACATCAACAATAACGAATAAGCAAAAATTAGCACAATGTTAATCTAGGAGAACATTCAAGGGGGCTTTCAGCCCACCAGGGGCGTAGCGAAGGTGTTATATTTGGGAGGGTGTGGAGATTATGTTTCGCCGGCGGATCTCGTAATGCGTAGTGCGAGAACGAGCTTTAGCGGGTGGGGTCCAGGGCCCCGCCTAAGGACCCCTTGTGGGGTCCAGGGGACGCAGCCCCCGAAGCTCTGAGGTTTAAGTATATCTCTGGGTGAAAAAATAAGTCTGAGGATGGATATATTTTGGTTCATAATGCATCATCAAATACAAAATAGCCGCCACTAATTTTGATGTATTAGGCTATCCCTCTCGTCAGGCCGACATAGTTATAAGCGGTTGGGATCCAGAGGTCCGCCAGTGCTTTAGCGCGGACGTTTTTTCAATGCGACATTCAGTGGCGTAGCTAGACATTTCTTGTGGGGGGGGGGCAAAAGCAAAAATTTCCGACAGATTATTATCTGAGGACCTTTTTTTTTTTTTTTTTTGCTTTCCGGGCAATTTGAGACCGAATTTTGATTTTCATGTTGACATTTTGACATTTCGATGCGTAATTATCTGGGGACCTTTTTTTTGGCTTTCCGGGTGATTTGAGACCGAATTTTGATTTTCACGTTGACATTTCGATGTGTAATTCTGCCTGTCTGTAATTTTTCGACAGACACTAGAAATTTCCGACAGAGGCCTTCAGAGGCTTTGTGGGGGGCGACCGCCCCCCCTGCCCCCCTCTAGCTACGCCACTGGCGACATTTACTGATCTGTGGCCTGGGGAGGGGTCTAAGGGGAGGCAGTGTTCCCCCTCCCTTTTTGAAATTTTTGGAATTTGTAAGGTGCCTAGATCGCAAATGGTGCAATATTTAAGTGTACTTCTGCCCTAATGATGAGCCTCAACATTGACACCCGGGTAAAATTTGCTTGTCAGATTTTTTCGTGCGACATTTGTCGCCGTTAATGCGACATTGTCGCACAAATAGGGGCTGGCTAAAACACTGGGCCCGCCTAAGGACCCCTTGTGGATTCCGGAGGGCGAAGCCCCTCAAGCTCTGAGGTTTAAATATATCTCTGGGTGAAAAGTCAAGTCTCAGTATGGATATATTTTTGTTCATAATGCATCATCAAATGCAAAGATTCCCACTAATTTTAATGTATTCGGCTATCCCTCTCGTCAGGCCGCTATAGTTTTAAGCGTTTGGGATCCAGAGCCCCGCCAGTGTATTAGCCCGGACGTTATCTCAATGCGACATTTAATGATCTGTGGCCTAGGGGAGGGGTCTAAGGGGAGGGGGACATCCCATCCCCTTAGACCCCTCCCCCTTTGGAAATTTTTGGAATTTGTAACGTGCCTAGATAGCAAATGGTGCAATATTTGAGTAGATTTCTGCCCTAATGAGGAACCTCAAAATTTACACCCGGGTATTAAGTCTCATGCAAGATTGGTATATTACGGTTCATAATGCATTATCCAATGCAAAGATTCCGGTTAATTCTAATGTGTTAGGCTATTCCTCCCGTCATGCCACTATACTTGAGGAGCTGAACCTGTCGTTCAGATTTGGAACACTATGTGTCCAGCATTTGGACACTAGACGCGTCAGGCGTTCAAGTACGATAAGTGGATAAGCGTCCGGCGTTTAAAAAGGGAGAAAAAGTGTTCAGAACCTTAACACAAGCGTTCAAAGTATGCTTTGAACGCCAGGATCTGAAGCTGGGGTCTGTATCTGTTTCATTTCGGTGTTCAAAAGTTAAAAGCTTGAGATTGCAGTGAAGGGAAGACACGCGCGGCACACATTATTTTTTCCTAGGATGTTCGTGGGTAAACCGGATCCTCAGAAGTTTGCAAAATGTGTTTGAAGTCAAGGTTAGGGTTTAGAAGACGGGCTAAAGATACCCTCTCCATGGGTAATCGGGTGCTGCTCCCCATGATGATGATAAAAATGAGGTATAATGTGCAGAGAGTGGTTTTTCAAGAATGTCATATGACCCGAAAGAGTGCACCTATACGGAAGCCGTTAATTCCATTTCTTTTCCCGAGTTCCCGACGGACTCAGTCACTCGTCCAATTACACCGACGGCCCTTGATACGGCCGTATAAGGCCGTCACATGCATAATCAATTTGCCGACGGGCCTTCAACTTGAATGGGCCAACTAGATGAAGAGCCGAAAATCGAAATAGCCGATAACAGACTGGCCCGTTCTCTCTTTCTCTTTTTTCTTTTCATTCTCCGTCTTCCCTTTCCTTTCCTTCCTTTCCCTTTCTTTTCCACCTCTTCTCTCTTCTTTTCCACCTCTTCTCTTTTCCTCTTCTTTTCCTTTCCCTCTCCTCCTTTTTCCGACAGACCGAAAATTTGCCGACGGGCGACCAAATATTGGGGGTGTGACACCCCCACACCCCCCGCTCGCTACTGCCCTGCCCCCCTTTTCGATATGTCTGGATCCACGCCTGATATAGTAAGCAAATTTTTCCGGTTTTGCCAAAATACTTAAGGTACTCCGCCCTCCCTAACCAAATTATTGGAAGAGACTATGTCTCACATACACCACTTTTAGCAAATATCACTGCAGTCGACCATTTCTACATGAAGATTGAATAAAGGTATTACGTTTCCAACGAAATTGTAGAGGAAATGTACGTGTGTCTACGACTGTTTTATTGATCACTGAACATGCACTCTGAACAGTGTGCGAGCGAAGTGTCCGGAAAAATAGTTTTTTCATGACTTTTAAGTCATCGAAAGTCTAATATTCACAAATATCAGCAATTATTAGGATTTTTGCCAAAATATCGTAAACATTCCGTCCCTCTCAACCAAATTAGTGGAGGAGACTATGTCACATACAAACAGTATTAGCAAATATTAAGGTCGTTGACCAATTATTGGGGGCGAAGTCCGTCCCCCAAACAAAGTATTGTGGGACCTTATACCCCTTATCCCCCGCGATCACCGCCCTTGAAAAGGGGACTGCTCCTGCCGCCCTCCACCCGCTGTTCCCCCGCTATTACGGCCAATGGTTAAAGAAGTGTGTCCAGTGTATGGTTTCAGACATTCCTCGCAATTTTGAACAATAGACTCTTTTCCAAATCGCGATTACAATGGCTTGTAGGACAGAGTTTGGGGTTAAGCGTCGTTTTTGTCAATGGCATTTTACTGTGGCAAAAAAGACGCGCACCAAAATTCTATCCCACAATTTTGTATAATTGCTATTTGGATAAGGGTCTATGTGAAGTGAAGCTTACCCTAAGCACGTGACCTGTTCTCACCTACCTGATTGGTCCCACTTCCCATGTCACATCAAATTAAACGTGCATCAAGGTGCATGCGGCATCGCATGGGTCACAATATTCTATTGCAGGTGCAGCTTACACGGTGCATTTTGTCATGCGTTCTACAAATGCGACAGATGGAAGGAAATATTAAGCAAGTTGCGATAAGAAATAGAAGGAGGCTGCAGGATCACCTTATGCAGAGTAGGTATTATGCCTAGGGCCTACGAAGAAAATAGAGGCCAATGAAATCACGATTAGATAATAAAAGAAATATTTACTTCCAAGCCTTCTGCCCTAAGTCTAAAAAGCATGTTACCAATTTGAAAATTTGAAACTGATTCTCACCTCCACTGAGCAGCTGAGCTTATACCGTTGCTGGGATTTACGATGAAATTTAATCACTCGATGTCAAACAGTAGATTGCACAATAATATATGCCGTCATTCTCACAGGTTATTAGTATAGACGTCCGTAAATAAAGATGTCCTGGAAAAATGGGAGTTAAAGGAAAAATGCAGTCACCTCAGATTGAATTAGTAAACCTGGGTATACTAATTCATGAATGGTTCTTATAAATCAAGTGACAACTATTTTGCAACTGATTTTAAATTGATGATGCAAAATAAGCCCTTTGTATACCTTGAGAATGCCACTGGGCCTTTATGTTCTGAAACACTACGAAAGATTTAGATATTGCAACAGAGATAAGATTTGTAACATTTAGTTCATGTGTCAAAGTGAATTTGGAGTGACTGCTTATTCCCTTGAACTGATCTTAGAGTTCCACTGGGCAACCTTAGCAATCTAGGCCTAGATTTTTGAAATTGTGAACTGTTTGAGAAAACCTATAGCTATACACACGTACGTCAAAGCAATTATCGTCCCTATATGAGCTTCATTAATCAGTATTTTTACAACAATTAAAATGAATTCGTTACGATGGAGCAGGAACAATCTTTTGTAAAGTCCGATCACGACTACTCTGAGCCCCACTCACCTGTAATACCGCATCGGATCGTCTGCCGTATATCCTTTATGGCCTGTGCAACTCCAACACCTTTCAGCAGTTCAATTACGAGGAGATTATGGACAGAAATAAGAAACTGTTCCTTTTTTATATGTCATGAAATAGTAAAACAGAGAAATCTGTGCTACTTAAAAGGAAATTAATAACGACGGTCTTAGGACGGTGGCTGTTTTACGACGCTTCTTGTAAACATACTCGCACAGGCTCTGCAAATGAATTGATCACTCGACTAACTGCATCTTTTGATTTTTGGACGAGAAGTTCTTCATATTTAGGAATCTGATCATGTGTTTGGAAGACTGGCATAACGTCTCCTTCAAATGTCATAAAAAAGAATTACTTCCGCGGGTCGAACCTTTAAGACTTCATCTAAAAGCTACAAGTCGATAAATTTCAGCCCTAATCATCAACGCTTCCTAGAAAGAAATACACACCAGTGGAAGGCCGGTATAGCGAAAAGGAAGTATAGTATTTCCGAAACATCAGGAATATACGAATAGAGGTGGTGAGGTTTGCTTCCATGAAGTAAGCAAAATGTATTCCGGAATGAATGGACTACATAAACATTATTTTAACCAACAAAATTTACCGACGAGGTTCCAGACTTCTCAGATTTTGACACTTTTAATAACTGTGTCGTCACACTGTTTCTGAGAGGTAGCATTATCTGATTTAGTGTTTTATGATTGAAATTGAAAGCTTAATGGTGGAATGGAAATGTTGTTTACGGTAGGCGCGTTGATGTAAAGATTCTTTATAATCAATATAGGCCTAAAGATTATTCAAAAAGAAAAGAACATTGTGAGCTTCTTCCTCTTTAAACCTGAAGTTCGGTTTGAGAAACAGCGAAAATTTAAGGGTACTGAAACACTGAGCAATATACAAGAGCAAACAAGCTTTATGGTCATTGCTATCGACGACTTTAGCTAGGCTCCATCTTTAATGTTTCTTCGAAAACAAAGCTGCTTGCAATGGTAAACATAATCGCTCAACGTCGAAATTCGGTGATGATTAAATCACGGAATCAAGGAGAGATGTGAGTAATAGCTGGTTTGTACTTCCAGATTTTACTCGCCATAAAGTAATAAGAACCATATATGGTCATCTTTTGCTCTTCCGGGCCAATCACGGACATAGCTCAAAGATCATGTTCAACTTTCATAGCTTTATAGCTCTATATTGAAGTATGAACAGGCCTTTAAAGGCCGGTCTATACTTCCAATTTTCACGCGCTATAAAGCTATAAGAACCATATATTTTCATCTCTTGCTCTTTCTGGCCAATCACTGACGTAGCTCAGACTTGAACAGTGTTCAACTTTCATAGCTTTATAGCGCTATCCTGAAGTATGAATCTGAAGCTGCTGAACAGAGTTGTGGTGAAGTCCGAGAAAAGGAATGACTACCAATGAAGTGTTTAGAAAGAACCCGTAAGGAAGAATCTTTGGGAACAGGCGCGTAACCGGGATTTGGCCTTTGCGGGTTCAAGAACGAGACAACTATTTCCAAAGGGTGCTCGCGAAGCGGGCAGACCAAAGGCATTTTTAAAGACATTTTTGGAGTGTTTTACAACAATTCAAATCTTATTCATAGGCCTATACTAAAAAGGAGTTACATATATGTGATTTTGGACATGATTGTTCGCTCTTGGGCCATGCACGTCCCGTTGGAGAACATCATACATGTGTAGGAAGAGGATGATAGGATAAGCGCTCTTTTTCTGTTTTTTTCTAATAAATATGCCAGCGTTACCCCATTCCCATTGGTTGAAAGTAGTCCCATGCGCCTGCGGAACACGAACTGTGGTGAAGGAAGCTACAATTATGGAAATTTTCCAGTTCCGTTAGAATCGCGTCTTGTTTGCTACACGAGCATTGGGTCGACTTCATGTTAAAAAAAAAAATTGGGGCATATTCTCCAGTAATCCCGTTTTCTAACATATGGTGATAGAGCAAAGTGGTAAAGACCACAGCCTCCTCTTTATAAGACTATTGTTTGTAACAAATTATAGCTCCACCTCAAAAAGTCATACACTCTAAAAACAGTTGGGTCAACTTTTATCCACGGTTGGGCCCGTATGCCACCTCCTAAAGTGTTGGGTAAGGAACTACCCAAGTTGGTTAAAAATTACCCTTTATTTGGGGGAAATGCACCCACCATGGAAATCCTTTTAACCAACATTGGGCAGTTTTTTACCGAACATTTTAGGAGGTGGCATACGGACCCAACCCTGGGTAAAAGTTTACCCAACTGTTTTTAGAGTGTACGCAAGTGGTCAGGAAAGCTGTTTACGGTGATATTGGTAGGTTTGTTTAACTTTAGAGGTTTTGTGGGGGTGGGGGGTGTGGGGGCAAGGTTGTCCAAGGCGAGCCTTTGTTGCAACAAGATTGATTCCCGCTTTGAAACCGTAGCTTAGATTCTTATCTCGTCCTTTCATGCAGATGTGAAATCAAAGTGTCGGGTTTCACATGGAAAAGTGAAATGGCGGTCCCAAAAGGACGGGGATTTATGATACATAATTATATATCCCACGACCTTAGTACCGTCTGACTTATTGAGTGAAAATATCGTGAACACCTCGCCCTTTGCACATCACTAGCATAAAAGAGTGGATCTAGGGTTGCCAAGTTCAAAGAAGGGCACTGGTCTTATTTCGTGCATTCACATAAGAAAGTTCGAAGTTTCCTCAATATCGGAGTTCCTTGGATTCCTTCACAGAAAGAAAATGTGGAAGGCGCCCATACTACGGACGATGTAATTTTAAACATTTTCATATCGAGCAGTAGTTTTACCTTGTCTGCAACATATACGAAGTGGGGAGGGAGAGAGAGAGTGTGTGTAAGGCCGGTTGAAAATCCACCTAGGTCTGTAAATGATTGACAAAAAGGATCCAAGATTAATGAGATGGTGAGAACCTTCTCCAACAGGAGTTTCAACTATCAATATTAAAGGAATTAAAGTGTACCTTAAGTCTAAAATTTTAAAAGTATGTGACTGTGTTGTAAAGTTTGAAAAGTAAATCGCAATATACCCTTTTCCAAATAGTAATTACAAGGGATTATGGGATAGAGTTTTGGTAGGGTCGTTTTTGGACACAAGAAAATGTCTTTGACAAAAAGACGCACATCCAACCTCTATTCCACAATCCTTTGTAAAAGCTATTTGGAAAAGGGTCTACGGTCCAACTCCTGTCTTCACAGGGCATTCCCGTGCTGAGATATACACGTTGAACTTAATTTTTTCAATTGAAAATGGCGCAATACCTTATGATGTCACTCTTGTACAAAGTTAATCAGATTGCAATCTTTTGTTGTTCCTTGTTTTGTTTTTCGAAAGCCAATGAACCTCGTGCCAAAATGTAGCCACTGTGGTATTGTTATAGACTGACTTGACTAAAAGTATCCTCCTTAAACCATTTTTTGCAAGAATCCAGTAATTTTTCAAGGTAATGCAAATATCTGAATTACAAAAAGAAACCAAAGAAGGTCATGTGAGTTAATTGTACAAGAAGGACATCACAAATAATTGCGCAATCAACTATTTGAAATAAAGTGAATACAATTCAACATTATGTTCTCAGCAACAGAATATGCTATGAAGATGGGAGTTGAATGAATGAGATTTGGTTTTCATCCTCTCAAATGCGCACTCCTGTAACTGTAGAATGTTCAGGCAACCCTTTAAACCGTTTCATCTTCTTAGTGATCATCACATAACATCGGTATATAAAAGAATAAAAGATACGATGAAAAAAGTTCTAAATATTTATATACCTGCATGCCTTTATTTCGCAGTGGCAGCCGTATCAAAACAAAATTTAAAGCATACATCCCCAATATGTCTGCTCCATCTACCTAATGCGTTTCCTTACAAAACATTCACCACTAGTATGGCTATATAACCCGCATATATTTTCTTTTTCAAAATATGTCACAGAGCCTCGTTTTTATAAAATATTGAATTTTTTGTAGCGATGAAAGAGGTAATAGCTTTCTTATTGGAACCTATATCCTCAGGTTGTTTCCATTGAGAACCAAGCGCCGTGTAAATTGAAAGGTTCCGGTTTGACCTAAAAATATCGAATTAGTTTTCCAGAATTCCACGTGAACCTGATTCATTGCAATCAGAGGTTGTTTTAAGGAGAGCCATGCAGAGACAAATAGTGATATATAGCGAAGTACAGAAATATAGCAGCATTTCTAACATATATGGATACGTGAATAGTAGCGGTATGAGAGCCCCCGCCTCTTCGTCACAAAAAAGACAGTAAAAAGACTTTTGGCATGTAATATTTAAACTGTTGAACTTGGTCAGTGACGAAATATGGACGGCAAGATTAGGTACGCAAAAAAGTGGGTAAGACAAATATAGACTTTTCAGATTTGCATCTGGTACGTCATAAGGGAGGCAATCATATTCCTTATATCAAAATATGCAAGCTAAGCGTATGGGACCCCTTATTTTTCTTTGGGGGGGGGGGATGAGCACCTTTTTAGGAAATTTTCTGTACGTAAGCCCGAAAATAGCATATTTTGCCCCCAAATAGCAAACTTTTTGCCCGAAACCTATCTCTGTGCGTCTATGTGCACAAGCTTACACGGCATCTGAAAGTGTACTTTGCCATATCATCATGACGATACAAAATATTATTGTGAGTAGCCTACATCGAGGCATGAGAATTCCTTCAGCCGGGGATTGTGCCCTCCACTTGATATATCAGCTCCACCTTAAATATCACAGGGAGAGCTAACACGACAAAATGCAACTTGTACGCATACAATTCTTCATCAAATCCATGAATTGTGTTGAGGAAAAATATTCTTGATATTCCTGGACACGAAATAGTAGTCTAGTCAGGTTAAAGTCAAAATTAAGGACCTAACTAGGAAATATTTCTACTTAATATTTACAAATTATTCCCCTTTCTTTTAATTTTCTTTAAATATATCTGGGCATGTTTAACCAAAGAGATAGTTTACTAACGTTTTGTAGATTAAGGTCCCCTTATAGAGATTACGAAAAACGCTGTAAGAAATACTTTTAATCTCTCACATTTCTCAAAACACCTCCTCAAAATCTGGCTATTTTTTACATAATAGTCATTACCAAGTAATGATATGCAGTGTGGCGTGATATTATTTCATCTTGTTTAGTCTTTATAGCCTCTGTAACTTGCCAACTAGTACACTGTTCAGTTTGTTATGTTATTTGAGCAATTTTAAAGCTGGCAATTGCTTCTTCAAAAATGCACTCATCGCATTATAACTGTCATAGAAACGAAGATTATGCAAGATAAAACAACCTTGAAATATTTTAGCAGTTTCCCACTCCGCATCCTAGATTTGCATATCCTGTATTTACTTATGAAAAACGGTTGTTCATGATGTTAATGAAGAAAGAAAAAAAAACAGAAAATAGCTTGAAAATTGTCAATATTTGACAGATTTTGATGTGAACAGCGGCTTTTTCAATCGTTCCCATTTAATTATTAAGTAAACAGGAGAGACATTTACATGCCTGCATAGTCCTTTTATGTTATGGCTGGTCGACCCTTGTTTGTAAGTTTCGGTGTTACTTTTATCACATTTAGTAGGATACCACGTGACCCCTCCAGCACCTTTTTAATGTTACACTACAAATTAACATCTACGGTTATACCGCTTTCCAGCATTATGTCACCATATTTCCTAAACAAATAAAGTTTCAAGATCAAACAGAAGCTGACTTAGCTAAACTGTTTGCCAACAAGTAATTTGCAATCGCTAATTCAGACAACGATCATCTTGGTAGAAGCTATTTCGTCAAGTGGGAAGTAATTTATTAGGCGGTGAAGCTGGTAGCAAAGGTTGTTTGAACTGCCGCGATGGTCACGGAAGGGAGTAAAGAATCTTCTAAGTATCCAGCAATAAATCATCTGTCCTGAATGAGTTCCGTATACATACATCTATCAGGATTTGTTCATAAAATAAGAGCAGCGACTCTACTACTACTCAGCTGAGGATTGGCCATCAAGGTAGTTAGTCGTGGCTACTTCATTCATTTCTTGTTTTGACAATTGGCTAAAATTTTGACACATGCAAGCTAGTTATGCCACCTTCTGTGCAAGACTGAAGTAGCAAAGCTCACATCAGGGGCGGGATTTTATGTCTGAAAGTGGGTGGGGGCAAACCCAAATGGATACCAACGGCGTCAATGGCGAGGAGCGCCAAGCGCTCCCTCAAAGGCGTGAGGTCAAGGGGCCGCCGTAGGGCCCCTGGTGGATGCCAGGGGCAACGCCCCAGTGGGGTCCAGGGAGCAACGCCCCTGAAGCCATGAGGTATTTAAGGAATTAAAACAATTGGAATGAAGAAGTTTGCTCTCGTAGAATTCATCAGATGTGCTCTAAACATCACATTTTGACCATTTTAATAATAGCCTTACTTAGAATAAGAAGTCATTTTTATGATAAAGAAGGTTCGGCTTGCGGTTACTTGGAATGATAACGGAAGGTTTTGTACGAAGCTATGGGGCACGCAAGATGTCTGTAGGAAGTAACCACGAAACAGTATTTAAAGCGGATGCGCACGAATCGCGCCAATGAAAGTTGAGTTTTTTAAGGCATTTTATTGTAGCGTATTATTTTGTTTATTTTTCTTTAAATGTAGCATTATCCATTAAAGGAAAGATTCTCCTACTTTCCCCAGCTACGTATTCTTTCTTTTATGTTTCAGTTTTATCGATGGTATGGGACAAGAGATCCCTCATGTTTTTTATTACTGTGAAAAATCAGGTAGTTTCGAAAATCCAGCCAAAAGTATAATTTTGCAAGGAAGATCAACAAGTTTGAGGCTTTAAGGGTATATAATACTTTCCAATATCACTGAAATGCAGTTTTGAGTAACTCTTACAGAGACGTGGCCATGGACGTCCGCAGTAAAAATGCCAGGGAAGTAATTTTCATTGGATGCTGTATTTTCGTTAGGTGTCGCCGGCGAAGCCTTTAACCGCAAGCGCCGAAGGCGTAAAGCAGGAGGCTGGGAACCTCAGGTACTCCCCAGAAATATTCTCAAAGTTAATGGCCTTTGCAGTCAATCTGGATAATTTCTAGAGAAAATCGTGCGTCCCAAGGTATAATTTGAAAGGTAAATAAAATATTTTTTACATGATGATTGCAGATTTATGATGGTAAGCGTCGGGCAATTTAATGAGGATGGTGGTAGTTGGTGGAGAAAGTGAACAGGGGAGGGGTTGCAGATGTTTGCCAGGTCCCCCCAAAATTGTGCGTTTTCTAATAAAATGTGTAAGAATTAAGGACGGCGATCGATGCCGTGACCCCCCATTTGATACCTAGGCCCCCTAAAAATTTCATCCTAGCTACGCCCCTGGGTTGCAAGGGTTTTGAAAAAAAAGTAATTTACTCAAGCTATCCTACAGGATAAAATAGCGAGTGAGCTCACGCGAAGCACACCGAAAAAGTTACTGAGAATATCGAGTTTCCTATACACGGCTAGGTTTCTGAATTGCGTATGCCAGGACCATTGTGCGTGTAATGACATACATTTCGCACTGTCAGCTGTGACCCTTATTTTAGGGATTCAAGTCACAAAAGTGTGGCTCCCATGATTTGAAAGAAATTTCAACAGAGGCACTAAACAAAATTTTTCAACAACAATTGCCCTTTCCCTCCCCACCTTTGAACTCCGCCACTGTATTAGCTAGTTTTCACTACCGATGCGCCCAAATTCGCTCAGGGAAAATTTTTACCGGCACTTTTTATGGAATTTAATTTATTTTACATTGAAAAAATAACCATAAGCTTAAAAATCCCTTCATAACTCCTCTGATCTCGCTTCGTTTCTTCCTCTTTTTTAGTGTTTTTATTATTTTTCTATGATGTGGAAAAAGTGTGGAAGTGTCCCATTCCCCCCTACCTCCCGTAATCCAGCCTATGGCACAGATGTCATTACTAGACATTTGCAATGATCCCTTACCCTTTCCATTTATTAAGTGACTTTGTTGTAAGGATAACGGAAACAACTCTAGCAGTTTCTTTTTTGCTCACCCCGCAGTCCAAGCGCAACTTGACCTGGTTCACTTCTTCATAATTCCACGTTCGGACATCAAAGGTTAATGGGAAGACATTTACATGAGCAGTGGGATGTGTTTTTCCTGACAGTTTGCCTAATTGGCAACGAATCAATTTTCAGTTTTGCAATGAAACGACATTTTTGCCCTGAATTCGACAACTGATTGCTGGGGGAAGGGAGGGGGTGACTGCAGCCCTCCAGGGTCTCTCCTCAAATGCCTGTTGACAAAATAGATTACGTGTAATTATTGAACACCAGGTCCACGACAACTTTTCTTGCAGCCTTCACACTTGTTCACGCTTACGACTTTTTCCTACGGGGGCTGCCGCCTCCCAGATCCCCCACCTCATATGCCCATTACGTCATCTCATTTCTTTTGTATGTATGTGTATGGATAAAATACATGGTTCCCGTTGAGACATTCCGGAAAAAACTTGGAAAATTATCCTGAAGCCATCTAATAGATTTGAAAAAGATACCAATACACGTAATGCAAGGGCGTAGATCGGGTTTGGGGATGGGGGGAGGGGCAAAAAGTTTCCGACAGCCCTAATTTCAATAGAATAGTTATCTGAAGTGTTGAAAAAATAGCATATGGGATATGGGGACATGCATTATGATGAAAGGGTTAGACTGATGGGAGATTCACATTAATACTTTTATAGGCTCAAATTGGCGTTTTCTCGAAGCCCTAAAGTCATCTGTACGCCACAATATTATATTTTTTTTTACTCTGTTTTTTTTACTCTGCCTGAATTATTTGAGGGGCAAAACGATATGTTTGTCTCCCCAATATTTTTGGAGGGGCAATTACCCATCTTGCCCCCCACGATCGACGCCCCTGACGTAATGTATTGCGCAATACCTCGATATCCGTGCAGACACAATGTCCCACAATCGCATGACAAGATAAAATAATCGTTTTGTAAAAAGGAAGTTTTAAACTCGGTAAGTGACGATAATCTAGACCCTAGGTTCTCAAGAGAAAGCCTGCTGGTTGTTTGCCGCCCGCGACGTTTGTTAAAAATGGCTCGCCAAATATTAGAGGAGCCAGACGCCTAATCATCGTACTGGCAGCAGGGGCGTCGCCAGAGCATTGATCATGGGGGTGCCGTATTTTGCAGACTGAGAAGATAGAAATGCCGACTGAAAGTGTTGATAGAGATGCAGTTAGAGCTGAGAACCGTTAGTCCAACCGGTAGTGATCCAGCAGGAATGGCCCCAGTATTTGCCCAACGGGGGGCAACGACCCGAAGCCTCGACAGCCCCGATGCCGTCGAGGGGTTGGTGAGGGGAGATTTGAAGAAAACCTGTGTACTATACCATGTCATTTCGGGGCATATATTGCATAGAATTTTGTATATAATAATAAAATTTTCCCGCTCGATTTAAGGTTTTTCCCGAAATCTGAACTGTGAATTTGCAAAGCGCGCGAAGCGTGCGAAACTTTTGGGTTAGCTTACACTAAAAAGAATCTGTACTTATTTAAAGCTTATAGGCCTATAGGTCAACCAGTGACGTACCTAGGATTTTTCCCAAGCGGGAGAGGGAATGCAATATGTTGTGTGATCGCCGGCCTGGGGGAGGGGTAAGGGGAGGGGTGTCCCCCTTCCCTCTAAAAATTTTTGAAAAATTAGGTGTCCTTACATGCATTCTGGTGCCACATATGCCACCTTCAGAAGTAAAATTTGTGTTAAAACATTTACGTTTTTTAGGGCCTGAAAAAAGTTGGCATCCGTGAGGGGGGCATGGCCCAATGGCCTCCCCCTGTGTACGCCACTGAGGTCAACTGTCCAGGAAGTTGGGCTCTATCGGGCACAACTTACATTGTACTTCCCTCTCCGAGTCACTAGCCGTACCGAAAGACAGACTCAAGAGAACATTAACTTACTTTAACTGCTGTTTGGTCGCCTCATTTTTAACGTGACATTGATGCTATTGAAAATGTTCAGAGGAGAGCAACTAGATTGATTCCATCCTTAAAGGGTTTAACTTACACAGAAAGGTTGAAGAAACTTAAGCTGCCAACTCTAAAGTATCGTAGATTAAGAGGTGATATGATTGAGGTTTTTAAAATTGTTTCCGGTGTATATGATAGAGATGTTACTGAAGGTTTTCTAAAGTTTAGTAGAATTACTCATACCCGTAGACATAGTCGGAAGTTACTCAAAGAGTTTTGCAGACTCAGCATAAGAAAATTTAATTTTGCCAGTAGAGTTGTTGATGTGTGGAATGGCCTTCCTGAGATTGAATTTCAGCCACCACTGTTTTTCAGTTTGAGAAGGCATTGGATAGGTTCTGGGCTGGCCATGAGATATAGTATAACTACAAGGCAGATTAAGTTGTGCAAATTTAGCTCAGTATGGCAGTCACCCACAGATCCTGATCATTGTATAGTCGCCGATGGTGAAGATCAAGAAGATGCGGACATAGAGGTCAACAGACCTGCGTCCACTGAGGTTCCTAAGGTATCCTAAGGTATCCTAAGGAAATGAGATGCGATTCTCGGCATTTACATAAAACGATAAATTCTACTTAGGTTACTTGAAAAGATGGAAAGGGTTTGTTCTATATTCAGCTATTAGTAACGAAACTGAGGAAGAGTGGGCAAAGCATTCCTAAAATTTGGGGTTTTATCGCAGGAATGACCCTTTGAAAGCTAAAATAAGTAAACCGACCATGGGTGGCGACAGAACTTTCCCGATATGGGGCCGGTCCATGCCAGCGACCCCAAGTTCCGACAGCATGTCGAAGGGGTAGAAAGGGATATGAAGGAGCCTAACTATCCCATGCCATTGCAGAGTATCGTTTATTTAGCATTATATCACTTAATATGTCAAAAGCCGAGTTACGCACTGATACTGTTCTTTTGAGTCTGAATCGTGAAATTGCAAAGGGCGCGGAAATTTTTGATAGGCTGACACAAAAACATGTTATCATTAAGAACAAAGAGAAAAACATAAAAACGGTAAGGGTTGTAGACTGAATCGGGGACAACATACATTGTGTCGAAACCACCTGGACTACCCGATGAAATAGCCAAACTTTGCTCCGTGAGTCGATCACCAACTAACGGCATGACACACACTAGAGAACGGCAACTAGGCTTTGCGATATGGGATGAAATTTACGACCTCTACATAACATATGTACCCTGACTTCATGTTACTTGGTAAGGTTGACAGGACTTATGCTATCTAGTTATGTGGAATGGAACTAGGCTACTGAAGAAACTGGAGTGACATTACAGCGCGCGTAGTGCGTCGAAAATTTTGGGTTCTGATTACAGAAATTGTCCTCTTTCTTCCACTTCTTTTCCTCTTTATTTTCCTCATGTTTCCTTCATTTTGCCGACTGGTGCAGAATTTACCTATACTCAACGCCAGAAACCACATAAACGATGAACGTCTTCAGTATACAATGGTACTGAAAAGCCCTATGTAGCTTTTTGCCGACAGAATATGCTTTAAGTTTCAAAAAGTGTTGCTTACGGGCTTTGAAAATATTGTAATAAACGTTGTCTACAAATGCATTCCAATCTCCTGTCTTCCGTCTGCACCAGCCCCTTTCTCTTGCCCTGCTTTGTCCCTCCTTCCCCTGTCATTTTCTCTGTTCGCTCAGTTTTTCTTTCTCCCTCTTCTCTCTCCTCTTATATCTCTTTTTTCCCTTCTACTTTCCTCTAACTTTCCTTCGTTTGCACTTCCCTTTTTCCTTCATTTTGCCGACTGCGTGGATCTTGGGGGGTTTGAACCCCCCCACACACACCCCTCTATCGTCGTCCCTGACTGGCAGTTGTTCTCAGGCTGGCTACCAAACGTATTAATTAGTATCAACTCCAATATAAAGTGGCGGTCAGCTCCAAGTATTGCAAAAACCTTGACCTACACAATGGCCTAACACAGTAAAATGAAACAAGGCACTTATTTATGACCCACCTCAAGTTATTGCCTAAAAAGTAAATCTATGAAACCAGAATCAACTATGTGAGCCACAAAAGGTACAAAGCTGAAACTCCGTTATCAAGAAACTACCAAAGGTGAACAAACCACCACCGATTATGTCAAACCTTGTCGGTAAACCAGTAATTAAGTGGTAAAGGATGTTAGGCTATATGTCAGTTTATTCTTTTCTTTTGCTTCCATTCGTGAGCGCACGGGACTACTTTCAATCGGGCGGGGGAGGAGCTGCAGGACTTTTGTAAGAAATTTTAATACAGATTTGTCAGAAAATGTCATATGTTTAGCCCTAATGGCAAATTTGCTACCAGAATACATGGACTGCATGGGCCCTTACCCAGGCCTATGCTTCTAATAGGGAAAGAGATCTATCTGTCTATGTGAAGGACACAAATGACATTATCCTGTCACCTATTAACTACTTCTAACAACTCTGTCTTGTTTCTATATATGTTGCTATATTCCCTTAGTGGAAGTAATAATTATTACGGTCTATGGAACTTCCGTAATATGAGCCTTTGCCATTATTACATGCCTCAACAGAAGGACAGACCCCTCTATGCAACCCCTTTGAATTCATCTAAACCAGAAATTGTCTTGAGACTAGTGAAACGTTTCGCTTGCAAAGGTTGCGTTTTATGCAATGGGCAAGTGGGCTTCCCTAAAGAAGAAATTATGATATCTTCATGTACAAACAGGAAAAAAGAATCATATCGAAAGATCAAAGAATCGTTTGCTTGTATTGCCCTGTCGAGATGCATTTATTACTTTTGAACACATAGGAACTGTTCTTATTAGTGAACAAAATGAATGACTTCATGCAAAAAGTAATTTCACTATAAAATCCTTCTAGTCACCAATTTATCTTGACCTCACTACTTTCAGTGACAAAAAGTTCAAGTGAAGATTTGGATTATATGGACAGGGGGTTACAGATACCCCCACCGTTGGGGAAAATAGGAATGCGTAAGTATAAAAAATATTATCCTTTGTATCTATTATCTCTCTTACTACTGTAATAAGGATTATTAAAGCCGATCTAGACGTTACAGTTTTTGTTTTTTGTTTTGCAATTTCATTAGGAAACACAATGGGCTGACTGTTTGTTTTGCTCCCAAACGGTCAGCTACTTTAGTAAGAACCAAAGAATTTTCGACGTACTTGCACTGTAGACATATTTTTCTTACATAGTTTGGTTTCATGAAACTAATAGTTACCCCGTATGGAAAGCCTCCTTACTTTTCAGTCTTTATTTTATCAGTAAATAATTGCACATACATCATTAAATTTACTGATATCTTCCATTTTTTTGATGATACCTGAAATGATTTAATGATGTCTTTAACTGACGCCCATAGATAATTGATGACATCATGAAATCCTTCCGTGATATCACCAAATCGAATTTTTGAGATCAGATGGCGAATTCGTGATACCTTAAACAGTTTAAGTGGGGCTGGGGAAAGTTTTTCAGATACCAGCAATTGAATTTATTATATCCAAAAGTCATTAACTGATGTCACTAACTGGGTGACAAATATTATGGAATATTACGTGCATGTCATGAATTTCGCTACATGGTAATGATATCATTAAGCCTGACTATCAATATGTATGTATCACCAATTCAAATTTTTGATATCATGAATTCGTTGTTACGATAAGTACATAGTCATTAATTCGAAATTTTAATATCCTTAAATACATCTGACACGTCAAGAATTACCCTGTACTTCAAGAGAATAAAAAAAATCGAATTGAAAATGTGTAATATCACTTACTCTTGTATATCGTCCTATCACTTATTGGAATTCTTGATGTAATTAAATACATATTACAAATTCCGCCATATTCAATGATATCAGTAAAGATGGCGACTTTGCCTGCAATGATCACACGCTACTATCGTACCGATTGGCGTTACCAGAGTTCGCCTGATACGCACATATTTTTAAATCAAATTGATGACTTCATTAAATAGCCTATAGCGGAATTTCTAATATAAGCTCCATATTTTAAATATCCAGGATTCCATCAAGTGTCAGTTACATATTATTAATACGAATTGTTGATATCATTAAGGATGGTGGAATTCTTGACATGCGTACAACATTTTATGACATCAAGAATTGCAATTAGTGATACTGGGCATATCGTTAATGCGAAGTTACGAATATAAATATTATATATATATATATATATATATATATATATATATATATATATATATATATATATATATATATATGTATATATTTCCTCTAACAAAGCACTTGCCTTATACTGAAAGAGGATATATATATATATGTATATATATATATATATATTCTATGCGACTACTTAATACAGCGTTGATTTGACTCATTCATATAAAGTCGCTACGTCTCCATACCTACTATAATATTATATATATATATATATATATATATATATATATATATATATACATACTCACATATATAGCCGAATTCTTGATATGTATGCCAAATTTAGATATCGTAAGTTTCGTCCAGATATCTCTAAATGATTTCTTGATATCATGAAGTAATTTACTGATAACAAGATGTCAGTTTTTGACAGTTTGATCTGTTGTTATGATGAGCTCGATTTATTTATTGATACCTGTAAATTATTCATCGATATCTTGAATCTGTATAATATCATTTAAAAGTTTTCTGGTATCTGCAATTATTTTCTGAAAACCCGGATAGAAATTTAAACTGAAGCGGTTTGCTCTGCGCTTTGCCAAGTGACAAACCACAGTTTTCTGACAAGATCGTAAATTCTATCCTGGATCGCCTGATCACATAATTGTTCTCTTAATTTTATTTGTCGAACAATACCCTCCAGTACAGTCTTGAGAAATCAATTCCTGGGACATTCGTCGGTCGGGTGGATATATTACAATGTAAGTTTATAGAGGTCAGCCGCCTCGATATGTCGTTGATCTACTTTGGCTCTCTGTGAGGAAAAATTCTCCTATCTGGGGCTGTGAGAGTCTCACAATTCCCTGCTTCTAAGTAGGCTACACCTTTCAGCGTGCTTCGCGCGCTGAGTTACTTAATAGTCAGATACCGCGTACTCTGGAAACTACTATGACATGAAATAGTGTTGAATTACTTTCCTCCCTCCTATCCCCCACTCGCGCCCTCCGTAACCTTCCTCACGCCGATCCTTTTCGCCATATTTCCCGCTTAACCGTTCCAAACCTTCACACACCTCTTTGACCCTGTCGGGACTTCGGATTGCTGGACTTCGTCTCCCAGCCCCTTCCTCCCCGTCGGGAAAATCTAGGCGCCACACCTGACGCGTGCATGCTAGAACCCGAAATGTAATTACAGATTTTTTGCATTCTTGTTTCCGGATTTCAAATTTTCTACTACACCTACCTGGCGACGTACCCACGGTAGATAATGAGTTGCATTAGTGCAGTTTTTCTGCAGTCTAAGCTGTTTTGGAATCCCAAAGTTTTTTTTTCTACAGCAGATCAGTGCCTACTGGTCCGACGGAGACGAAGGAAAAATTAAAGAGCGGGGAGGGGAAGAAGTGTAAAACGATAGAAACGCGGTAACCTTGCTCATTTCCCTCCCCAAAATCTCTGGGAATTACGTACAACTAACGAAGACCCAGAACATTTAGCTTCTAAACCACATCATAACTAGAGCAGCAATACTGTGGTAGCTCACACAAACCTGCAAGTTTTGCAATGTCTTTGTGCTACATATCTAAAACCAGAAAGTCAAAAAGCTTAGTGATTCCTTGCCGATGAAATGTAAGTCTGTCTCTGTACTTTAAAATTGACAGTGTTTCATAAATAACTGTCTTTACAATTTTGGCATAGAAATGTCTAGGATCCCTGGGCATATATCAAACACAATACCATACTACTAAACTTTTGACCTCCAAAGACCTCAAACGACTTTTGACCCTAACTTAATATTGGCCATCCACATGTCAAGTATGTGATTCATCAATGTTTCTCTACTTGAGATATCATGTTTAAAAGGTTTTAACCTTTGGACCTCCGATGACCCCAAATGACCTTTCACCTTCACCAAAAATGATGAGGACCATTTACCCAATAAGGGCTATCCACATGCTTAATATGAGATTCATCAAAGTTCCCTTGCTTGCATGAAATATGTTATCAAGATTATCTTTCTACTTCTGGTGACCTTAAATGATCTTTGACTTCCACAAACACAACAAGGATTATCTACTCAATGTGGGTCACGTACATGTCAAGTATGATATCCCTTCAAGTTTCCCAGCATGAGATAAAGGTTTTAACTTTTTGACCTCTGATCACCCCAAATGTCCTTTCAAATCCACCAAAAATGATGAGGATCATTTACTCAATATGGGCCATGCACATGCCATGCTAGGTTTGAGATTCATGAAAATTCCCCGCTTGAAATTTCATGTTAACAAGATTTTGACCACTGGTAGCTTCAAATGACCTTTGACCTCTACAAAAAACTAGGATCATCTACTCAATGTGGCCCACCTACATGTTAGTTTGAGATCGCTTCAAGTTTCCCTGCATGGGATATAGTGTTCACAATGTTTTGACCTTTTGACCCTCGATGACCCCAAATGACCTTTCACCCCACCAAAAACGAACAGCATCATTTACCCAATATGGGCAATCCACATGGAAGTATGAGATTCATCCAAGTTACCTTGCTTGAGATATACAAGCTTACCTTGCTTGAGATATACAAGGTTACCTTGCTTGAGATACAGTGTTTACAAGGTTTTAACCCTTTTGACCTCTGGTGACCCCAAATGACCTTTTGACCTCCACCAAAACCCACAAGGATCATCTACTCAATGTGGCCCACCTACATGTCAAGTTTGAGATCGCTTCAAGTTTTTCCCTGCATGAGATGTAGTGTTCATAATGTTTTGACCTTCGATGGCCCTAAATGACCTTTCACCTCCACCAGAATTGGTGAGCATCATTTACTCAATATCATTTCATAAAAATTGTACTTATTGCTGACACTAAGTATGCAGTCACGAAACTGTCAATCAAAATGAGCGCGTCTCGTTCCTTTCCCGATCTGTATAAGCCAATTGATTTTGCACACGTTAAACTGGTATAGCGGAGGGGGCCAGTGGGCGTCGCTCCCAGAAAAATTTACAAAACCCTACAAAATTTTAGTTTCAATTTCTTTAATACATTTTAATGTCTTTCTTCCTCTAAAAATATTTTGCTCCCAAGAAGCCATCTAGTCCCCACCTTGCAACCGAATGGGAGAGATTGCTCAGCTATGGGATAAGCCATCTAGACATGCTACGGGCTTGTATGAGATCTCACAATCTTGAAATATGATAGTAGGCATATATAACACCTTCAAGGAGTGGTGTAGAACAATTTAAGTCTTTGATTGGGGTGGAAGTCTCTTCATAATTTAACTTGCCATGATATACATATAAAAGTAGGCTATGCCATAAAAACTTAGAAAAAAAATAAATAATAAACTTCTTAGATATCACAGTATCCAAATCTTAGCTGGGTGGGCTAAGCGGTAGAAAACTGCTCGGGACTCAGCTTCAGGTGCTGCCCCCTTTTTTTCTTGCTCACTTCTACAGCGATGACCCAACAGCCTACAAACACAGCGCGCGGGTGGTAGAACACCCCCAAAACGCTTCCTACAAGGGGACGGTGCTAAAGCAACGGATGAGGGAGGATGTTGATGTTGAATCCACGAAATTGCGTGGCCCTCCAAACATATTTTCCCCATCCAAACATAAGTATTCACCATCGTGCTCGTGGGAAGCGCAAATATTCATTCATTTATTTGTTTCTCCACTACAATATACAATATGACAAAAAATTACATTTATACAGTTACGGAGGCAATTCGTCGTAGTAGTAGCGGAAGGAAGTGAACCGCAAAACCCTGTTGGGCTTGACATCAACGGCAGAACACTCCCTTGAAAAAAAATATAGAGTGAAGTACTAAAAAAAAAGTAAATTGAGTACCCAACCACTCGCCCCACCACTGAAAACCTAAGTCATGCCTCTAAACCAGATAAAGGAGCAAGCCCTAATCATAAAGGATTCATAATAAAAAAGTAAGTAATTAATGCATTCCGATGAAATAATTGTGTAAGTTCCTCTTAAAGCTGAAAATAGAAGGTTTCTGTTTTAAAATGTCTGGAAGTGAATTCCACAAGGTAACTGCACGGTAGTGTAATCCCCTCATTAAAAGGCTTGTGCGACAGCTAGGGATATGCAAGTAATCAGATTGTGTATAGTGGTCATGTATTACAGAATTGGTATTGAAAAGATCGTTCAAAGAAGGTGGCAGTTGATTGTGTTGAGAGCGATAAACAAACTTAGCCATATTCAGGCTTATGAGGTCAGAGAATTTGAGCAGATTAAGAGACCTGAACAAAAGGTTGGTATGATCATAGTAACCTGAGAGAGTAGTATGTCTGATGGCTCTTTTTGTAGAACTATTAACTTATTCAAATACTGATGACTGGCGCCTGACCAGACTATACAACAATATGTAAGATGGGGCATAATTAGTGTTTGATACAAAGACCTTAAAACATGTCTTGGTAAAATGTGTTTTAACTGTGACAATACACCTACACCCTTTGCTACCTGTCTTGACACATGATTGATATGTTCACTCCATGAAAGTTTGAAATCGATGTAAACCCCCAAGAACTTAACATAACTCTCTTCAAATAAGAATCATTAATTTTAATACTGAAATTACTTAAATTACTTTTCTCATTAAAAATAATGTAATTAGTTTTATCGATATTAAGCGAAAGCGTATTAGCGGCAAACCATTTAATGTAGACATTGAGTTCCTCTGTAATCATACGTTGGAGTTTGTTAACATCGTTATCACTAAAGAAAATATTTGTGTCGTCGGCAAAAAGTACCACTGAAGCTTTGGATGAAAGATTACCGATATCGTTAACATAAATAATAAAAAGGAGTGGACCTGGGATGGAACCTTGTGGGACACCACAGCTTATTGTTCGTATATCTGAGTTATAACCATTGAGAAACACATACTGCTGTCTATTAGATAGATAACTTTTAAACCAGGACAAAAAGTTCCCACGAATACCCCAGTAATTAAGCTTTTGGCAGAGGATGTTGTGGTCGATAGTGTCGAACGCTTTTGATAAGTCGAGGAAAATACCGGCTGTTGTTAATTTTTTGCTCATAGAATTTCTTAGTTTTTCAACTGCATCAGAAAGAGCCATTTCAGTGGAAATCCCGGAGCGAAAACCACACTGGTGCTTAAAAAGGATATTGTTTTTATCAAGAAATTTCACAACACGATTATAAATAAGGCGTTCAAGAAGCTTTGAAAAGCAAGGCAAGACCGAGATAGGACGATAGTTAGAAAAGGTATTTGAGTCACCTTTCTTGTAGACTGGAATTACTTTTGCCATTTTTGGGTGATCCGGAAATTTAGCCGTGGATAAAGAAATGTTAAAACATGAGAAAGGGGTTTAGTAATGTATGGGATCGCCTGTCTTACAATAGGTCTAATATCATCAAAACCGGCGGATTTTCCAGGCTTAAGACACATGTAAGCTACTTCGACCACTTCATCCTCAGTAATAGGAAAAGCGAAAGCTGAAGAATCAGTAGGGGTACTAGAATTATGCAAAAAGTCCAAGGAGGAATTGATGTTCTGAGCAAGTAACGGCCCAACATTGACGAAGTAGTCGTTTAAGCCATTGGCAATACCATCTTGATCGGTTAGCTTAACACCATTACTTACATAATACTCAGGATAAATCGACCTCTTCTTATTCTTATTTATAACATCGTTAATGGAGGACCATGTCTTTCTAAGATCATTTTTGCAACTAGTGAATTTCAAAGTATAATATTTTTTTTAGAAACACGAATAATATGATTTAATTTATTTCTGTAATTACGGGTAACTCAAAATATTGCTCTCCGTAGGACATTTGAGTTTAGTTTTATAAAGTTTGTTTTTTGTTTTTATTGACTTTAAAATACCAGAGGAGGTCCAAGGCTTCCCTTTAATTTTGTGATACATTTTACGTCTTGCCATAGGAAAGCACTTTTCATACAAATCGCTGAATGTACGAAAAAACATATTAAACGACGAGTTTGCATCCTGATCTCTATGGGAAATTCGTTTCAGTGGCATCGTAAGCAGTCTACACATACGACGACTATGGAAATACCGCATCTCACGTGCAGATAAGGGCTTCGATGCCCTTTCATCGTTCATGAAATCAATTCATGATATACCACTTGTACGTCGTACATTTGCCAAATTTCGTGAACCACAAAAAGGTACGGTGTCATTCAGTGACTGCAACCGTTTGTCAGCACGTTTTATATTACGTACATTTACCGGTACCCTGTAGTCTACTTCATATCTAGATGTTATCGCACAATTACCGCCGACAACTACTTCGATTTACCTGGCCAATGTTCTAGTCCTAGGGGAGACAGAGTGATATTCCTTATTCACATAGACGGTACGATGTCAGATGCTTGATGCCATATTCACATCACGAAGTGTAGATAAGAAAAAGTAAAGCTTTAAATTTCCAGTAGGCTTTTTCACAGCGGAATGTGTATTTTATATTTCCTTCAATGGTACACTCTACCACAAACTAATTACATTCACAGCATTCCATGGAAGCAGTAATTCTGGACGGAAACATCATATCTGAAAGTCACATATATGAATTTTCAAAGATAAAATTGGAAATACTTCGAAAGCTAGAAACTTCAAGATGTTGATAATCACAATCGAATCGTACATTTTTTCATTTCAACATTTGTATCATAAGCGTAAACCTGTGACATTTCAGGCTGATTTTCCTTTGCATAGTATACAGTAATTTTGCTACTAGCATTTATTCCACACACAATTACACCGTTCATCAGGCGCCAAATACATATAAAATTCTTTGAGTTTTTTTAAATGATTTTACTACAACCAATGTGTAGAAATCTGTTCCAACTGACTATGATATTTGAAAATTGCAGTATATACTAGTCGAAAACTACCACTGTAGCCAAACAAACCAGTAGGACCCTTTCTCAGTTTCTGCCAAACAGAAGGTGACGGTTTTCCAAAACACGATTCTCACGTGACATAAGCGCGCTTCCAACTGCAACCTTTCTGGTCATTACTCTTGCACAGGGGTGTTAAGGGTAGGTGGCAACGGTAAACAAAACACATGCATTTATTATAGAAAGAATGCTTTACAGTCAAACCGTCCAATAGATAGGGAAATAATGTGTAAAACCTCTTTTGAACCTTTCGACGATGGAAAATTACAACACAGTTTTACTACAACTTGGAATGAA
Source organism: Holothuria leucospilota (assembly GCA_029531755.1). NCBI lineage: Eukaryota > Metazoa > Echinodermata > Holothuroidea > Aspidochirotida > Holothuriidae > Holothuria > Holothuria leucospilota. Next base: position 33,761,484 of record CM055973.1, on the reverse strand, counting down.
TTTCTGGTAATTTCGACACGATTGGAATGTTTCGGCGCTAACAGAAAATCATTAGTACCAGAAAATTAATTGTAACACCTCACTTATAGTCCTATACCAAAAGGGCATGCCTACTTCAGTATCACAATTTTTAGATTTCATACAAATGCATCATGTCCCACTTTCAACACAACACGAGACGAGAATCCAAACCTACAACGTTAACGTTAACGTAAATGGAATTGTTCACAGGTCACGGGGACCATCAATCCATCAATCGTGCAGTTGATATATATATATATATATATATATATATATATATATATATATATATATATATATATATATATATATATATATATATATATATATATATATACACCCATTGTATTCTCTCATATCAAGGAAGTGTGATCCGTACTGCAATATTGATTCCCTAAAATTACGCCAAGTCAGTTACGAATCGCAACGTATCAAGGTGAAAGAAAATAACAATTCACAATGACATTCGACATCTCCGTCACGAATGACAAAAACCGGCAAGATCCGCTAGAATACAGCATCTATCCAATTGAACTAATTCTTTTTAAATGCCCAGGTAAATGTGACTCCATCAATCCCTACTGAGTTTTAAGTTCCCTTCATAAACGATAAAAGAAGAAAAATGGAAAAAAAGACGGTACTTTTACCAATCTTTGCAAAAGACCAATGACTCGAGGTCGTTTAGTAGTGACCTGTCCTACATCAATCCGAACGTCCTGCAGCAAAATCGATACTCGCTGATAAACAGGTCAGAGACCTTGCAGTAATGCATACTCACGACGCTAAACGTCACAGATTTAATGCTGCCACCATAAACATACTAATGTTACCCCAGAGCGTCACCTTTACAGCTAATCATGAAGCAAAACTTCGATCTGATAAGGGTTTTTGGTACGTAAGTAAATCAATTCTTGTAGTCTACACGTTATTACAAGGATATGAGGTGGTGTTCTAAAAAAGACGTCAGTGGTTCCATGACAGATATTATAAATGAGAACTGAGAACCGAAAATCGACCATGTGATTTTTGTTTTTAATGTTTTGTTTTTGCTTTTTGTATTCCTAAATTTGAACATGCATTCCATTCATTGGAATAGACATGAATGACCGGACGGATTTTTGTCATTTTTTTGTAATCACATGCGTACCAACTCCCTTGAATAATTCAACTAACATTTAAACTATGTCGCTCTGACAGATTAAATTCTAGGTCCATTAAGGTAACTTCATTGCTTAATATACCTTTATCACCGCTAAGTGGTAAGAACCTTGCACAAACACATGACACGTCATACTTAATCATACCTTGTAGAATATTATTTAACCCCACAGAACAATAAATACACTAAAGGTGACAAGTCTGGATGGTAAGTTCTCAGTTCAAATGAAGTTCACCAAACGTGAGAATGACTGAATGAGAAAGCCTGTCAACTTTCGGATAAAACGTGTTTTTGAATAAATTTTCTTACCAGTTTTCTCACCATTGTACAGGTCAATGGAATAATTAACACACTGATAGCTGGATGATACAATCATTTCTATGATCTGAATTATTTCTTTTACTAGAAAAAGAATAAATTTCACCTAAACGGATTATAAAATTAGGAAACAGTTGTTTCTTAAAGGGACGTCTTGCATTTGTGATACAGGCAATTTTCACATCTTTAAAACCATGATTAATATGTACAGAATAATGGACCATGCAACAGAAGGTACACTCTTAAAACAGTAGGGTTAACTTTAATCAGGATCAGTGTTCTATTTACTCTAACACAGTCATGGTTGTTTTCCATGAAATCCTGGTTAAACTAATGCAAATTCTGTTTAAAGTAACTAGGATTTGAGTTAGTTTAACTAGGATTTCATGGAAGATTTAACCAGGATTGTGTTGGAGTAAATAGAACACTGATCCTGGTTAAATTTAACCCCGGTGTTTTAAGAGTGTATCTGTGTAGCTTTATTGTCAAGAAATAAGGTTCACATAAAATAAACTTCCCTGCTTTGCAGCTCATCAATAATTTCTTCAACCCAAAATTTCAAACAATGCAACGTCCATTACTCTTCTGATGCATAATATTTTGAGGATAAAGAGCTATTGCCAAAGTTTATTTGTGAGGCTGAATGACGTAGTAATGATGTCATCAGCCTATTACTTCATGTTCATGCAATTATAATATAATATTTTCATTTAACTTGCACACTTGTTCTGCACACATCCAGACTTTGTACATGTTACTCTGGTAATGTGTAACATTTTTGGGGAAAAAACTATTGTCATAGTTTATTGATGGGGCTAATGGTTTAATAATGGTAAAAGGTGTTTTCTGTCTCTGCCATGTTGATGTTATAAAAACCCTGAAAATACAATACTTACTTTAAACTATTGGCTTTGAGTATATCTGACATGCAGAAAGTCCAGACAAAGTGCATATACATTGTTATATACAATCTTGTAGAGTGAGCACAGTGTTCTGATTAAGTGTGACTTTTACATGATTGCAAATCTTTGCATTAGCAACAGTGCCTTATGTTCAAAATCTGTTTGAGTACCCATACAGATGCAAATCCATTCTGAGTACAACTAGACATTCATTCTTGAGAGTATCAACACAAGCAAATGAGTCAAAGTATGGAAACGAGTACAGAGCCATTCAAAGAACACAGGGGCAATGTGCAATCCACAGCTGACTAAACTGAAAGGAGGAAAGAAAGTATTAAAGAAAGTATAGCAGAAAGTAAGAAAAAAGTTGGGGGTGAGAATAAAGCCAAATTTTACGAAGATGCCCCTCTCCCCTCCTAAATAACTGTCAACAAACAAAACCAAAAATAGCACAGTTTACCCTAAAATGGCTTACATAAAGTATTTTCAGGGAGTCATTTTTCCAAACATTTAAAAAGAGCACTACACCCCTGCCACCCCCCCCCCATAAAATATAAATGACACTTGATCCCAGGAGCATACATGATCACTGCATTTGTGATCATTTTATTTCCACATAGCACCATGTACATGTGGCACCATGAATATGTGGCTACTATGTGATTAGTTTTGTTTCATTAATATATCTCCTCCACACCCATAAACCAAAAAATGTCACACACACACATCCAGCATCACCTCTTTAAATACAGTAGCACCTCTTTGGACACATATGACACAAATGTTATATCACAAACACACAAATGAAACTCACTGCAGCACCGGCAGAGTTACCAAAAGGACGGCTGAAAGATGTTGACCCTACCCTGTGATCCCTGCAAAGGGATCCCCAGTGCATAAGGCCTCATGGGCATGGCCCCTGGAAGACTGCTGTAACTTCTACTCTGTCACATAAAAGGCTCAAATACGACAAGTCTACTTAACTTGGACACAGTGTAGTGTATTCCAAGACAAGTACAAGATTAATAAAACTTTTGGAAATGAAAAACAAAATGTTTTCATTCTCATTAAGCCCCCCAGCTCAATCCATCAGTACATTATATGCTTGAAAATGTCAAGTCCCAAAAACCTTGGACCCCTGTTGTGAATTCCAGGACAAGCACAAGATTACTAAAACTTGAGGGCCAAGTAAACTGGGATATGTTCAAACCCATTAACCCCCCTCAACCCACCAGTACGCCCCTTGAAACACCCTTATCACTAAATGACACAACTATGCAATCCAAAGAGCAAAAGTTGGAAACTTCAATAAAGAAATGAGTGCCATTGAACTAAACTGTCCTCTGCACAGAAGTCAAATACTTTTCAACTTATAACTTCATTCTACCTTCAGTGACAGCAATACAGATTATCATACAGTACATACCAAGGTGAAATCATGTGGGGGAATCCCACTACAGCAAAGGTTCACTACACTGAAGATTCACAACAATCTGCTAGACAGACTTAGGGTTAGAACTAAGGACAGAATCAGGGTAATATATGGACTTAAGAATGGGATTAGGATAAGGATTAACCTACAAAAAGATTGGGGGTATGGTCATGATTAAAGTTAGAGTAAGGATCTTTGAAATAGTGAACCTTTAATCTAATGAAACTTGGATCAGACACTATTTTAATAATTATGCAAGTTAAGAGAATTACTGAACACATTTGTCCACATAACATACTACCTTACTAACAGGTTGACAGTATTTTTCAGGGTTTCCCCTGGGTTTTAGAGAGTGTGAGGTGGTATGAGTCCATGGGGGTAATATGATGCCAATTTGGCACCACCAGTGAGACAGAACTATCAATACTTCCATATTATTACAGTACAGGTGGCAAGTATAGCAAATTTCTGTGAGGTGGTGGCCAAAAACTGTGAGGTGGCCACCTCACAAAAAGAATGCCAGGGGAAACCCTGTTTTTAATTGGGGTTGAGAGATTAGGAACAGGAGACTACCTATTAAACTATTAATTTAAGTGGAAGGGGGAGGGAACAAAGAACAAAATAAACTTGGAATAATGAAGTATGATGGAAAACAACGAACACTTCAAAAATCCTTGTCTCTTCTGCTGCAAAATTAAGGATGAAACTACTTTACATTTAATTTGTGGTTTAGTTTTCTTTTGCTATATGAGTGGGGTTACTCATAGACCCATTGATGTCTACTTCATCAAGGGCCTAACCACAAACAAAATAAAAATGTACGGTTTGTAAATGTACAAACAACAACTATGTTCCAAAAATCTGCTGAAGTTAACACTACAAAAAGACAATACAGTCACTTGTTACAGTTCTGAATTTTATGTTACAACCTTAAAATTGCACAGCCCAATGGTCCTATAGTCCATGGACACTACATTCACACTGCCATTAGGCTCAGGTTGTAGGCAACATAGCTTGCCATTTGCTCTGTTAACCACAGTATCAATAGGGTGCAGGGCTGCATGTATTACTGTATGTAACATCTGCTCTAGCATAGCATACTTAAATATTTATAGTTGTCTAATACTTATGGTACATATCAAAACTATAAATACAACAGCATATAGTTAGCTCAACCACACGCATGGAACTGATAAAGTACAGTCTCTTCTCGAAATTACTCTACCTGATAAACAGATGTTCCGGTAGAATCAGTTTTATTCGGCTCCATACACCAATTATCTTCATACATGCAATACTATGACTACAACTTCACAGTTGTAAATTTATGCAAGTCACTGTATATCAATGAGGGTTTCTGCATTAACTGCAAACAAACTTCTTTCGAAAGTGAAACAAAAGGATGTTATTGTTCTGAAGTGAGTATAAATGATTTGAAGGTCACATAAATAACAGCCTGTGTTTCATGAAAGAGTAGTTTTATATCAATAATAAAATCTTCATAGAGTAAAGCTTATACTCTAAAGTGAATCATTATAATTACACCACTTCATATATAAAAGTTTAATATCATTATAAAACAAATTTATGATTCAAGGTGCTTCTCTCTAAAGAAAATTGGAAAGAAAAATAAAAAATTTTATCATATAATAAATATACTTCGAATTTATACAACACATGTATCCACTCTGCAGAATACAATGGTGCTTCACCATATCTTTGAAAATAATGCCCAACATGCTTAAAACAAAATGTCAAAAGCAAACCAAGGGAAGAAATCATGAAATAGCAACAGCAACACTTAAGTCAATGGCACCATGACAGTATGTACAAACTTTATTATACTCAAAAGAATAAAAACCAAAAAAAAAAAAAAACACAAAAATTGATATTAAGTATGCATATATTCATGTTCACCAACTTGTCAGAGTTTGATATGAAGCTAAAAAGTACTCTGGATTTTATTCCCACTGTACTTGTATGGTGACAAATCATGTTTCTGAAGTGTTTTACCTATTGTTATCTACAACATATTTTACCCAAACAGTATTTGAATGCATTATGTTGTACATATGATTCACACACGCACAAATGGGAAAGGTCTGAAATGAAATAACATTATTTTACAACACAAATTGTAATTTAAAATCCATGATGAATAAAGGTGCTAACAATCGGTTATGCAGACATTATTCCTACGGGAAAATGAACAATATGCAAACTGAATTCATAACAAGGGCATTAACAAAGTGCCCTTGGGGAAGCAATCATGTCACAAAACAGTGAAACTTAAAACAATGATCATATTATCATAACATTCAAGTCTGGTAATTAACAGAAGATGATATTCATGTCAAAGGAAAGAAAGTAAACATCCTTCAGAGTTACTGTATGCTTTTCCAATTTTTTCTTCAAGAATAGGCTACACCTCAGGGAATTTCCAGGGTTAACATGTGAAATTTAACCTAAGGGAACTGCACGTGGCAGAATGTCTGCTTCTGCTTTTTGGGAAATGAATATTTGGATACCATGTAAAGAGAAAGTAAAATTTATTTGATTTAAGGCTTTTAACTTTAGGCGTTCTTACCTTCATGGAGCACTTAAAAATTGAACACCTTCACTCAAATTAATTTATAAATATAAACCTGGAAGCATTCTTACTGAGAATTGCTATGCCTTGCCTGTACTAGTTGTAACTGTAGTTTTCAGTGATTTCTCTTTTTGAGTGATGAAATTCCTTACTGCCGTCCCTTTCATCTTTACCTTTCCTATTGCTTTTGGCATTGCCACCTTCTGTCCCTTTTGCTATGCCTCCAACTCTGCTGGATTCAACCTTTGCATCCATTCCGCCTCTTCCCTCTTTACCCTTGTTCTTATCCTGAGTCTGCTTTCCTGCACCATACAATTTGTTGGAAATTCCCTTTGAATTGCTCCCACTGCTGGCACCTGTGTTGTTTCTCCCACTACTGCCACCAGTGTTATTCTTCCCACTGCTTCCACCGGTATTCTTTGTGACACTTGTGCTACTGTTATTATCTTGACTACCTTCATTGGCAAATTTGCCACTTGGACTTGGACTTCGGCTTCGACCTGAAATAACAAAAAAGCAAGCTGCCCTTTTTACAAAGCATACAGAGTGATGGCCATTAGACTTGGCGCTCTTTTCCTTGCATCTTTCCCCAAAGAAAGAATATGAAGAGTACACAACACGTAAGAAAGCAAACTGAACAAAAAGAATGACATATACACTTCTCATAGCAGATTAAGGTGAAAAACCGTGTCCAAAACGAAAAAAAAATGAATGTTCAGGCAAATTTGTGACCATTATTGGCAAATTTTCACTTCCCCCCAACTGTTTAACACACTATTTAAAGTGTATTTTAAGTCTTAAAACTTCAAAAATGTATGTTACAAAGCTTGAGAAATGAATCCAAAATGGTCCAACTTTTATCTTTACAAGTCATTCCTGAGCTGAAATATAAAACGTTGATGCTTATTCACTTAATTTAAAATGGCAGATTGTGCAATAATTTTGACTGCCAGGCATTCATCATATCACAACTGTATAGGGTCAACTGGGTAGGTATATCCACAGTACAACTTCTGCCCATGAGCTGTGACAGCCAGCATGCTAAAGTGAAACATGCCGAAATCACGTGAAAAATCTCAATACAGTCCATCCAGCATCAAATACTGTATGCGTATAGGGTTCTAGTTACAATGGTGGGCACTGGTCGAGAGCAAGTGGAGGTCACATTGCCCAAGCCATAGGCTTCTCCCACATTCATGGTTATTTAGCATCCTAAAACAAGTGCCCTTCAAGGCTTAAAGTGGACCTAAAGTCTACAAATTCAAAAATATATATTTTAGAGGTTACAAAATTAATGTTATTGGTCCAACTCCCATTGTCATAGCTTATTCCATTGCTGAGATATTAAATGTTAACATTTTATTTCACTTAAATCCAAAACAGTTCATTGCGCAATAATTATTTGACCATTCTTGTTGTACAACTCACATTAAAATGCTTTTGTTTTTCTTTTAAAATTAAAAATGTTTTAATATGACCTTCGACCGCTTTCCTGAGTTTCGTGCATGGACATGCTGTACAGAGAGGGCTTATATTAGTTCAAGGCACCCCAAAGCAGTAAGAACGCGATTTACATTTTTGGTCACAAGGTGCCCCCCGGTGGCTTTCAGAAAAAACAAAGAAACTACAAAGATTGTAATTTGAGTAGTTACAAACAATGGACATCACAAATTATTGCGCAATCTACCTTTTTAAATCGATTTGTGAATAAACTTCAACATTTTATATCTCAGCTTAAGAAAGTCCTGTGAAGATGGGAATTGGACCATTGGAATTCAGTTTTCATGCTCTGTAATATATATTTTTGAATTTTCAGACTTTAGGTACACTTTAAACTATTTGTTGCTTAGGAAGTGAGATAAACAGCATACTCAACCCACAGAGTTGTTATACACACAAATCTAACTTGGTGTGCAACAGACAAAAATGTAAGAAACTTTAGTGAGGAAGCTTTAAATAGGACAGGAACCAAAAACACACCACTTTTTCAGGCAAACACTTATGAACTAAATTTAAGGGAGAAGTACTTACTCAGCTGCCCTCTCCTGACCCAACTCAAAAGTAGTCTTGTATGCATACGAAAAATATATATATTATATACGATTTTTCATACGGTTTTTCGCCTAAATCCCAAAAATTAGCCAAACTTATATATATATATATATATAATATATATATATATATATATATAATATAGTATATATATATATATATTATATATATATACATTATATCAATATTACCATATATATATATAACATATATATATATCTACATAAATATATAACTCTACATATATATATATCTACATATATATAATATCTACAATATATATTATCTACATATATATATCATCTACATCTATATATATCTACATATATATATAATCTACATATATATATATCTATACATATATATATATCTAAATTATATATATATCTAAATATAATATATCATCTCACATATATATATATCCTTACATATATATATATCTACATATATATATATAATATGTATAATATATATATATAATATATGTTATATATCCTATATATATATAGATATATATATATAATATATATAAACGCGACTGTTGGGGAGGAGAACTCGACCCTTACGCGAAAAAATCGTTTTTTGCCTTAACATTTTACACAATTTTTTTTATAGCTATGCTTAACTCTATACGCAAGTCAGATTTAACCACATAACGTTTTGTGCAATTACTTAAATAAGCACCATCAACTTTACGTTGCATGTAATCCGTTAACACTAAGGACTTTACGCGGGCCATTTGAAATCAACGTGCATTTATATCTCAGAGAACCAAAAGGGGAAATTGGTATTGAATTCCCTTATGAACTTTTATTGTTTTTTTTCTTGGCCCGGTTTATCCCATCGATCGACGGTTATACTGATTTTGCCTAACAGGTCGATCTAGCGTTATTAGTATATATATATCTACTATATAGCTATATACAAGTATATAAGTAATATATATTATACTATAAATATATATCTAGTATCATGATGAGTTTGGAATTTACGTTATCTTGAATTTGATTTTAATACTTATTAATTTTCTCGATATTCGAATTCAACGAAGTAAGGAGGGTTTATCAGTACGGATTGTGTTGTTAAGCCGACTTTCAAAAACCTCTATTCTTACGGTATGACTCATATCACAGTAAGAGTTACTCTAGACAAACATAGCCTACGGGCCAGGCCCTTAGGGATTAAATCGATTTGTTCTGATGACAAAGAGACGTGCCTAGGAACCTTACCGATCTGCCATCATAACAATCTGTTAGCGAGCGTGGTTACCCCAGTTCTAAGGTCCGATTGTGAAAAAAGTTAAACACGCTGGAAAATTGTCTCGTAGCAAGTTTGCTTTGGTTCGGAGCATTGCTACCAAAAAGCAGGAGACGTTTTTTAGCCCCCCTTCGTGGACCACCCGTAAACCCCCCGTCTTCCTCCCTTGTCCCAGATTATTAAGAAAACATTTTCCCAATTTTACAGATGTCTACAACTTTTTTAGCGGAACAACTTTCATCGCCCTTCCTGCAGTTGTTTTTTCAGACAGCCTCCTAATTTAAAATCCCTGCTTCGTTAGGGCTAAGCTTTTCACAGAGTTTCAGTGTGTGAGAGGTAAAGGGTTTGGTTTTCAAGGACTCACTCTAAACCGATGTGTAACATGTGTTTGTGGCTTTAAAAGAAAACCGCTTTTGTACAGAAGTCATTTATTACAGGCCAAAAGTTTAAGCTAATTTCATAATATCACCTGTGTTTCAGTTGCGACTGGTTTATCTTATTAACCTGCTTGGATTGTAAGAAAACCGTTCATGTAGGAGAAAACAGGAGGGGAACGGGAAACTGAGGATTAGACATCGGGGGGCATAGACAAGAAATACGCAAAGCCAATACCACCTCTTGGGAAAACATGTTCAATATTGTAAGAACTCTTGAGCTCAGAGGAATTGAAAAGTTAGTTAACAATTAGTAAGAGAGTTGCGGGAAAAGAAGTTGAGCCTTAAGTGGATTTATCGCTCCCCCTTAACACGTTTTTGCCTCCTGTGGGCATGACATGTAAAAAGAAGTCAGTCACGACATTGGAGTTAGTTCTTATGAGTTTTCCACCTGGTTTTAACTGTTTGTATGGTTTTCTTAGTGGCAGTCTACTTTTGTACATTGGTGAACAAGCAAAGTTCACCTTTTCGAAAACGTTGAGATGTTTGAGTATGCTCAATTGCCCTTTTTAACCTTTTAAACCAGTTTTTCTATCTTATTGCATTGGAAGATTTTAATGATTCTGTTTCCTAACGTGTTTTAATTAAACTGTTTATGGATCGTTTTTTAATATGTCGAGTTGTACTGGGTGGCTTCTTATTTTCATCTATTATTATATATATATATATATATATATATATAAGATATACTAATATAATCATATATAAATATATATACATCTATGGTGGTGATGGAATCCAGTTCCGTGTTGTGCTCATACAAAAAAATTACAGTAGACGTTAATAAGGCCAACAGGCCCGGTTTGACCTTTTGAAGCACGTATCGAATCTATTGGCAATATATTATAGACAAATATGTACAATATATAGTGATACGAAATTTTCGAACACACCTGTGTTCTTCATCAGCGTATAACGACAGATGACTGAGAAAAGGCTAGCAATAAGAAAGATTCACTAGCAAAGATTCACAAGCAAAAGCTAGGCAGTCACGTTAATTGGGGGTTGTGGAGGGTGTAATCACTGATGATCCACTAAATCCTACTATTCAGACCCGCGATGTGTGTATTGAGAGTTAGGACCCATTTGGTTTCAGAATTACGGCGGATCTGTTGGAAGTAAAGAAGAGCCCAACCAGTATACATTTTAGATCGTTGATGGTCGATGGACCGGGTTAAGTTGACTGACTGTCCAACAGTAAAACCCTGGGGGTATTGTCCGGATAGTCTATGCTTATGATTATTAAAACCTTAGACGGAATTTAGAGCCAGTTTCACCGACATAATGTACCTCTATCACATCGTGTGCAAACCCCAATAGGTATACGACATTAGGAACTGTCACATGTCAGGGGGAGGGGGTCTTATTTTAGTTGGTGGTACCCCGGGGGAATGAAAGGAACATCAGTGATGATGTGTTTGCATACCTGACAGCGTCGTTTGTTACATGTACGGTTGTGCCATGGGAGGCTGGGGGGTTGGGGTTAAGCCTAGAAGAGGTGAGCAAAGATAAGTCAGGTTGAGGGGGTTTTCGCCTCGCCACTAAGGGGAGGATCACTAAATAAAATCAGTATTGCTGGGATCAAGCCGTAGGTACTTGAAGTCTTTGACAAGGGGGCGTGAGAGGTTTGGTTAATTTGTAATTAAATTCAAACACCATGGCGGATTCTTTTTTTTCTTTTCTTTATTTTTTTTTGTTGGTGTGGTGGTTTTAGACGCTGTATGTTTAAAAGCTTATTTCTGTCGACTTTGGGAGGCTTTGATAGTGCTGTATTGATGGGACTTTGAGCGGATAAATCACTACGAAGGAAATGGTTATAAGTTTACCTATTGTGTCTGTCATAATCAAGGGGATCAGAAGCAAATTCTTTTGATACGTAAGGCATTGACTGTATATGATAGTATTCCTTGAGGCTGGTGGGGTGCACAGCTGTTTGAATAATTCAAGTAAGACTGTGACTGTCAGTGGGTTTAGTATCTATAAAGAAGTGGATAGGAATTATTTGTAATACGTACTAATGCAGCCCAAAAAATGGGACTGAAGTGTACAGAATACTCCAACGTAAATTTGATACTATGGTGGAAATTGTGAACATACCTATTGAAATCGTGAAGGGAGGTCCACGCCGTGGGTCCAGATATGAAAAATATGTCAATCAATATATCTGCAGTAGTGGCATCCGGGTTTAAGATGATAACCAGACAACAATTTTGTTTCCTAGGCATCCATAAAAAACATTGGCATAGCTAGGGGCCATTTTGGTCCCCATAGCCTGTGCCCTGACATTTGGAGGAAAGTGCCCGGGGTAATTGAATTCAAAGTGGTTATGTGATAAGATAAAGCGTATAATACTGCAGATATCGCGGAGAAAATTTTCTTCGAAACCGTATTTACGTAAGAAATCTTCACATGCCTGGACTCCCTCAACATGGGGGATATTTATACGCTTTATCTTATCACATAACCACTTTGAATTCAATTCCCGGCACTTCCTCCAAATTCAGGGCACAGCTATGGGGACCAAAATGGCCCCTAGCTATGCCAATGTTTTTATGGATGCCCAGAACAGAAATTGTGGTCTGGGTATCATCTTAAACCGGATCCACTACTGCGCTATATTGATGGACATATTTTTCACTCTAGGACCACACGGCGTGGACTCCCTTCACGATTTCAATAGGTAATGTTAACATATTTCCACAATATTTTAGTAAATTTTTTCCAAAAAAATTTTTTACGTATGGAGTATTCTGGACCACTTACACCCCAGTCCCATTTTGGATGTATTAGTACGTTATTACAAATAAATTCCAAATCCACTTTCTTTATATACTAAAACCCACTGACAGTTCACAGTTACTTGAATTTCAACAGCTGTCACCCCACCAGCCTCAAGGGAAATCTATTCATATACAGTCAATGCTTACGTATCGAAAAGAATTTGCTATGATCCTTGGGTGCTTGATTATGACAGACAAATAGGTAAAACTTAATAAACCATTTCCTTCGTAGTGTTGATTATCCGCTCAAAGTCATCAAGAAAAAGCCACTATCAAAGGCCTCCAAATCGACAGGAAATAAGCTTTTAACATACAGCTCTAAAAAACACCACACCAACGAATCCCCATTGGTGTTTGAAATTTAATACAAATTAACCAAAGTCTCAGCTCCCCTTGTCAAAAAGACTTCAAAGTACCTACGGCTTGAGCCAAGCATACGGGATTATTTCAGTGATCCTCCCCTTCGTGCGAGGCCGGACAACCCCACAACTCACGAATCTTTGCTCACCTCTTTCTAGGCTTCCCCAACCCCCAGCATCCATGGCAAACCGATACATGTAACAAAACGACGCTGTCAGGTATGCAAACACATCATCACTGATGTTCCCTTTCATTACCACGTCGGTACCACAACTAAAAATAAAAGACCCCCTCCCCTGACCATGTGACAGTTCTAAATGTCGTATACCTATTGGTTTGCCACACGATTGTGATAGAGGGTAATTACTGTCGGTTGAAAACTGGCTCTAAAATTCCGTCTAAGGTTTAATAGATCATAAGCAGACTATCCGGGGACAATTACCCAGGGTTTTACTGGTTGCGACAGCATTAAAATTACCCGGGTCACGACCTCAACGATCTAAAAGTGTAGTACTGTTGGGCTCTTACTTTTACTTCCCAACAGATACGCCCGTAATTCGGAAACCAAATGCGGTCCTAACTCTCAATACACACATGGTCGCGAGGTCTGAATAGGGGATTTAGGGATAATCAGTGATTACAACCCTTCCACAACCCCCAATTAATCTGACTGCCCTAGCTTTTGCTTGTTGAATCTTGCTAGTGAAAATCTTCTCGTATTGACTAGCATGTTCTTCAGTCATCTAGTCGTTATACCCGCTGTATGAAGAACACATGGTTTTTGTGTTCGAAAATTTTAGTTATCACCATATCATTGTACATATTTGATATATAATTTGCAATAGATCGAATACGTTGCTTCAAAATGTTCAACCGGCCTTGGTTGGCCTTATTAACGTTCCTACTGTATATATATAATATATATATTATATTAATATAATATATATAATATAATATATATATATATATTATTATATATATATATATATAAATATGTAATGCCCTTAGATCGACATCGTTAGGCGGAAAATCTTCAATACATCCTAATACAAAAGGTTGAAAATAAAAACAATTAAAATTTGTAAGATTATATTTCTATTTAAGTTTTGAGTTGGCCGCTGGTGCCTGCTGAAGTCATTGCATAATCATTATGTGGGTAAAATTCATACTGGGGGACTATAGAAGGAGTTACAACATGCCCATATAAACAGTGTGTTTAAAAAACGTTAAAGGCGAATGAACGTTTTTTTTCGCCTGGAAGGATCGGAGTTTCCCAACAGTCGCATTTTTTCATACTATATTTTGCCTAAATCCCAATTTATATATATATAAGACAAATATAAATAAACACACAGGAATGAAGTAAATTCCAAGACTTCCAGTTTATCATTCCTGAAGTTTGTGGAAGGGTCTACCTTCCTTCAAGAGTTAGTACAGTATGCTTATCTTACATTGAAAAATACACTGAAAGACTACGGTTTCTGCACTGACTGTACAGTCAGTACAGAATCAGTAGTTCACAAAGGCTAAGCCAGTACTTGTGATTGGTTAAATTTCATGATCGAAACAGTTTATACACCTTTCGACCTACTTATTCATAGTTCGATCTACCATATTTCGACTTACTATATTTCTATATATAGATATATAGCACTAATTCCTACCACTGGGCGAAACCTGCAATTCGCCCTCATAATATGGCAAAAATAGGATAATAAAATACTTAAGCATATAAAATTTCCCCTTCAGTCTTTGTGATGCACGTCAACATTACTTCAACGGCCCACCATCCTTACATGTTCTGTAAATTCATCCACGTAAAAGTGGTAGCGCAGATTGTGTGGTTAAAAGGACCTTACCATATGTTTATGTATTCCAATATAAAAAAAGTGTGAAAAAGCCAAGGCGAAGAAATTTTTTAGCCCTTTTTACGGTTTCCCCCTACACAAACTTTATCTGCGTGAGTACAAAAATGTATGATTATGTCCTATTACGGACACAATTATTACTTCATTGCAATCAAATTACATACATGTATCCATTAAAATGCACTGTTGAGGTCCCATTGAAATAATGCATATGCATGTCTCAAAAAACAAAGGGGAAATATATGCGTAGGTATTTTATTTTTTCCCAGAAACCACGGTGTACTGATTTCCCCAAACATTACAAATTAGTATAATATATGTATGTGTGTGTGTGTGAATCCTGGAGATACAACTCAGTGCACCTCAACTCAGATTTTCAGGGTAGTGTGTCAGGTGGACATGAATATCATAAACGGTTTGTGAGCCCTTTTTATGGTTCCCCCCTACACACACTTCATCTGTGTGAGTACAAAAATGTATGATTATGTCCTATTACGGACACAATTAATACTTCATTGCAATCAAATTACATACATGTATCCATTAAAATGCACTGTTGAGGTCCCATTGAAATAATGCATATGCATGTTTCAAAAAACAAAGGGGAAATATATGCTTAGGTATTTTATTTTTTCCCAGAAACCGCGGTGTACTGATTTCCCCAAACATTACAAATTAGTATAATATATGTATGTGTGTGTGTGTGAATCCTGGAGATACAACTCAGTGCACCTCAACTCAGATTTTCAGGGTAGTGTGTCAGGTGGACATGAATATCATAAACGGTTTGTGAGCCCTTTTTATGGTTTCCCCCTACACACACTTCATCTGTGTGAGTACAAAAATGTATGATTATGTCCTATTACGGACACAATTAATACTTCATTGCAATCAAATTACATACATGTATCCATTAAAATGCACTGTTGAGGTCCCATTGAAATAATGCATATGCATGTCTCAAAAAACAAAGGGGTAATATATGCTTAGGTATTTTATTTTTTCCCAGAAACCGCGGTGTACTGATTTCCCCAAACATATTACAAATTAGTATAATATATGTACAGTATGTGTGTGTGTGTGAATCCTGGAGATACAACTCAGTGCACCTCAACTCAGATTTTCAGGGTAGTGTGTCAGGTGGACATGAATATCATAAACGGTTTGTGAGTCATCATGTCTGTATCATAAGCTTTTCATTTTAAGAATTGATCACTGTATGTATATATATATCTATAATTTGGGATTTAGGCAAAAAACCGTATGAAAAAACGCGACTGTTGGGAGAACTTGACCCTTAGGCAAAAAAACTGTTTCGCCTTAACGTTTTACACACTGTTTTATATAGCAATGCGTAACTCTATATGCAAGTCCGATTTACCACATAATGTTTATGCAATTACTTCACTGCACACCAACTTACGTACATGTATCCGTTAACACTAATGACCTACAGGCCATTGAAATAACTTGCATATATATCTCAAAACTGAAAGGGGAAATATAATCTTATGTATTTTATTGTTTTTGTTTTTGCTTTTGTATTGCCGGATTTGACCTTTCGCCTAATCGGTCGATCTAGTGTTATGTATATAATATATATATGTATATATATATATATATATATATATATCATACCTGGTAAATATTTATCATCCATGAGAATTTTGATCATGTGGAATTAAACAGCCACTCTTATCCTTGAATCAATCTGAAAGTGCACTCTTTTCAGACATTCAAGTGTATGTTTCTGCAAGAACTATTAGCTTAGAACTACCAGAAGTACTATAATTTCTATTTCCTTCAGGGTTTACTAACTTCTAGAAATGAAATTTCAACATGCATAAAAATTTGCCTTCTGTCCCAAATGTGCTACACAAGGATTGCATTCTGTAAAGAAGTTCATACTACACTGTGCCCTAGGAGAAAAATGTTAGTAATTACCTGCCTTTAATTTACTGTCAAAACTGAAACAAATGTTGAGCAATCTTTCCATGACAGTGGGGCACTGACAATATAACAACACCTTCCAGTCAAAACATGTGTCAAACATTGGGAATGTAGGAAAACAAAATGTTTCAACAGTATTACCAGTTTCACTCTTTATAATCTTGAAGGCTAATTATCATCTCAAGAAATGTTCTGAGATGTGTGAGATTACAATTTATGCATACATGAATATCAGTACAGTAATCAAACTTATCCACCTTGTAATGAAAAAATAGTGCAGTCAGAGGAATGCAGAAGACAGAAATGTGCTACAAAATGCAAGGAATGGTATTCCTACATTTGGCTCAGTGAAATGATATGTAAACTTTTCAATTATAAGGAATGCTATGTACTTTAGACCAGTGGTTCCCAACCTATTTCAGCTGATCACCCCTTCCAACAATTGATGTTGGGCACATGTCCGCCCCCCCCCCCATCTATAACATAGCATTGCTATGAATTAAACCACAGCACAGTAATTAATCTGTTAGTACACATGTTGAGAAAATGGTTAAGCCTATAATACATTCTTTTTATGTGGCTAAAATCTCAGTGCAGCACTCAAAAGGCCGGCTTCCTTCTGCGATGGCAAACGACTAACCCGCGACTAATGAAAGTGTGAAGGCTTGCTCTGGATCAGAGGGTGGGGGTGGGGGATGGTTTGTAATGGGATATCAGCCGCCCCACAGAAGTGTGAAGAACATTTCAGTGGGGACAAAATTGTCGACTCAACAATGAAGCACTTTAAACCAAATTTGAATAACTTCTGATTACTTTATAGCCCTTTATGCACACTAACCTTGAACAAAGAGATTACAAAAATCACCCTTAGACCGTTTTGTATTTCAGCAGTTACTAATGGAAGTTCCTTTGATGCTGCAAGGGGCTTGTCTTGTGGGTGGGAGGAAGAAGGATGGTAAGGGTTCCATAGGGCTTTAAAAGACTTATGCCACTCAAGCTGTTGCACAGGCAGTAATAATGAGAAAGCCAAAATTTGCACACTGAAAATTTGTACTTTTGAAAACACGTTGACGTTTTACTTCACAGGACATTACGAAAGTTAATGTAGCTATTACGTACAGTTATCTACAGTAGTCACTTCTGTCAGTATGTCATGTCTATGGACAGCATTGAAAAACTACAATGGAGGTAGAAGTGGTGGGGAATTTTAGATTGGGCCCCTTTGCTCACTGTTTTCCCTGCCACTGATGGAAATATGAGAACCCTTGACAGGAAATTTAAACACTGTTAGATGTGACTTCCTGGCATCTGGAAGTAAGGATAATCCACAAACTTTGTAGTCCACTTAATTTAGGAGGGAATGTTGGACCTAATAGACTTATTGACAATATTTTATATCCTTTTCATGCCAACTTATATGAGAGTTCAGCTAGAGGAAACCTTTTTTTAAATCTTGTAGAACTCTGATATTAATTACAAATTTCAATTCTCTCATAACATCCCCTCGATCCCCTGCCATCACCTTAGTGCTCACTACCCCCCCCAAGTTGTGAAAACACCCCAGGGGGGTGACAATGCCCCACTGGGAGCCAATGCTAGAGACCACAGACTTCATGGTTTTTTCCCCCTTTCTTACATGGACCTCCCCCATATAGCCCAGTCTGGATTGGTCCAGATGACGAAGAAAGTTTTTTCATCCTACTTACAGACTTCACGAATGTCTAAGATCTGACTGGTCCTCAAAGATGTACAGTAGAAGTAAAAACTAATACTCCACAGTTGTATATGAACCAAAACTCTACCAGCTCTTCAAATGTTTCCAGACAATAATTCACTTTACTTCAGTATGTCAAAAAGTACAGCAGTAGACGCTTAGAATGTATTGTATCTCAGGTGTGTATAATAATTCTCGGGACTGGAGAATGGCACCATTTACCCTTTATTGTCTCTTTCTGGCAATGCGGGAAGGATCATCTACACTGAGATAATTCCCTGCTATGCAAGATTTCCTACAGCTACGTACTGTTCCAATGCACTCAATCTGGTCTACCATATGTTATAACTATAGCTAAAAAGTACTTATTACCAAAAAAGCTGTCTACTTGATTAAACTCACACAATGCAGTCCTCCTACAGGTAAATGTAATTTTAAAATATTTTATTCACAACTTTATACCTTTCTCTCAGAATTGCTATGATCATTGCTTAAGTTTTGATACAAAAATTATGCTTCTCACATATTTTATTATTTTGTGTATTACAGCTCTCCAATGAATATACTCTGTGGACACTTCTGACAGTTTTTGACAGTTATTAGGCTAGTTCTGGTCCATAATGTCAATTTAAGCATGGAAATATCCATGGTTATTTACATGTTTTAACTTCTTTTTTGACATTTTAGGCTTTTTGTCTGTCTTGGCTGAAATATTATGAACATTAAGAGTTTATACTACAGTGGGAGTCCTGAAAATGTGATGATGGGTTTAATATGGAGATAACAAATCAGTCTATGATATAATTGGTACTTAACTGCCGAAGGATAAATATTTCCAATACCAACAGCAAATGTGTGTTAGGGTCAGGAGCTTTGAGAATAATGCTGAATCAAAACCTACCTACAGTATTTCTGAATTGCTTAACATTCTATATCTTTAAATCATGGTTTTAAAGGTAAAAAAAATTTTTGTACTACAAATGTAACATTCCTCTTTAATGAAACAGTGCAGAATTACGGCGAGTGCCACCAAGTCATTCAAAAACAGTCAGATTTTCATCTTTAAACATGCAAAAATGGGTCTTTGAGCTACAGTACTCTAGCCTTGTTTTTTTTTTTAACTTTTATCCGATTTTGAAATGTACTGTTTTGTTTTATGTTTTAATAAACTTTCAAAGGCTGCATATGTTATACTTTTATGACAGTTCTGAAAAGGGACTTGGCAGTGGGCAGAACTATTAAGTTCTATGTAACTTGTCTCTGCTTTTTAAAAATTGAAACTTTCCTCGATAATTTTACCAGCCATCAGTAGAGACTGGACATTGTATTCTAAGTTTGAACAGTAAGTTGCAATAGGTTGATGAGCATGTAGTGACAAAGCTATACTCAGCCTTCTTAGTTTCCCAAACAAGGGATTTACAGAGCTACTTTCACCACCAGGCAAAAACTTTGGAGGGTGGAGGGAGGGGGGACCACAAAGTGCATAGTCATCATAGCTCTAAACAGTGTATGCTACTATCAGATGGGAGTTGCTACTAGTACTTCCTGGAAATTTTCACACAGTAAATAAAGCAGGCTTCACATACAGTATGTCACCAGGTCTTTCTCTCCACCAAATTGAAGGGACCTCAACAAAAGGCAACATAAATTGTACGCTGCAATATGACACCTACCACCAATTATCAATTACACCAATATGAAAGATCAAATTACTGGCAGCCTTTCCTCTTGCCCTCCTTAACAACTGTGAGGGATATCTTTGACCAAGGAACCTGTTATTCATGCAGCATTGTAGTTAATACTAAAGCCAAAACCATACATGCTCTATACAGCCTGCACTGTGGTTCTCTTTGAATCCACCTCACAGGGCTATGGTAGCAATAAACTGATCAAAAGAAACTTTGTAAGCTCTACAGTTTGTGCAAACCTGCTCTGAGGAGAAAGAAGACCACACATAACACATACCAACTTGGGTCTGAGATTCCTTCAAAGTAATTGATTTTACAGAACTTCTAATGAGACTAAAGAAATTACAGTGAGTTATGCCCAATGTAAGTGAAGGTACACTACGTTTAACTAGCTTATTGTTTATCTGCTTTCAGGAACCATCTTACTGTACACTTCATGCAGCTTTAATTAATATCTAGCCTAGTTTTAATACTATACTGATCCAACACGAACATTACTGCTATAGAAATTCTATAACATTCAATATGTCGTATGGAGTATCATCGTAATGAAGATGTGATTCATACTGCAGTATAATGCTATGAAGCTATGGAAGTTGAACAATTTTCAACTCTGAGCTATGTCTCTGATTGGCCTGTTAGAGCAAGGGATGACCATCATATGCTTCTTATATCTTTATAGCACATGAAAATTTGAAAGTGTGAACCAGCCTTAAGGCTGATTCATACTTCAGCACAGCACTGCACAGCTATAAAAGTTGAAAACTGTTCAACCCTTAGAGCTCTATGTCTATCATTGGCCCAGAAATGCAAGGGATGAACCACATATATGGTTCTTAAAGATTGCTATAGCAAGTGAAAGCAAGTATGAACTGGCCTTTAACTAAGAAAATAAGGATTGGTTACAGTCAGTAATTGCTGTGCTGTACCCTCTTCCTGCGAGGGTGGGGGGGGGGGGGTGGGGGGGTGGGGGGTGGAAGAAAAAATGCACTCTCCCCAATTAGAACTATTATACCCTCTATCCTAATTTATGAATGGCTCTTTTTAATCATGTAACAATATTTGTGTTGTTGAATTGTTAAATTTAAGGAGAATACCAGCCTGTAACTCCTTGTTTTACATTTAGTTTTTAATATTTATGTTCAAAAATATTTTTAGATGTACCTCTAAAACAGATAATAGGAGATTTGTAAAACTTTGCTGGTGTTTTCAAACAAATCTGGGGCAACTACACTTTCCCTTAAAACTATCACAAGCATGATCCTTCAAAATACCCCTGTAACCCCAAGTTACACAAAGGAACCCAAATGCATAGACCTCCTTAAAAGATAGACTTGAGAGCTGCTGTAATCTTCATTACAGCAGCTCTCAAGTCTATCCTTGAAGAAGGTCTAAGCATTCAGGTTCCTTTGTGTAACTTGGGTTACCTAAGGTTCACAACTGTGTGAGACCCTGCTCTCTTACTGTACCTTCTCAGCATGCTCTGCCCCAAAACAAAATGTTACAAGAGGCCTTGAATGTCAAAGGGCAACCCGGCCGTCACAAATCAGAAGCATTGAGAAGAAGCTGGCAAACAATTTTCATCACTTGCTCCAATGACCCCCCAACCCCTTGCACTCAGTGCCACTCCCAAATTCCTACACCTGCACCTTGTATATTAATTTTCAAAATGTCATAACTTTCTCACACCATTTTCCCTTCAAAATGCATGGGAAAAATCGAAGTTAAAATTTTTCTGATCATTTTACTCTTATCGAATGTTTCCTATACACAAAAAGTCAATGGGTATTTTATGAATCTCACAGAAACTGGTTGTACAATTAATATGTGTAATTCTGACAACAGAATTCATGATGAAATCAAGGTCATTTGATGTAATGTTCAAGATCTCAAATGACATTTTTTATCATTCGTTCAAACTTTTTCATTTCTGAAAGTTACTTACCCCTGTAGCTTTCATTTTTAATCCCTCTTTTTCTAAAATTTCATTATGTTTGCATCACCATTTCAAGATTTGAACAATTACACTTTGAAGTATAAAAACTTTAAGAGGTCAAGTGATTAAATTTTCTATACCTTCCATGCTTATAGATTTCAGTGACTTTGAATAACCACTGAGGAAGCATACGAAAGTACTGTACTATAAAACCTGTAGGATAAACTTAAAAGTTTCCAACCAAGCCTACTGTCATTACGCTGGACCAGGAAACAAAATTTACAGCTACTGTATTCTGGTATACCATTGTACCCTCTCCTTCCAACACAGCTGACTGAAAATAGTGACTCCAAAACCCTGGCTTTTTTCTACTGTATAACTGTCAATTTCCTTACTAACTTCAAAGAGTATCTCTTATCTGAAACTGTTCCGCAGCTAAATACAACAAAACCTCCTGTACTGTAGGATAAAGCTATATCCCAACTATTGCATACAGCACAACTAATTGATGTGCAGCTACTAGCTGAGAACCTGTTTGACGTAAGACATTTAATTCTTAAGGCTAGTAAACTTGTCCTCAATTTATAAACTGTTTTGCATTTGAAGACACATGCTTGTATACTGTGCATTCTAATAAACTGTGTAAATGCACCCTGTAGGCTGTAATTAACCTACTCGAAAGAAACCGAAAAGGGAGCTGTTTGTCTAAATAATCTCATTTGAAGGGTGTTTCTTTGCATTGTTTTACATTCTATGTGGTGTAATAGAGGAAAAACTTTCATGGGGACATTCACAGCATAGCCTCCAGTGTAGGTGAAATGTGCCTAGCCTTTGAACAATGTACGACACAATTCGATTTTTGTAAACTAATCACAGCTTGACGTATAAACAAAAATCATTAGTCAATAAAAGTGAAGAAAGAATCACATTTCACTTTTAGGTAGTACAGTAATGCCTAGCCCACATTTATGTTTGTGGTACTATTTCATTACACTGTTTTGGCATATCCTCCCCAACTTGACACAAATCTACAGTACAGTATGACTTGACCTGCTTATCAACTATTCGGTAGTATGAGCATTATAGGACAGAGTAAGTATTTGTCTGTTGGCTAAAAGTCTCTGATCGAAGCTCTCCATCCCCGCTGTGTTGAGTTGGGCAGTGACAACTGAAATACGACAAGATAACTTGCCACATTATCAAGGGGATTGGGTGTGGAACGAATATCTTCATATCTTGTATGTAGTTGGACACATTCCTCACAGTCAACCACCACGTGTTTTGCATGGTGCCTTCATTATAATGCAATGATATGCAACGTACTGTTTCCCATTATCACTGGCTTTTTGTGTGAAACTTGCAACTCAGCCATACTTTTTCCTACACAAAGCATGTGAAATGCATATTGCTGAATGTCCTTGAAAAGCTGCCACATCACATAAAAAGCTATGATCAGAGACAAGTAGGGGTGCAGGACAGACATATGGCAGCATTTGTTACACATTCCCTTGACATATGACTAGATAAATTTGTGTTGCTGCCCATACAACTTGGCACAGTCTGGCAATTGGGCTTTAAAGGGCAAATTTCACCATCTCAGACAGTTCCAATTCTCCCAGATTTTAAGTTACTTCTAGCCCCTCCAAAAACTGTTTTAAACTCCTCTTTGTTCAGAGACAAACCTAGTTTACTGCTTAAAGGCCATATGTCCTAGTGAGCATACAAGGCCCTAATGTGTAATCACAACACTCTCTTTGTGGACACATAACCAGGCTGTTTTAATACTCTACTGTGACAGATTACAATACTCTGATAAAAAATCTGTTGGAATTATTTGAATTTCTTGTACCATTATCAAGACATATACCTTTAACCCTTTCTGAGATAATTCACTTGCTACGCAAAAATTGTGATCTGGAATGTTAATTGCACCGGGTCTGCCAGTGAATTTCTTTGTTAATCCTATATGAATTATCCGTTAATTACTTACCAGCTAGTTTGGTTTTTAATGTGGACATATTCAAAGTAATAGATAGCCACTGTACTTCCAAATAGGTATCTCAGGGCATGCAACCATTGTAACTATAATTGGAATGAAAGTTAAAAAAATGACACCATAACACACACCCCATGGGCCCTCTTTTCATGGCACAAATTTGCATATTTAACTCATGCTTATTAATGATACATGTGCAAAACAGTCATTGTCTCGTAAAATGGTCAATTTCTGATGGATTTTGATGGAAATTGCAGCTTTTTTAAAGGTTTTTAATGTTATTTACATCAAATAGGCAGGTGTGACATTTGCAAATCCACAGACCTTTGAAGGCACTCTACAATAAACTTACCAAAGCACATTATACCACCTTCATTACCTCACCATGGTAACCAATTGAAAGTAATATCAAACAGCCTGTAGATGAAAAACACACATTTAACACTTGGACTCCTTATGGAACATATTGAGCTGTATAAACCAGTTATTCAAACACTTGAAGCTAATCAGAAATAACAACATTTAATAGTTTTCTTCAGCATTTATGGAGAAAGCCACTTTGATAATAAGCAAGTAACTTTAAAGGGAAAAACAGTCACAATAATCTATATTATTATACTCTGGCAACCTAATTCATGGAAGGAAGTCTCAACCAAGTGACATCATTTTGTTACTCAACTATGAAATTCCTGCAGAATAACACCTAAGTTTACATTTTACATGTCATTAATGTAATAAAAAATACTTGAAAGTGAAATGAGGGAGGAGGTGTAAGATTTAGCTCACATCTTTCCAAATAAGGTTGAGGCGACTGCTTACACCTACATTATGTATCCCTTTTCTGTTGTAAATGACATATTATAAAAGTAACTTCTCAGTTTTATACAACCAAAACACAGCTGCAAATTACAGGGCCCCATTACCATACATTACTCTCATCGACAATCAACTATAAATGCCATGGGAAATAACGTTTTACAACATGTAATGATTCCAGCTTAAAAAAGAAACATGTCCCACAAAATCTTGACACATTTGGGTTTCTTAGTAGGCAAAGAGTAGGGGTACTTTTTTAGGTTAAAAAAGGAGCATCTTGTGTTGGATTTTTACTGTATTCTTCAAGTTTTGGTTAAGTGATGGACTGAAGTGCTGAAATTATTTCATTATTCAATTAAGTAAGGGCTATTTAGGTTAAAATATTCAAGAAAGTTACTTGGAAGGTTTAAGTGTGCTTAGTTGTTGTGGGCATATTACATTGCATTATCAAGTTGGAAGAGCATTTCAAAAAAATATTTATGGTGCATGTGTACAATACTTTCGAAAGCTTTACTTCAGCATTTTTTTCGTAACCTACTTTTCTCTTCAGAGTTGCTGGCACCATCCAAACAATGTCTATATGGAGATATATTGAGCCTAGCCTAATGTCTTCATTCTCTATAAACAGAAAAACCATTTGGAAAAGCAATATATCGTAAAACTTGCAGTACGGAGAGTCATCTCAGAGTCACATTTTTTTCAATGCTGGTTACTCATACAGGAAAAGGTTACATGAAGACACTGTCTTTAGGTTACATTTTGACCATTTTTACTTCTTGTTTGCTGACAAAGTTTAAGTGGCCAGTGGTTCATATTACACAAGTCTTTATCAATTGCGATGCAAAACTCCCTGATGTCTGGCCTGCGAGCTGGATGTAGCAATTGTGCAGAGTCCTGAGAACTGGCTATTCTGGCTTTTGAAATCACAAAGTTAAGCCTACACCTAACCTC
The DNA here is from genome assembly GCA_029531755.1 of Holothuria leucospilota. Lineage (NCBI taxonomy): Eukaryota > Metazoa > Echinodermata > Holothuroidea > Aspidochirotida > Holothuriidae > Holothuria > Holothuria leucospilota. The sequence continues at coordinate 33,735,260 of CM055973.1, read as the reverse complement.
ATTAGGAGCCTCCACATTGGATTACGACTTTTCCAACGAAGTTATTACCGCAGTAGCATTAAACACAATGTAGTAAAATGCCTGTAATGATGCCTGCATTGGAAAACTGCCCAACCATTCCAACATGTTAGCTGGCACAACATTACGGCCAGAGTTGTCTAACGCTGTATAACACAAATCATCTAATGCATAACGCACCTCACATCCACTTTGTTCCAACCTGTACTGTATGTGGAGTGGAAATACAAGCAGTTCTGCACAACTTAAGGCTTCAAGGAAAGTTGATACATATTTTTGTATAAATTAATAGACACTGAAATAAAAGTTGTAATCCATAACTACATATTTTTGTATCAATAGAGACTGAAATAAAAGTTTTATTCCTTTTTTGGACAAGTTTTGCTGACATCCTACATTTTTATAATCAACATGTACTACCGTCAACTGGACAATTCCATAATAATTAACTTCACTACAAGTAAAATATAGAATTTGATGAATTTCTTGCCTGATTGCTCATATGTAGTGGAAGATCTGTGCCATTCTGAACTTCAGCAAAACCTGAAGATGACAGTAGTAAAAGATCTGCCAAATTTTTAAAGACTTCATAGCATTTCCATGTTTTATGACAGGAAAGCAACAATAATCAGAACATGAAAAATTTGAGAGCAATTTACTGCTTACTTTAATGGGCATAGTTTGGAAACTGACCTTACAAATCTGCGAGAACACTTCACATGAAAGTTGAAGACAATCCTGCCCACAAAAAAGATGTTTATGATAGACTATACTTGTAAAACTCACAAACTAATGACTTCCATATGCTACTAAACCAACAGGAACTGTATAAACCTGCTGGCAGTATTACAAGTTCTGTTTCCCCGAACTACTAAAAAATTTTGTCAGATTTTGACTAATGCTTGAATTTACAAATCTATTTATAGTGGACCACCATTACGGGAAAGAAGCTATAAAACTGAACTGTTTACAACACTTGCTTGTCTTGCTAAGAAATGCATGCTCTCTATACCATCACCATGAGATTTGCAACGAACTATTAGTGACTAAAAGGTTATAATGAGCTACAAAACAGCTCAAATTTTATCAATCTTCATGCTCCAACTCGAATCTACATGCAAATGGCTTTTCACAAATCACTAAAGCTCTGACCTGGCCTCGTAACGGCTGAAAGCTCAATGGCCGATTGCACTTTACCGACCCATTAGATCAATTTCTGGGATGGAACATCATTAAGAGAGAAGGATTTTACTCATCAAAAAAGTCTGTGCTATCTCCTTGCAAAAAAAAAAAAAAGAACTGTCTTCAGTCTTAAGTTTTACTTTATGTAAACAGCCAATTGAAGGAACATCAAAGCCTCCAGGGGTGAGATGTTATAAACCAGCTGTTGCTGAGAAAGAGAAAGGGGAGATGTACCAGGAATAATAATTTGTCACAAGGAAGCAGCAAAAGTCAATATTGGAAAAGTCACGACTGATCAAAGGAAACAGAAAATGAAAATATTTTTAAATTACTTCCAATCATTAAAAGAAAAAAAAAAACACTGCTGGAAGACGGCTCGGTATCGAGGGTATTTAAGACAAGTGCTACAGGTTATAAAGATATTTGAATGGCCATGCAATTTACAGAACTTCAGCAAAGGGGGTTACTTTTACAGGTAACTACTGAGATACTTTACTGTAGTATAAAGACATCAAAACCAGGTCTACTGTAACACTGACCAGTCTTGGATCAGCTAGCTGTCAGTTCAATCTGATTTGGCCCCTGGTCTTGTAGATTAACACAGAACCAGAAGCCATTTTTCCAAGAACAGAAGCTTTATTTTAAGGTCAAGAAACATTGAAAAAGCAAGCTACGCATGGCGTTTCGCAAAACGAGAATGTAACCTGATCAAGACTTAATTTTGAACATATCCTGGTGTTACAAGAAGTCAACGTGAGAAATGAATGTTGATCACTGTTTTGTGCTCGAATGAAGGAAGATGGTCGCTCAGTAATTAAAACACTAGCCTTGGTTTTGGGTGTGAGTAAGTTGGAGAAAATGACAAAGCGCTTTGTGTGAAAATAAGGTGTCTATCTGGGTCATTGAAGCAAACAAGGTGCTGGTCTCTTGACATCTGCATATAAATGTATGGCTTGTTCACTGTACACTAGAACCATGCCAACATTATGGATAAAACTTTTAACATACTACATAAACACGATGGGCACTGCCCCACAATTATCAAACACCGACACACTGCCAAACTGCTGTTGACAAACCATGCCAAGTAATCGTCCTTACGTAATACTGGATAAACAGGTTAAGGATATGTCTTTGCTGGAGGAATTAAAGGTATGTGGACATGTACAGTAGCAAAAACAGCTGTTTTATGTAACAGTGAAGATGAAGATCCCCTGATAAAAAAATCTGTTGGAATCATTTATCTTTTACTGTTCTCAAGAAACACCTCTTCAAAGTTTGACCATTTCTGAGATTTCTTATTAGTTAAGGGTCATTCCATGAGGATGGGGCACAAAGTGTGACATTCATGTCAAATTATGAATGTGGTGTTTTTGGTGCAGATCATTGCTTTTTTCTTAATGAATCATCTTAAGAGAAAGAAACAATGAAGAATTTCTTCATACAACTAATATATATTACACAATGTTGATTTCATTTTTCCTCCTATACTGTGCTAATATTACCCATGTAACGGAGACGCTGTGTCTTACAGACTCCAGTATAAACAGGTTGGCCTGCAGTAGTCATAATTATAACCTAACCTGGCACTTGATCAGAATTAGCCAATATTTTAGCTCATTCCTTCCGCATATATTCCATGAAAAAACAAGAGAAATGATATACCACATCAATTTTTTGTGGGAAGATAACTACTGTAGTACCGACGTAACTCCAAGTACCCACGTAATTAACAGGTGGACACCATGAACGTATTTGCACGTTTAACGATCTGTGTGCTTCCAATTATTACCATATCTGGCATGGATATGACTGTTGCACTGACCTTCAATGCAATGAAGGAAATGCCATCTTAATCTAGGATTTTTATTATACCCATGTAACATCGGGCATGTGGACACCATTGTGTAAATTTCATCTGTAATAGGTTTTTTAAAGTACATAGCTTGACTCTACGGCCCGGATTCTTTGTTTACTATGGTAGCTTGTTGTCCTTTTGCTATTGGAGTGAGTTTGGTGGTGAGGGCATTTCAGTGGGAAATCATGTGAACTAAAAAATACCTACGTAACATAACTAGGGAAAGTGGACACCATGCGTTACTTAGGTATGACCTAATTTCATTCAAATACTGAGAAAGAAGTTGGTACCATTGTCTGAATAACAAGTTGTTGTATCACCTGTGTTCTGCAAATGCCTTGATAAGGCAAGGTAAAATTACATCTGTAAAGGGAATGGGAAGAACCTAATTTTTGCAACATTTTAGGTCACAAATTTTTCACCAATTTTTCATGAGACACCAACAAGAAATAAGGAAAAACTCAAAAAATTCATGGGAGTATGTTAATTGCATTATTATACAACAAAACAAACAGTTAATGCAGTTCATCCCATACCAAACTTAAATTGATAATGTATTCACATCAGGTTTAATAAAAAGCAGAGTACCATAATGTACAGTGTCAAAAGCAGCAGAAAAAAGCCACACCATGACAATCTTTTTTATTTGTACACTGGTCAGTACTGCTCAAACACTGCACACATACAGTACCTGTATGAACACTGTGTAAAGGTTCAAACAGCTGGTTTTGAGCTTAGCATATACAGTAGGTCCGAAATTACATGGAGACAATTTTCTCCAATATAAAACTTTGCCAGAAATTCAGGTTAGAAATAGTTAGGTCTGTAATTCTCATAAGAATTCTTGTTAAACATTACTTCTTAAGAACAGGTCCCACTTGAGCACATTTGAAGCTAACAGGGATGGTCCCTGTACTTGGCGACTTATTAACAATTTTGGTTACGATGGGTAACAGCCTAGGGGTGCAGTACAAATCTTGAGCAGCCATGCAGGTATGGGGTCCATAGCAAAGGATTTTCATTTTGAGCTAAGATAAAGTTTGCGGACATCAGGTTCAGAGATGCAAGAAAAACAATCAAAATTACTGGTAAGGCTTACAGAACTATGGTTCAAGTCGACACCAATGAAGGAATTACTGAGATTTACGAAAAGGAGGCCATGTAAAAGTTGAGTGAACCATGCTGACTTTGTTCTTAAAAAAGTTACCAAAGTTATGGCAGAAAGGCTGCAAGGATGCATGGTTCAGCAGATCTATCTGCTTATCCCCCGAAAGCAACTGGTTCACAACCTCAAACAGTTTCTGTTGAACACTTCCAGTTATATTATGATGTACGTCCAAAAGTAGTAATTTTCTTGTAAAATGGTCAATATTTGATGGATTACGATGAAAATTAAGACTATGCTTTAAAGGTTTTACTGCAAGGAGACTGGTATGGCAAATTACTGTACATGACCACAGATTTTTAATAATTTGTGATTACTGTTCTTCCAGCTAAGGGAGACATTAGGCATTTGTGAAGTGTTGTAGAGAACTTTGAAGTAACATATTACTGGATCAAATATCCCTACAGCAACTTTAGCACATACTGTAAAGTAACTCTGAACTCTGCAGTAAGTGGTAGGTGTAAACTTTCATTAACTGTGGCATTTTTATTTATAAATAAGTTTATCATCAAGTGGAAATTGTAAAAGTGACCTTTTCACAATTACATATAATTCACAAATATTTGAACATGAAAAAAGAATAAATATTAAACCATGCTTAGATCTTCCATGGGGACCCCCAAAATGACCTTTGCTTTCTTTCCAAAGTTGAATGAGTTCTTCCTCTTTGATAACATCACAAATTTTAACTTATAGTCACAGTCTACAAGCTTGGAACATACTGTATGGGATGGAAGCCTTTGGGGGAATCAAATAAGCCAAGATTAATTTCAGATGAACAACTTGGTTGTGGCTGGGACTTCGAGAATAAACTCCAAGCTTAGAGTTAAACATCAGTTCCTTTTGGACTTACTACTGTATAACATCAAATGTAAGCCAACCATATGCTTTGCAAATCTGTCAATTAAGATCAAGTCTAAAAAGCAAGCAATGCAACAAAGCAAAGATTGTGATTTTGACCCTTTACCTAAATGGAAGGACAAATTCTAAATGCTACTATGGAATACTCTGTGGCACATACTTGAAACAGAAGAGTGTATCAGTCAAGCATGCAATCAATACCAAACTTCAGAGATATCTTTTATCCTTCATTAAAAATGTGGTACCCTAAAACTAAAATAAGACCTTAAAGCAGAATACAAAAATGTACTGAGCTTTTGATGACTTCATTTCATATGATTTTTTACCAAAACTGACTCCTAACATGTATCCTGGATTACTATATTCAGCAATTTGATGCAGCCATCCACACCATCATGAGAAGAACAGTATCTATTACCTCTACCTTGAGATACCATGTTCACAGGTTTTCAGAACTTGACTCCCATTGACCTCAGATGACATTTGACCACCACCAAAAACTACATCCTTCTACTTAATTTAATTCATCTTCATGCTCCATATGGAAAGAATCGGTGCTTCCTACCCTCACATGTTCTATTAACAAAGTTGTGATGACCTCAGATAACCTTTGACCTCCACCAAGAGCAATACAGTTCTTCCTCTCAAAGTCCCAGGGTATCTATGCACCAGGTATAAAGATTATCACAGTTTCCCATCTTGAAAACAAGCTGGGTTCATGAACACATGCACCTAAACACTAAATGCATAGGCTTCTTTTATCACCAAAACCAAAAGATACCATATCATTCAATACCAGGAATTATTAAAAAAGTTATCAAAAACTTCTATGAGAAACTGTTTGCCAGGTCCACATTTCACCCATCTCCATATCGATTGATTATGGTTTTATCCCAGCAGCTGGCAGCCTAAAGGTAGCCATCAGCATAAAAACTGTGTTCCAAGACTGTTTTACAATTTACAAAAAAGAAAAAAAAAAGAGTGAACAAGCAAAATGAAATGGCTCCCCACAGACCAGCTTCCCCCCAACAATATTTTACATCTCCGGGGACAGACATTTTCAGAAAATAAAATTTAAATACTTTATTGAAAAAAGACAAGGACAACGACTGAAATGAAACCTACAGAATGTTTGCTAAGAGGAATATAAGAAAGATGCCATCTGTTCATCTGACTTGAAGACTCCAGGTTCAAGGCAAGACCTGTAATTTAATCCAAAAGTTGCCATAGGAGACAACTGGAGCTCTTCTCCATGTTACTTGCCCCACAAGGAAGTACATCCACTAAAATGTAAAACAAGGAGCCAACATTTTTATGAAAAATAATCAACTTAAAACATGATTTTCATTGTGACTGTATCCTTTCTTTCTCTTTTAGTGCACTTCTTACATCAGTAATCAATCATCTGAGGTTTACAGATTCTAACTCAAATCCCTAAAAATACAGAAAACCCTTTTAAAGCCCTTGGAATGCCTTTCTTGCCTCACAATTCATCATTTGATAGTCTACAGCCTCAAACTGTTCATAAAGTTAGTCATATGGGACACAAACTATGCTTCATCGTGGCATACTTTTTTTTCTTCCATATGATAGCCGGCTTTCTCTTGATTACATGAAACAAGTACACATGGCTGTGCTGTCCTGAAATGTATGCCAAGGCTACCTGTCAAGTACTTTTCCACTTCTATACACATTGTTATTTTCTGCTGTGTGCCAGTGTTCAAATTATGATGCAAAATGTTGGGATAATCAGCTATCAGTTAGAGTCTTAGAGTGAAAACATGCTCAGGCTGGAATTCCCTGCACCCTTTTTATTAAATGGCAGCAGTGTGGCTTCTATCAGGCACTAGAGAATAAAGGATTGCAAAGATTGTCTTAAAGTTTGAAATTTTTCACTAAAAAGGGGAATAAGGTTGATGAAGAAGGGCAGATTCTTTTTGAGATTTTGGTGGACACTGCTACAAACATGGTCCATGTACCTTTTCATGTTTCTAACCCTTGGCTATTTGTAAGCTTCCAAACACTAGCCTGCTAAGTACAAGATTTCCAGTCTGTACCTGGAAATCACCTTTAACATTCAATCTGATATGTAAAACTTCCACTCACTTTTTTGCAATATAACTCTGGAATATTTAGTTACAATTTGATTAAAGAGTAGTTTAAAACTACCACTCATGGCTTTAATTTAAGATTGCTTTGCTTCTGACCACTAGAACCAATGTGGTTGTATAAAGCGACTGACCAAGCAAAAATCTAATACTGAACTGACTTTCTCGATGTATATTGCTTGTCTGAAAATCAACTGGCCCACCTGGGCCTGTGTCTTAGATTTCTCACCAGCCCAGCAACAAACTTAGTGGCTAAGACCTCCAGGCCACTGGCTTAATCAAGCCCTGCCATCGTATTTTTCAAAGTGCAGCATATCTCATGCTACTTCAATATTTCAAGATAAAGAGCACTAGTCACAATGCCAGTTTCTAAGACTTAAACTGGAAACCACACCCTAGGCTATTACAGCTACCAGTCAGTCCCATGCAAACCACCTACAGGTATGAAACTCCCAGAATTTGACCTCTAACAAACTCCTTCTTTCCAAACAGGAATTATCATCGGATAAAACAATTATCAGAGAAAGTGCATCTACAGTAACTGCTGGCTTGTTCAGATACAATGCAATAATGTATATAAGCTTTCAATATTCCATTCTCTCGAAATTTTTGGAGCTGAAATTTGAGTACGAAATTTGTGTGGTACATTAAGCTTCCTTCAGTTCCAAACTCTCTGGTACATATTCCACTAATAGCTTGACACCCCACTAAATCCCTGCCACCACAGCCCATGAAGCATTATGGGCTGTCCTTTCTAGCATTTCTAGTACCGGTCATGCACATGCTACCATTGGCATATACCACTACTCTCAGCCAAGTACCAGCTGTATCATAATTGGTCTTTATATTTGACTTAAAAGTCTTGTGTTCCCCTTGACTCTGTTAAATTGTACCATCTGGCACTTTACCAGCATCAAACATGTCCCCTACCAAACTTAACACGGTACCACCACTACTTATGTACTGCATACCAATGGCCTTGTTCCACCACTGGTCATGTACATTAGGAATCACCCCCAATGTTGTCAATCCACCTCCTTATGCACTGCCATTATTTATGTACCACTATTGTTTTTTATTTTTTATTTTTTCGTATTTCCAATGATCCTTTTTTCACCATTAGCCATGTACAGTAGCACAATCAACAATACTCTGCAGAACTAATAGCAAACAAAACAGACTGCAGCAACTGCAAACAATACCATTTTGATTTTTTTCACTTGTTCTTTCCACCCAATAGTAAATAAAAATAAAATAATATTCTACATGTACAATAAAAACATCACAGCTCTGCTGCATATAAATAAATTAAAGGAATGACAAGGAACCTGACGAAAGATGTTAAAAACATGCAAATTACAGCACTAAGGACCTCTTTCCAACATGCAGTCGCTTCAGTACTGTGTAGTATATGCTCAAAAGAACAAGGTTAACGAACTTTTATGGGGAAACACCACCATTTTTGAGCACTTTTTCAAGGACCCCATTTTTTCTAACTGAAGTACTTCCATTTCACTGTATTAAAAGTAGTACAAGTCACTAACAAGTGGTTATCTTTATAGACTTATGTAGGGCTTTCAAACATGTAAGGGAAAGAATGGTTCATTGTGTCTATGTATCATGCAATGATATTCAAGCAGCTACCATGATACTATAAAATAAAAATTCAAGCACTTTCAAGGCAGCGAAAAAGATTTATCCAATTTCAAGCAGTCTATCAGTTTTCAAGGCTGCATACCAACCATGAAAGATAACAAAATAAATATCTATTCTAACAAGGTGCCACGTGAGATACACAGGACAAGTATCCAGATATGTGAGAGTGTGGTGCTCTAACAATGACACTAGTCTGCACCTGTGAACTATGCAATCATATCAGGCAAAAGGCATCTAGCCGAACAACTTTTGGGGGGCAACCACCAGCTCTTTTTGATGGGAGGCCCCACAATCCACTTAATTTCAACTTATTCTGTTGAGAGCAGTGCAAGAGTGCTCCAGGGAAAGTATTTAGGCTGATTTCCCTTGCACCTCACATTCCTCCACTCCCCTCACATTCCTCCACTCCCCTCACTCCACCACCCTTGGCTACAGGCCTGCACATGGAAATGTCCTCATCCTCCAGTACCATTCAAGAGTGTAATGTTTATTTACCTCAACAACAGCCCTGAGGTTTCAGAAACTTCAATTTTGAGTCAAATTTCTAGAATCCTAAATGTACCTCATTCTGCATTCCTCCTTCCCCAGGAACAGCAGCCGAATACAAATTACTTCATATCACAGAGGCAAAGCAAAGCCTAGCCATTTGACTGATGACACAGAATTGGGAGACATCTTTCATCAAAATGTCTCCATTCAAGGTTGGTTTTCTGCTATGTATCGTTCAGAAAGTTGAAATTTATTACCTGATTTTCTTCTGCAATATTTTTTGAGGAACACTCTAAGACAGGTGTTAGAAATGCACAATTTGTGGGGGCAGACAAGATTGGCAACACCTATCAGTTTTGCAGACTGATTTCTAAAATATGTTTGTACTTAACTTGTGGAGCTGAATGAATTAGCCTCCGAAATTACACTACTTAAGTACCCCATCACTCAAATGTGGGGTGTGCAATATTAGGGAAAATAATTATATGAAATCCTCCCCAAAGAGCCTATCTTCAATCTACTACAACTTCCTCGTATTTCTATCCCACTGAAGCATGGTTTAAGTCAAATTAAAAGAAAGGAACCAAAGATTTTATGGTTACAACTTTTTTGGATATAAGTGGTGAGCTGATGAAGATATTTATCAAAAACTGCTTAAAGTGTGCAATATTCCATATAACCATGCTACCATTCTGTAATGAAAGAATCTTAAAAAGAAAATAATTTCAACACAACAGATTTTCCAAAATATGTATTAATGCCCTGAATGAGCCAAACTGGTTTTCACAATATTCTTACCATTCACTCGGATGCACTCTTCTTTGTGTCTGGCATTCCAAGCTTTCACTTTACAGGCCTTGCTGCAGTAATAAACCTCTTTACAACGTGTACAGGCTGATAATCTTACACCAAGAGTCCTGCCACACTCATAGCAGTATTTAAACAATGGCTTTCTGAAAAGTTCAAGGGAAAAAAGAAATACATGCATTTTCTCAAGTTCAAGGGAAAAAAGAAATACATGCATTTTCTCAAGTTTATTTTAAACATTAGTTTTTCTTTCATAATTCTTTTTTTACATCCAAGCCTAAAATATTGTGTCCATACCATATCATACTAGATCCCCAAAGCACCTCTTTTCCTTCACATTTTTAAGAGTCTGTCTTACATTACTATGGTTGCTTATACGTAGAAACGCATTAACCAAGGGAACCCACAAAACTCATGAGTGGTCTCTTTCAATTACATCAAAATCTTTATATTTTCAAGCACTATTACACTGTTACATTTAGGCAAGAAGACTCCTTGGTTTACCATACTGTAAATAAAGTAAAGAGCAATAATATATTACCAGAAAAATCATGAAAAAATATCTGTGTGAGAAATATGAGGTGAATTGAAATATTTTACTGGTATTTCCAAATACAAGTAGGGTAACACAACTGCTTTATGCCCTTTAGAAACTGAGAAATTAGGAGATTCATCCTCTTCATGCTTAGCACCACAACCAATACATTAAAGAATAAACTTTAAGTACAAACAAGTTCTAAAGAGCTAATAAGCACAATGGTTTAAAAAGGATTAATACACTTCAGGGAATGTCAAAGCAGCCGGTCAAAGCAGCCTGAAGGAGTAACCAAAGCAGAAGGGATATCCCCTTCCCCAATGTTGGACTTACCACTGGAGGGAGCCCCCTAGGCAATAACATTTTTATAGAGGCACCCTATGGTAGCAGTACTATGAACTACCGTCCCTATTGTCTGGTGGCCAAAAGGATTCAGTAACCCTAGGCAGCTCCAACTGTGCCTCCTGGGATAACTATCGGGTGCAAAGTTTCAAGTAAAACAGTATAGTGTTGAGTAATGTACAGTAAGGTTAAGATTTCATATATGCTTGCTCGAAGTTCACCTTGGATTGAAAATGTAATAAATTCCTCTAATAATGTCTCACAAAAGGAAACAGGAATTGAATGCAATTCCACCAGAATTTTATGGTAAGGTGTCTCTAACATAACAAAACTTAAGTTTAGCCTGATACATTCTTGTAACTTCAAAGGGTAGAAGTATACCTAAAGAACAGCAATCACAACAAGGACTTTTATTTAACTTAGGAGGTTTCATACCAGTTTTTGACACTAAAGAGGTCTTCTTAAAGACACTCTTCAGATCCAGTTGGGATGGAGAAATCTTTTCAAATCCTAACAAGAGCTAAATTTCTCCCAAACTGGATGCTTCCTCCCTGCCTTCTTTCTCTAGAGAGTGTATGTAAGAAGTAATCTTAGCATACAAAACAGGTAAGAATCCTTGTTACAACTGAAGACCCTAGCCAGAGTCAGGGAATTTACTTTGTCAATCATCATCCACAGAAGTGACTAGAAATACATTTTTATAAGAGACTTTTGGGCCTGAAAATCACACAGTCATTAAACAGGATGGGACGATAGGTATCATTCAAAACCAAGACAAAAAAGTCTCATTTTGTTTCTTAGAATTGGAAAATCATATGATCCCTAAACTTGTGAAATTATGTAATGTTTCATAAAATTTTATCTCTTCTTAAGGTCATCTTTGAGTGCACAGTTTGATTGTCAGACTGGTGGATAGAGCTCATCCACAGGAGGCATGTTTATGAATTGCTCAAAAACAGAGCCATACATAAGCAATACACTTAATGGTCAAATTGTGCAACACAATCAAAAAAAAAAAAAAAAATGAAAAAAAAAATGGAATACAACATCTGTGAAAATTCAAATGCATAACTGAATTTCAGCTGACACTTTGACTGATATGTGAGTAGTTATGGTATGACTGAATTGGTTCTCAAAGATTTATGAGTTTTTCATTCTTCCCAAGATAATAAACAAACAATAAGAATGCCAGGAATCCATAATGCATAGGTATGTAAGCTCCAGGGGCTTCACCTAGATCATTCCTGATCTGTTTATGACAAACATCCATTTCAAGCCAGACAACCTGGCTGGCTGAAGCCCTTAGGTTTAAAACTCACATTGCACCATTATCTGTGTTTCAGACTGAGATGGCGATCACTAAACTATACGATGACAAGTTCTAGTAGCAGAGTCTTGGGGCAGTATGGCTCCACGTACAGAATTGACAAATCTTACATCAACATCTTCTAGCTAAGAAGTTGATGCATTAACCAATAGACCAAATGTCCCTTATAATATCTACTACTGTCCATAAAAGTCAGGATCAGAACTGTTTTGAAATTTCAGATCAGTTTTACAACTAATTTTATATCACCCATGCTACAAATTATTTATTTGCCCTACATTGGCTATATTTTCAGCCTGAAGCTTGTTACTCTTCTTTTAATCTCCACTTATTGACTTTCTCTCAACTTTTTCAATTTACATCAAAACATTTAAAAGTACAGAGTAACTAGGAACAACAGACCTTACAAGAGTTTTGGGGAAATTGTGTCTTCCATTGACATACATGTTTTGTACCTTGTCAACCATTTCCCTGTCAATATTACCTCACTTAAACAGGATAGGATAACCAACAACTTTGTGTCATTTTTCTACTTTTAAGGAAAAGGCCTACCCCTCTTCAATCAATTAGAAAGTTACTTCAATAAATCAGTTTTCTGAAATGTAAGGAACTGCATGCAAGGTGTCATTTTCCATCAATATAAAAAGTAAAACTTCAGGTACCATTCAATTAGAAATGATCTTTTAACAGCAAAGTTTCTTCAAAGAGGAAAAAGAAAATCCCTTTGCTGCCCATTTGAGACAAAAATGCAGAAGTAATCAGAAAATAAAATCTCAAAATGCACATACAACTGACAATCAAAATGACAAAACGGTAGGCTTGTTTATCACAGGTTTTCCAGAGGATCTGTTTTGGATAATACTTGGATTGAGAGAGGGGGGAAGACAGTGCAAGAAGGCTTTCTCTACATCTATGACAATAAGAGCAAAAGGGGAACACAGCTACAAAAAGTTCATCTCCAAACCTAAATGTTTATGACTATGAAAGTATCCTTAGGCCAGAGAGTATTTGCTACTCATAAAAGGTCACTTATTATTTCCTACCGAATGTGTTGGATCACTGTAAAATTAAAATGTGTGGACAACAAATATTCAGTTCCTCCATCAAACTTCTAACACTTTAAAATATCTATCATTCTTGGAGTAATTCTGAAGTTCAGCTTCATTATGTGGGAACTATTGATGTAACTTTCTTATGTACATTTGTATTTGTGATACTGAATTCTTAGGTTTACCTTCAACTTACTGTAAGACATACTGGCATCACCCCAAAGTCTACTTTTCTTCATACTCATGAAAAAAGTTGCAATTTCCTTTAGCCCCTCCAGCAATAAAATTCTGTTATCCTATTCATCAGGACTACGGTACGGTATTTGACGAGGCTTATTATTGTATGGTTTGTCAATTTTGCAAGGTGTCTGATAAAGGCTTTGCCCATTTGTAGTACGAAAATGATAATCTCAACAGGTGAAGCAGAGGACAGACTGGCTTTAAAGAGTTTATATATCACTGGATCTTTTATATTTATCACTGAGTCTTTTAAATACTGTATATCATTCAACTTCCTTGAATTCATTTTAAAGAAGGCACTATTCAATGTTGTTCAATGCACCAAGTCCCTTTCTCCTATCTCCCTTACCTCAACATTCTCTGGCTTCAGTGAATGTGTTTCTAGTGTTCAGTTATAAATCTATGACTGTCACCAACTTCTCTAAATTCTCCTCTAAACCAAGTGCCTTGTTCCATAATGTTCAATGGGTTTGTTCTCTTCTTTCCTCTCCCTTTTAAAGCAAGGTACTGCTCAGTGTTGTTCAACATTAAGCCCCATTCTTTCATCTGCCTCTTCCAACATCTTTCACTTCAGTGATTATATTGCTGTATTCAGTCCTACATTTATTACCGTCACTCCCATAAACAGAAACTAACAAAAATTCCCAAAGACATGATGTGAGTGACAGCAATCTAATAAACTACAGAAAGAGGACCAAGAATATTCCCCAAATATTGTTCTAACCAACCTTCAATCTCTACATTAAAAAAAGCAAAGTTACTAAAGCTTAAAGACTTTCAAGCTTTAATTCGAATGCTTGAGGAAGAAACAGAGCACTCAGAGAAGATAAAGGATAGTTTAAAAATGATGATGATGATGATGATGATAAAATGAAATGATTATGTTACCTGATTTTGCTATTCCTCCTAATGCCGTTTGTGGAATGAGATGAAGCATGAAAATGGACAATGAATGTAATGAAAATGAAATCATAATGAAACTTATAAAAAGAATTACAAACTGTAAAAGGGCCTCCAACACGGGAGCAGCATAACAGTATCCCCAATAATTTCTGCAGCAACATCATTTTAGAAACCTTCACTAACAGAAATTGTTTGTATCTCTACTACCGTATGGTGCTGCTATCCCCAACCTGTGTTGGAGGAGGCCCCATTAAACAAATACAGTGCATGGTTCAATTAGAGAAAAAATTTTTTCTCATCAGGTCATTTGTTGAAGGACATAAGATTGGAATCTATCTTTCCTTATATCTCCAAAACAAAATTTTATATCGATTGATCTTTGAGCTTTTCAAAGAATATGCTTGTTGGAAAAATACTATAACGATTGTCAGATAAAATTTCCCCTGACAAAGTTCATGTATAAACTATTTTCAGTCAACCTTACAGCTTCATTTCTGTTTACAACAAAAGCAGTTGTACTTATCTCTGATTTTGTGACTGACAAATCTATGAATACTCTCCAAACCTTAACTTATTCCAGTCACTGAGCTATCCTATTTACAGACTTTGCTAAAAATGTCTCTAAGGACTAGTAGCACTTGTGTTCTTCTTTACAATCAGATATCACACGTTCTTGCCTCCAGTCATTCACAGCATTAGACTTTAAATCAGGTAGAGAGCTATAAAACATATGCTAAAGGAACAACAAAAACAAAACAAATTAAATCACAGCAACTGTATAATGGTGGGGTCTTATACTTGTCTCATATTTTGTAGAAACAATTTGGAAAAGTTTTGCACAATCTAGGTCCTTTTGGTATAAAATCAAATCTTTAAATTAGTATTCATCTAATTGGAAAGTGAGATGCATGTTACCTGTCCATCAAATCTAAAGGAACAACATTCTTAAACCAACCTTAGCACAGTTTCTCCATTTTCTTTGTCCACCAGAGGCTGGAATTGCCCTGTGCTGTCTTTAATGACTGAATGGAATGCTACTTGCTTGGCACCAGCTGTCTCCTGGAGGGAATTTGAGGTACTCGCAGAGGGAGTACCCTTACGCACCGTCTTTGTAGCCATGATCGACTTTGTGGGAGATTCTAACCGAGCTCCAGCCCCTGTATACAGGAAGTCCTGACTTGGGCTTTCACCTTTGAGAAATCATACAGGAAATCGATTCTGAATTTAAGAGGACGCAACTTCCTTTAAAATAATGTCTGTTTACTGAAGCTTCATCTTTTTACTGTCTTTTATAGGGGCAACAATGAATAAAACATATGGCTGAACTGTTTCTCTTTGCTCTAAAGTTTGGCAGTTACACAACGAGAACTTTTCTACTTAAGTAGTGACTCTGTTGATCCTTTTTTTTTTGGAGTACCAATGGGATAAATCTTCCTAAAACAGCAAACTTGTTTGTCTATCTGTTATTAACATTTCAAGCAGGCATATCCTTTGTATAAAGTAAAAACATGGAAAGAATGGTCAAATGTCATGAATATTCATAACCCTTCTTGGAAAAGCCAATCAAAGGGATGAAATAGTCAGGTTCAC
Source organism: Holothuria leucospilota (assembly GCA_029531755.1). Taxonomy (NCBI): domain Eukaryota; kingdom Metazoa; phylum Echinodermata; class Holothuroidea; order Aspidochirotida; family Holothuriidae; genus Holothuria; species Holothuria leucospilota. Next base: position 33,719,130 of record CM055973.1, on the reverse strand, counting down.
ATCATAATTTGCGACCCAAGAAAGCTCAGTTGCGAATCAATTAATCTTAGCTTCACAAAAAAAAAAAAAAAAACGAATCAATATATATTCCGTATGCTTTCCCTGCATTGTGTTTTGACCGTTGATTTTAAGAACTGCTTATCAAGATGGAGCAGGCCCACAGCCATACAAGGTACTGAGGGGGGGGGGGGGGGGCAAAATAGCTTCCATGGGGAGAGATATATTAAAACCCATTAAGGCAATAGTAATTTTTGATCTTCTAGAGGTCGAAAACTATACTCAGGTCCCCCCCCCCGGCCACACACTTGAAAAGGAGAAACTGGTATTAAATTTGAACCTGATTAGCAATGACTGCTAAGCAATTTTCTCACACTGTTTTGAGTCTTCCAACCCATCTTAGGACATGAACCCTCCAAACCTCTCTCAATGCACTACCGCCATATTAACCCTTCCACTTAATATGACTTCCCTTCTCCTCCTTCCTTGTGAGAAGCTTCCCCTCCCCTCAACATCAGCTCAACTATGCTAACAAATGTTACACACTGTGCAGTACATGCATGCAGCCATAGTGGCATTAAGAAGTGATTTGCAGATTGGGAGGACAAAATTAAAACGAAGAGCTATGATATAATACTACATCCTTACTCCTTATCCCCACTGTGACCTCTTGATGCAGCCTTTCTCGCTCTCGCTGTACTGCAGCTGACCTCAAGATGTTCCCTAGATGGGCAAGTAGTTTTCTTCTTGCATTATACGTATCCCTTTCACTGTAGGTCAAGGCATGGTATGGCATGTGTGCAATCCTTCTGTCCTGGTGTTAAGAAAAGTGAACATGCCATAATTAGAATAATTTAATTGAAGGAATGAAATCATTTGTGGAAAGTGTTAAATCTGATCAAATATGATGAACTTCTTGACATGATACACATTTCTGTTCTTCCATCATTTTAACAATCAGCAAAAGAGATATTTTACCAAACACAAATTATTTATGACAGAGTCTGATACCTTCATTCCCTGAGATATACAGTGAATAGTTGACATAACTGAAATAATAATACAAAGCTAAAAAGACTTCCACTGCAGATAGACACAATTGAGATGACAATGAACCATGTAAAGCAGTATCCCTTTGAAACTGTAGAAAAAGTATAAAATATCAAAATGGTGTATTAAAGATTGAAAGCTTCTTAGCAAACAGAACTTCTAGCTTTTACGAGTGAACTGCCATTTCATCACAGACAGGAGAGATGTGTACCCCCTTGCATAAACACTTAAGGAAGAGTTAATATGAAGCAACAAAGCATCAGCAGATCAAAGCTGCATTTAAAAGTCTGGGCTGTGGAACACTATCTGTTTATTATGCAGTCTTCAACTATTCAATACAAGTTTAACAAATCATTGTCTTGATATTTTTGTTATTTGCACACTGCCCCTGAATGTCTTTCACAGTAATTTGCACTAGATATCATATTCTGCAACTTTACCTTACATCAGTGTGCTTTTCAACCTAAAGTGCATGATTGTCCTCTGCTTTATGTACTGAGCAGTAACATAGCTACATAAACATGCAGCTATATTTGCAATTAAAAATATGTTGCATCTCCAGATAGCTCAAAATCCAGGTATATGGATATCTGACCAGACATTTTTTTACTTAGTTTATTAGAGCATGATTCATCTCACAAAGCTCTCTTCTCCACTTTGCTTGTCAGCACTAATCCTTTAAGCCCATCTCTGCATTTTAGGCTGTAATAGTACAGTACAATGCTAGTGCAGTATCAGCATGTTGATAAGGAAGTTGTGACCAGTACTGTCCTGGTGGTTAGTTTGCACAAGAAATTTGTAAGCAGTGATAATAACTCTGGGGAAAGGTGGAGAAAGCTGAAGAGGTGAAACATAAGGCTAATAGCCTTCCTGGCGACATGGGCATGCTGGGAAATGCCCTTAGCTATTTTTTAGAATTTACTCCCAGCCATAGCAGGCATATGGCAGGTACTTTGCATTAAGTCAAGGACACCAGAGTATTGTATGTGTGCATTCACCCATGAAGCTGGTCAGGAAATGTGTAGTGACTGGCACAGTGGAAGTAATGTGACTGCATTCTTCCATGAAACTGAACACAATGGCTACTGTGGCTGTCAAGATTTACTTTCTGCTTGGGTGATTTAACTTTTTCAATTAAGCTAAGGGCACATTCCTCTCATGGGTATCTTCAGCTACCGAGACTCTCTGACCACACTTCCTCTATCAAAGCAACCTTTCTTTTCCATAGTTCCTTTGCAAATGACCCACAGCAACCCTTTTCTTGAAGCCATTATAGGTACCCCTCTCTATACTCATTCATGAAAGGGACAAACTTCACACTTTGAAAAGATTTCCTACTATACTGTGACATGGTGTACAAGCTGTTTGAAAATTGTATACCATGTGAAAAAATACCCTTTTTCCACTAAGGTTGCAATCACTTTAGCAGAGGTAATAATAAAGTCATCCTGTCATCATTTGGCAGACAGCAATATCAGTGATTAAAACTTGAATTTTCTAACCACAATACAAAAACATTGGGCACAAGCAGCACATTAAATAGTACCTCAGACAGTATTGCAGAAGTTCATGTTCTACATTTAATTTTTTATGATTTTTGCATACAAAGCTGTTTGATTTCTGCCTGAAATCTCATGAAAAAAATGTGATTACAGTTTCTCCTGCAGCCTAATGTACACTTGCTGTATTATGGGAAGAAATTCATCACATTCTGACATTCTCAAAATGAATGAAATATATAAGACTAGGGTCAACAATCTCTTTTAACCTTTCCCATAAATATTGATTAATTATTGTCAAAAGAGTTCCACGCCCAAAATCTTGATTTACCTGATTGAACATCCAGTATGCATAGTCTACAGCTGTTCCCATTTGTCGTTTGCTACCAACGGGTACCGGGGCTAGAATGTTGGCTCCAGCATCTACTAACTTGTCAATCTACAAGTAAATAAAATACTTCTGCAATGTTAAGCTATAATTTCTTTCCATGAGAGTCTTCCTGGCAACCCCCTTGGTAGCAACTATTCTCCTGACACATCTAAATCCACCAGTCTGAACATGTGCAGGGTAGATTTTGTGCAATAGCTGTAACAGGAGACAGTAAGTTCAAACACTCTAAACCCCCCAAAATTAAATGAGCATATCTAGTTATGATAAATCATCTACATTATTTTTTAATCATGTGATGATTTTGGAGGTTTAATGATTTGTTAAACAAATGCAAAGTAAAAACCCCTTGGTTATAACCTTATGCAATATTTGTGTTGTTGGATATCATGAAAGTTAATACTTGTGAGGGTAAAAGAAAAGATATCATATCCCAAAGTAATGCGATTGGTATTAATCCTTTTGCCCTACAAGCTGTAAGTTTTAACATCTCAAACTGCAGTTGAAATCACCCATGGTATGGTATCATTGCTCTTGAGAGGTCCAGCTCAAAAAATGCTAGCCACAGGTCAATCTGGATGAGAGTGAGTTCACAAAATAATACAGTGGCACTTAGCAACAATTTGGGCCTTGGACACATAAAAAAAGATGCATGGCTAACACATACTGCCTTTGCATGTCCATGTCATGTTCTACTATAAGCTAAACAAGCATTCATCAGTTTTTCTCCTTTTTGAGAAGCATTCAGAATTAGAATAAAGATAACTTGCTCTAACTGGGAAAATACCCTGAGAGGTACTTACATGTCAGAAACCACCATTGATTTACAGTGAAAATATTTACTCACCAATGCAATTCTCTGTGCTGGATCCCTCCGGAACTCATATCTTGTGTTAGAAGCAATGCAGAGAGCACTACCAATTTGGTGTCCCAGAGGAAGACTAGGATTAGCATCAAAGTGGAGCAATTCATCAACGGCCTGAGGAGCATGAAACACAATGCTTACACATGCCACTGATAAGTTAATGGTTCATACACTTTTAGCAGAACAAAATCTATCAATTGTCAAGCATTTTCACCAATTTTTCACAAGGGATCACAAATTTTCCTCAATACATTGTCCTCAGGACAATCATGAAGTAGGACAGGGTTTCAGAAAAGTATCTCAGCTTGAGAGGATATGAGAAAGAATTATGACAGGAACACTATCTTCTAAATAAGCTTATTACAAATGAACACTGACACATCCCTGCAAGATTACAGAGTGAGACAACTAAATATTTGCACTTTCTAGACAAAGGCTGAATATGACCAAATCAAAATAAAGCATTTTTTAGGGGGAGGGGGGAGGTTGCCTACAAACCCTTAGCATAGTACCATGCTCTGTGGTACTTATGAATATTAAGTTGGGGTAAAGTGCTCCATTGATGTCTAGAGTACTGGTTTCAAGGGATTATACAGATGGCAGGTATTTGAGGAAGGAACTAGGGATGAGATCTAGGCTGGTATGGGCTCATGGGACCTCTTCTTTAATGTTGGTCAATGTATGCAAACAGTACAGTATGTATTGATTTACAATGTTCTCTAACTTATGTTTACAATAAAGCTTGACTGTAGTATTTTGAGCTACTTTTCAAACTACTGTAATGTGACTACACTTCTGAAAACTATGTAAACAGTGGAATACAATACCTTCATCAGCATATTTTCCATTTTGACAATTTTTATTTACAACGAAATGGGTATAAAATTAAGTTCACTTCTTCAAGTTAACTTTAAGACTACTCTATACATACGAACAGGGTAGTTTAAATTTTATTCAAGTTCAGTTCTTTTTTAATGTTTTTCAGGATACTAAAATCAGGTCACAAGAAATTCTGAGTATAAACTAGAGGAAAACTTACTTCTGCCTTTTAAGCTTATTAGTTAATTTTCTTTTTAATTAAATAATTTAAGTTGACAACGATTAAAGGAGATTACTCACAAAGTTATTACTGCGGCCATGAAACTTACCAAATCATTGCCACTAGCTATGGCTAAGGACAGGGGTGACTGTCCCATACAAAGCACATCTGGATTAGCACCTTTTTCAAGAAGTAGCCGCACAACTTGCCGGGAAAGCTTGTCAAATGAAAGAGAGAAAATAGTCAGTTTAGTTTTCAACTAGAAAATCGTGCACTAATATCCAAAGCTTTTCTATTTCCTAAGCTTTCAAGAACTATCTAGTCCTTTGGCATGATAAGTGTAGTACTGTAAGGATGAGGAAGTATTCTAGCAGCTTAAACATAATTTTACTAAATGCTGATGTCCAAACAAGACTGGAGTAACCAAAAAGTTTTACACTGAAAATAAACATGTAACTCTGGACTCTATAAACACATTTTTGCCATTCCCTACTATTTTTAAAAATCATTTCCGAAAAAAGAGCTCTCTTTATTGCTCCTGAGAGACCTACTGTACCTCATAGTCATCATCCCTGCTGCATGCAATATGGAGAGGAGTGCGCCCTCCCTTGTGTTCCCCCATCTCTTGCAGCTTGTACAAGTACGAGTATACAGTGTCATCAAGGCCAGACCGAACCTTCACTGGACTAGTTGCTCCTGATGTAAAATCAACCTGTTGGTTTTCAATAATTTAATTTTAACTTTACACAGAAAAAAGGAGTTCTTTCAGACTTGACATTCAGACCTTGCAATCAGTTCAAAAGTGTATCTATGAAAACAAATACATCATTACTGATATCCCAAGTCAATGCTTATTCAGAGTTCGGGTCAAACTTTGTTTGCATGAGACTGTCACCATCAGACACTGCTAAAACCAACTGAAAGCAGCTTGAGTAACTACAATATTAACTAACTGCACTTACATAAATCTGAATCACTGATTCACACAAGCTAACACCAGGTAATGTCAAGCATCACTACAGTTACTGGATTCCTTACTCGACAGAGTGCACTTAATCAGTCTGGGCTTTTTTTGTAAAGATCTGTAAGCCTCAAGTGAGGTGCATGCTGGGAACAAACTGATCAAGCATAAAAACATGACACCATATCTGTAGGTGAACATCTCCACAACTGCAATGTTCAGAACAACACCTGTATCTTACAAATGGTAATCAAAGTTGAAATTTTCATTCATCCTCTAGCCCCATGTGGGCCTTACCAGTTTTGAATGATCAGGGGAACATCACCATGCAGCAAGACCCCCATCAAAATACAATGGTTACCACAGCCACAAGTATAAAAGTCCTCATCATTCCTCCCCCACCCCCTTCCCCCACAGACTGTGAAACATACACACACACTTCCATTTAACAGTGGCTTATTCAAAAAGTCAGTATAAGACAGCTAATAAAGTGTGCATGATATTTACTGACTATCACTTTTCTCATCAACAGACACGTACAGTAGCATAACTTGTATGACAATTGCCTACTAAAAGCTCATTTCTTTTTAAATGATACCCAGCACATCGTCCCATGATAGATGGCAGGAAGCTGAAACACCCATGGCTGAGGGAATTCAAGGCATCTCTATTCTCTAATGAGTAAAATTAATGCCCAAAAATACCTGGTGAAAGAAACAGCAGTATGCTTTTACACTTTCCATACATTTTGACTTCAGGAATTGTTCTAATTTTTGTGGAGGAAATCTAAATTTGAAAGATAAAAGTAATCAAAATGTTTTTTCTGAGTTCATGAATGTATATGTCACTGTCCTGGTCAATGTTATACAGCCATACAACGTCTGGTTGATTATTAAAGGAGGCCAAAATGGCAAAGTGTTTCATGTTTGGGAGTGACACACTAATAATAATGCATCTCAAGTTGTCTTATCAAAGATAATTTTATTGGTGGGGGTAGAGGTAGGTCTACAAGTAGGGGCAGCTTTGGGAATAACAAGATTCTCTTTAACTACAGTGTATCATTTACAATAATTCACCAAATTCTAACATACTGCATGCATCAAAAGTGTGCATACTTTTTGCCAGGAGAGCAACAGGAGATAGAATGTGGAGAAGCCACACTTGGAAATACTCCTCTTCACACATGTAAATGCAAGGTATCTCTACCTCTTTATTCCTCAATAAGGATTTCGTGAGGTTGGTCCACGTACTCATTTATAATGTAGTATGTATAAACTCTACAAACAACTCTACAAACATTTTCTATGCTTTTCTATTTCCTAAGCTTTCAAGAACTATCTAATCCTTGACAAGTGCAGTACTGTGAAGATGAGACCTTGTCTGTTCTCCTTCTTTCAATATCTCTTCAAACTACTGTACCTTTAATAACACAACTTCAAACCAACTGAATCCCCCCTAGGATCTACAAGGGGACCAACTCAACTCCATGACCCTTCACAGCCTTTCCAACATCACTATACTGTAACCCAAACTTTTGCTCACCACTGACCTTGTTCTGGAAGGTCTCCAGTAATTTCAGTACCATGGTACTTAAATTACTGGAGACCTTCCAGAACAAAACAGGGCTGAAAAGAAAGAGGTATTGAGCGCATGGGTATTCACACATGTATATGACCTTAATGACAGGCAAATGGTGGGCAGTACATGAGAACAACTCCAGAATTTTAATGAACACTAGTCCAAGTCAAAGACAAAATCTGTACTATCCAGATAAAAATAATACCATGACCCAGATTAATTTCAGTATCTGACTTTTCTGGATTCTTTACCAAAGGGAGATCAAGTTTCTAGGAGACAATATTAACAGAAATGTAGCAGTTTAGATTTCAGAAAAGTTTTCTACCAAAAGGAGAGCAAATTCTTAAGCTATTGCTGCAAAACCAATACCATAGCAAAGTCACACTTGTTTTAGATAAGGAAACTCAGATACAGTCATGGGGTATCATCCAATTAAAACCTGGCATTCTTGTATAATAGAGCTGAAGACTTGAGAGAGTGGCCACAAAAAATTACTTTTAGCTCAGCATCAAGAACAGACTGCACACTACCTTTTCATCATCCAAAGTGGTAGAATGTTTACAATAAAATATAAAACAGAATGTCTAGCAGATGTCTCTCTTTCTAAATTTCCCTATACCAGGAATTTGCCGACCATTTTCCTAAATCATTTCTTTTGCTGTTGATTTTGTCTCCCATGAAATTTGAAAAGTGGAGAATCACTCTTTACGAAAGACTTTTCATTCCCTGAGGCATACAGTGCTTGTGCAAGAGGCAGCAAAAGGGCATCAGAAATGTAAACCCTGATTTGTTTTCTTGCTCAAGGTTTAAATATCTACGAAAGGTCATTTGCTCATGTAATACCTGGTAACCTCTCTGGCCTTAACATGTGGTGGCTCTATACAGCAGAAAACTTAGACTGCATGGTTATAAAGGCCATTGAAATTTACCTGGAAATGACTGTAATTTTAAAATAATGAAAGAGAATCTCTTTCACATCTTCTAAGGAAATATTTGTGTGAAATCAAAAAGCAGATTTTTATTCCATGCTTTCAAAGGCTCTGTTGTGTGATAGGTCAGCATTTAACAATACTGTAAGTCCTACTTAAAAAAGCCTACAATGGCTAGCAAATTAAAATGATGCTTGCAAAGTAAAATGATAATAAGAACAAAGCCTGCTAAATGATGATAAAGAGGAATGAAAGTTTGAAAAAAATAAGTTGTGAGATGTTTCATTTCAGATAATAGAAACATTCAAACATTTACACAAAAATATTGTAAGTAGTTTTTGGGGTTAAACTTGAAGTAGTTCCTTTCAATGATTAGTCTAATCAAGGTGTGAAGGCAGGTATGGATATTATTCTGTACAAGAAGTTAGATGCCTAAAAGGCCTGCTCTTAGGGAATATTTGTCTTCAAATATATACCATGACAACTATTTTGACTAGCCAGTAATACCTCTAGGGGTGAGGAGTTGGTTCTGTACCCAGTTTCAATCAAGTGGCCTATTATCAACATTACATCCTCTAAAACATTCCAACATCCTAGTTTGATTGTTATTCTTCACAACCTCTTGCCAGTTTTAAAGGCTTTCTAAAAGGTGACACACTGAGGCAACTAAGACTGTGCAGCAATAGAACAACTTTCCAGATGCAAAAGAAATTGATTTACAGAAAGACTTTTAACTTAAATCAACAGTGTCACCAAATCTCAAAATAACTAAAAACATTCCCAATGGTCATTGTGTTAATTTGCCAGGCTTTATTTTCCCACCAGGCATCATGGGCTTATTCACATGCAAGCTGACTAACACTTACATACAGCATCAATAAGTGAAAAGCAAAAATGTTTGACAGTACTGTAAAAAAAAGGGGGATTTAAATGTTAAAAAAAAAATTTCACCTATACTGTGCAGTAATAACACTTCTAAAACAATTTAGATGTTTGTTTGGAGGCCTGCATGATGAGACCATGAAGAACCTAGATTACAGGGATGGTCCCAGGATTTTTGAGTGCTGGGCACATTGATCACAGACTCCTATAGTCCGGGGGTCCGAGGAATCTAAAGGAGTTGGGTGTCTTTTTCCTGTATGTGAAATCAAGAATATCTTGTCTGGAATATGTAGAGATATGCCCATTCCAGGTGCAGGGTTTGCTCCTGCTGAATCATATTGGAGAATACTCAACTTGACAGAATTCAATTTGGAAGGGATGTCAATTGGAATTTTAGAAAAATTAGGAAAATATTGTACATCTGTCTGTTACAACTATAAAAACTATGAGCAACGTAACTTTACTGCACCTCACTCTTACCTATTTCTAGCCCTATTTTGACCAATTGATTCTTAGTGGGGCTAATATTAACCCTGACCATTAAAACTGCACATTAACTTGCTGTTACTGATTCTAAAAAAGTCCCCATCTACAATAGTCCCATTATCTGTGGATCTGCAAAGACAAATTAACTATCAAGTGCTGGCTTCAATTTCAAGTACGACCACTCTGTGCTGTGGTGTATAGCCTATGACTTCCCCCAGAAAGTATGCCAAACATTCACCAAATAAACTTGATACAGGTACTGTATAAACAAAACAAAAAAGTCAGCAAACTTTGATTTAGTGACCTAATTGTTTTTCATGATCCATGGTGTAAGCAAATCTGCATGATTCCAGAATCCTGAGACTGTCACAAAATTCAAGCTTGCAATCCCTTAAAGTCCTTTCAAATTTCAATTCTTCAGTAGTTCACCGTCCAGTGCATGCTACAGCCTCAGTGTCACAAGAACATGGTGAAACTGAATGGAGTCCAAAGGAGGCTGTAAGCTTATTGTACCAGTAGTCTCAGTATAGAGCTCTTACTACCAACTGCACTACTGCACATAAGAGTCACACCATGGGCTCTCTACAGTAACTAGGCAATAGGTTTACGCAACACAGTTTTGTACATGGACATTACAGTGCACATGGAAAAAAAGTTCTAGGAGGAACTTTTGAACTTTAAGTGAGCGCCAGGTGGGAATTTTGAACTTTAAGTGAGCGCCAGGTGGGAATTTTTATTGCTGGGTGGGTGGGCCCGCCAGGCACCTCCCAGCATGGGCACATCCCTGAACCTGCATAGCTAGCTATACACTTAATTCTTAATTTTGTGAGATACTTAGGGCCTTCCTACCTTTGAAAAACCTTTCTTTCCTGTAGTTTGTTTGAAGTACCCTAAAACACACTCATAAAAGCTGGAATGAATTTTAAACACTCTTTTGTATTCTATCACTGGTCAATATCCTAAGGCAAGATGAGAGGTGACATAATGCTTGCATTGCATAAGCACCACCCACTGTCTGAACATAGCATTACATGCTGCAGAAGCCTTGCCTAAGGACAAGTTCATGGTAGGTGAAAGTAACTTTGAGCACTCTAAATTGACCCTAGTAACAGTGTTCAATTGCTGAATCTCATGCTAATGAAGTTACTTCAGATTTTTGGAGTTATAAACATTTTCTGTGCTTAAACCCTGAACAAGATGGTTTTTGAATCCACAGATGATCATTACAGACTGCCTCTATTCTGCAGATAGTGTTAGAAGTGTAACATTTACATGTACAGAAAACTGACTACGCAAACTGGGCAGAGACAAAACAAACTGTAGAGCTTTTGGGAGGACTCTAGCATTCGTTTATACCATCAATTATTCAGTCACATCATTTCAGTAAAGAACTAGACATCATTAAGTACATGCAAGAGGACACTGCCGTCTGTTCATAAATTCAGCCATCTATTTTCTATAATTCTGACTTTCATGAAGTAGCGAGGCTGGGAATTGCCCACATTATTAATTTTATAATTTTTTGTTTTACTAATATTTATTTCATTTTAATTCCATCAATTTACTTTTTTACAGCTTAGATTTGAGTTGTGTTTTTCTAAATTCTGTCATTCATAGCTTCATCTGAGACTGCATTCCATGCTTTTCATTGTTGGTTTTATTGTCTTTTGTTCCTTTCTATTTCATGTTTCATTTCACCTCAGATATGTAATTCCTTTCATCCATGGGTTTAATAAAGTTAATGAAGTCCAACTTCATCAGCAGACTCCAGAGAATTTACTTTACCTCTTCTTCATCCTGGTCCTCATCCAGGGTTCTGATATTTGGGTCAGCACCAGCACTGAGGATGAGTCTTGTGATTTCAACACCTTGCGGTCCTCTAAGGGCACTTGCAATATGAAGCGGGCACAATCCATCTTTCTGTGAGAAAAATAACAAAGTTGTGAGCGATGGGCATGGAAGGTTTAGAAGAAACCAAACCAGCTTAATACTCTCGCTGCTTCATGTCAAAACCCCTCCACTGATTATTCGAGACATACAATTAAACAAGCAAATTAACTTGCTCAGTTTCTTTTTCCAAGAGTAATGCACTTTACATTAAAAAATTTTGGATGAATTCTCTGTGAGAGCTCTTCAAAACATATGAAGCCCACACTTTTATAATGACAGAAAAGAAGAGACCACAGATTTTTCTCAAGCACATTATACATGGCTTGGTGTTTTGAAAAATAATATTAACTTATAGATAATGAAAAAAACAATACAATATCTTGGGATATTATTCTACTAAATACTGTAAATTTTCCATGACTGTCTTGTAGAAAAGAAAATTTTAGTAATTTTTTCAAGGCCTTGAATACAACCTGTCCTATTCAAATACTTCCAAGTTTTCAGCCCTACAGATAAACCCAAGTTGACCTGCCATTAATAACAATACAAAATCTCACAGGTTGTTAAAAAAAATTAACTGTTTTGACTTTCCTTGATGTGGTTACATGATTCCTTAAAGCATTGTTTTAAGTTTAAATTTAGATTTGACATATAAAAGATGAAAAAATCTATTTGCATAATGGTGAAATTCTCCTCAATTCTAATGAATGGTTCCTCTTTCACATGAACCTAACAAATTTAATGTTTAGCCCTACTTTTAAAGAGTTTCTGTAAAAGGCACATTAAATGTCATCCCATTCTATAATTCACTGGTCACTGTTTCAAAATTAAATTTAGATTTGACATGCAAAAGATGAAAAATCTTTTTGTATAATGGGGAAATTTCCCCTCAGTTCCAATGAATGGTTCCTCTTTCACATATTCCTGATAAATTTAAGGTTTAGTCCTACTTTTAATGAGTTAGTGTAAAAGGCAAGTTAAATGCTCATCCCATTCTATAATTCACTGGCCACTGTTTGTAACTAATTTTTAAGACTTTTGAACTATTCTTCACAGAAACTGGTGGACTTTCTAAGTTTCCATATGCAAGTGATTCATTGTATCTTTCCTTCATGCAAAGTAAACTATCGTACAAATGTACATATAAAGGCTGATCTACAAGACCTGTGAGTCAGTGTGTGACCTAGAAAAAAATCCTTCTGAATCACTGACATCAATTGTCATAGCAACCCACCCCTCCCCTTCCCAAAGAAAAACATGTTTTTCCATGAATATGTTGTGTTGTCCACTGTAATTGGTTGTCACCTGCTTGCCTCTTATGTGATGAGAATTATCTAGGGCATTAAGGAAATTCTTACACAAAAACTAAACACTTTAAGTAGGTCCAATTCGTGCTTAAATAGGTTTGGGTTAACTAAACACAAGCCCTTGGGAGTGAATGCATGAATACTGTAGACTGCATTTCTGGTATATTCTGATCAAACAAAGGTAGCATCAAAACTGTGGTGGGAATTTCCAATTTGACACTATTAAATTACCAACTGTTGATTCCGGATACTGCCCCAATTTTAATACGTTTTTCAATTTTTAAATCAAACGTAAAGAATTTAAATTCCTGCAGCTAATATTTGGTTGAAAAAAAGGAAACCTTAAATTATTGCTACAAATGTAAGACACCATGTCAGATCAGGTATTATGCCAGCCAAAAGTTATATCATTATTAACATTAAATGCACAGGACTCTCCCGTATATTTTTAAGGCTGGATTAAAAAAGCCTAATTATCATGAATTATTATGACAAGAAAATTAAAACTAGCTTTAGCTTATTTTATATGTGCCAAAATAATACGCAATCAGTCACGATGCATTACTTATGTCATACCTTTGAAGAGAGTCTGCTTTTTGTATTTGCTCCCTTTTCCAGGAGTGCTTTCACAGCTGCCACATCAATGGCCTTCACAGCAAAAAATGTTACCGGCATTGGAACACCTGATGCGTTGGGATCAGCACCTCGCTTTAACAAGAGGCGAATAGTAGCTTCCATCTGGGAGTGTCTGAAATTGAAAGATCAGTCTGAGATAATGTACTGTAGGCTTGGGAGAGTTCATTATTCAAGTCCAGTTCTGACCCACAGCTATGGTGGTTAAAGGGGATGACAACAATAACCACTTTAGTAACATAATTGAAAAGTAAACAAAATTCTCAACGCAATGCAAAAACCCCCATCTTCATAGCTTATTCGGTTCTTGAGATATTGCCATTCTTATCATTTACATTGGAGTTGCCATTTTCCAAACAAACTGACTTGTAGCAAGTTGATTTTGACCTTTCAGGCTCACTTTGTAATTGAGATGTTATTGTTTTCCTTTGTATTTTGTTTCATTGTTTCTCTCCACACAGTTTTAGCATCTTCTTGTTGGTATCAGATTTCAAAATTACAGGACCCGCTCTCTGCATTTCTGACATGATCTTTTAAATGGTAGCTGGACCTTTGGAAAAAATTGAATTTAATTATAAAGAAATACATAATTTTTGAAAATCAAGTGAGCCTGTGACATCATAATAGACTTGCTACAAGTTGCTATGGCAGTGCCCATGTAAGGGATGAGAATTGTGATATCTCAAGAACCAAACAAGGTATGAAGATGGGGTTTTTTGCATTGGGTTGAGAATGTTATATACTTTCTGATTATGTTCCTGGAATGGTCATTATTGTCATCTCCTTTAATACTTGACTAACAACTCCACTGTGATGGGAGCCTATAGACTCCACAGCTCTTTCTAAAATGATCAAACTGGTGTCCAATTTATATTTTTCTTTTTTCTTCTTTCATTTTTGCTGATGCCTCAAGAGATATTGTTAGGCCTATACTCCCTAAAATGGCCACTGTATTTTATTTTCTTAATTCTGACTACAGGTCCCAATATGTTGCCTCATGCCAGTTAAATGCAATATCTTTATATGAATTACTCATTCCATATCAAAGATGGGCATACTTAGATTTAAAACTTCTACACACGGTGAGTATTAAACAGATTTCATCATATAAAATGGTCAATTTGTAATGGATTCCAACTTGGATTTGTGGCTATTTCCACCTTTCCAGTATCCTTTTTAATGCATCAAAATGCACGTATGACACTTTCATATACTACATCTTACTGAATCTGAAGGGTTTTAAAAAGAAGTAAAGAGGACATCCCATACTGTATGACTTTCAGCTGACAGAAGTTTTCTAGGGCCTTAAAGCATAGCTATGAAGAAGCAGGTCCAAAATTTGAAAACCAAACAAGATTATGTACAAAAAATGCAGCAGGGTCCTAAAGCCATTATGGCCTTAAGTGCTGGTAATTTTCTTAAGGACACCAAGGTGAAATAAAATGGCCCTAAGGACATGGCCTCCCAGTGCCTTTGGTTATTTAATGCCATGAAAGATTCAACCTTAAAGACTCACTCTGCTTTTGCAATGGCTCTCCTCCTAGCCTCATCCAAGGATGGGTCAGAGCATTTTGAGCTCCGTCCACTCACAATTCCTTTATTCTGGCTCATCACTGTTGCACTTCTTTCAATCATATCTTCTGTTACTTCTATCCTATAATTCATTACACTTGTGTTGGATTCAAAATCTAACAGACTGTATGTATCTCTCTCTACTCTGGAGTCAACTTTTGTCTCCACTTCAGTGGGACTGTCAGATGTTTTATTAGATGGCTCAACATCTTTTGGTTCCAAGTTTCCTCTCCCAAGACTGAATTTTGACTCTGACTGGGATGCATCAGGATCCCACTCAGGAATATCTTCCTCATCTTTAGGAAGATGATCCTCTGTCATTGCATGACTTTCTAGATCAAAAAAGTCGTCTCTATCGTCAATTTCATCCTCTTCTTCTTCGTGGTTCTCATCTTCAACATCATCTTCCAAATCACCTTTGTTGGCATCTTTCATTTGTTGCCTGGGGTATCCACTGAAGGAAACATTGTCTGAGATGATGCTAGAAGTAACGTCACTCACAGCTGACTTTAACTCCCTACTCCCATGGCTTGAAGGAGGTTTACTGCCACGAGTGAAACTTCTAAAACTGTCTGCATGGCTAGCCTCATCATCTTCTTGCATTTCAAGGCTTTGTTCACCTGGAGGCTTTGGGAGGTACCTCTCTGCTATGTTATACTTGAAAGACTCCATGGGGTAAAAAAGAACATGGCAGGCTGCCAAGGCTGAAAGTCCCTCATTGTTTAGCTTGTTGACATCTGCACCATTGTCCAACAGAAGATTAAGGACCTTCTGATGCATACTGACCTGTCCAAAAAATACACACAAAGACAACAGTGGAGTTGTTTGAATGTTTGAAAAAGGAAATAACCTTCTTAAAATAAGAAGAAAAAGATCTTAAAGTACAAAGAAAACAAAGGTCAAACATGCACTCTCAGAGCTGTGTACAATTTAATATGTCTAAACATAAACTACAGTACAGTATGTTAAAATAAACCCATGCCTTAAACTGAATCTGCTCCAATGGAAAACACTCATACAGTAAATGACAAATTTCCATTTCACTAAGTAACTGCAAATAGTATGCAATCTAAGCATGCAGCCACCTGAGGAGTGTGTGTGTTGGGGATGGGGGGGGGGGGGGTTTGGAGGGAGTGATAGTTTCTGAATTACACAGGATTACAAGCCCACTGGAACTACAGCAACAGAATGAAAACTTCATGCTTTGAAAAGGAGCAACATCAGAAAATTCAATATGTGGGCTATAATATTTTAGTTTGAAAGAAGACCATCACCAATAAATTGTAGACCAAACCGATCACTAAAATTTTCTTCTTCTGTTTAAGTTCCAGGTCCGAAATACTATTCATTTTCAGGTGCTACTTCAAAATGAAAAAAAAACATCCTTTATATCTCATTTCCAGTGTAAGAGCTTCAAGTGTTTTTTCACTGATACTGTAGGAGTGTTTTAAGTGCATTATTAAATTTCAGCCTTCAAAAACACAGGGCTACTGTGTAAAGTCCCCTTGAAAACAATAAAAAGAACTCCTAAATATTCATTAACAATTCATTTTAAGCTAACATGGTACCAAAGTTCATAGTATTCAGCCATGCAATTGAATTCTTGCAATGACTAAGCCTACTGTACATACCTGTTTACTGTATTTGTGGTAGGAATTACAGGGCCATTTTTACTCAATTCTGACATATTCCTAAGCTTCTGTAAATTCAGGAGTTATTTTTATTGTTTCCAGAGCAAATTTACACTCTACCCCATGTTTTTCAGATGCTGAACTGCATGGGGTTGGCCAGTATACCCCCTAGTTGGATCAAGTCAAATTTAAAGCCTTACATCATTTCATTAATAAGTTACCTTCAAAACTTAAAAGAACTTACTTGTGAGCTAAACTGTGAATGGCAACCTTATCATGTATGGACTAATGTAGGTGACCACCACTACTGGTACTTTTCAGGAACCAAGTTCAACCTAGATATATCTATTTTTAATCAATTTAGGAAGTACAGCACAGTGACTCACAGTGCCCAGTCCCCAGCACTGCAATGTTGAACTTCAAGGTTTCATATACTCCTTTTTAACTATTTAAATATACATTACTGTCCTACATACCTTTATCAGGTTCTGATCCACTTTAAAGGGAACTGCAGTCACCTCAATTTGAAGTAGTAGACCCATGCATTCTAATTCATGGATTATCTTTTTCATCACATAGCAATATGTTTTGTACTGAATTGTTAAATTCATGCAGAATAACTCTCTGGTTTACCTTTAACATTCAATATTTGTTTGAAAAACATGTTAGGTACAAGTAAGGGAAACGAGAGGCTTTTGTAAGATTCAGTTGTTTTCAAATTCTGTCTACTTGGGCAACTGCTTATTCCCTTAAAAAGCAACTTACAGCAGCCCCAAGTAATGCTAGCTACATGTAATGTTTGCTACATGTAAGGGAAATGGGAGGCTGTTGTACAGTAAGATTCAATTGTTTCCAAATACTACCTACTAGGGGCAACTGCTTATTCCCTTACAAAGCAACTTACAGCAGCCCCAAGTAATGCAGTGTGTCCATTCTTATCAGCCACATTAACATCCACAGCTCCAGCCATGATAAGTGAATTCACTGCATCAAAGTCTCCTTTGCCTGCAGCCACTATAAGGGCCTCAGATGCCTGCTCTATTGGTCCTTGGTTCCCATGACAACCTCTGTCACCTGCACAGAGGTAAGTAAAACAGAAAACTTCAGTGACAATTAAAACAGTATTCTGATGTACTCAAATGTAGTAACACGACAGTAAAACCTTTTACAAGTTTCTAGTAAGAGGGAATGATTATCAAAACCATTATTGCATAATTACAAACATTTTAAACATTCACATTAACTTTGAGTAACATCTTTTGATAAGCAGCAGTTATCTGAAGAAAACAATGATGCCTATTACTGTGCTTGTATAGTACATGGGGGAATTCTTATATTAGTTAAAAATTACCAGAAATGCTACCTTATGATTTATTTTTTCAAGAAGTTTCTGTGACTTCAACTACTCTTTGATGTCAGTTCTAAAGTGCTTCAACCACAATGCAGTCCAAGAAAACAGGGGTGTTCATGTTTCAATTTTTTTTCCATAATTAAGAGATTATAGTCATGTGCCTGTAGCCAGCTTGTTATGTATCTTTCAATGTGAGTGTTTGTTTGGAGGGGTTAATATTATGTTCAATGAGCATTTGAACTGATCTGCCAAAGGGGTCTACTAGTGAAACAACAGACTTGAAAAAAAGGAAAAAAAAAACAATGTGAAAAATGATACATAGGGGCTTGTGCATGCCTGAATCTCTCACCTTCCTTGATGGCAACAGATGGGACTATCGTAATATGTACGGTACCTCCACTTCTTGTTCATAAATTTATGTGTGTGGCATCTCAAAGTGCACAATCTACTCATAACTATATATAAACAACAGAACAACAGAAACTGGAGGCTGCAACCCCATCTTTTCCCTTGTTCCCAGGTCAGGGAGCTAGAGTAAATTTTCTCTACCAAGTATAAACTTAGCACTGAATTTAAGGACTTTAAAAAAAAGTATCATGAAAGGGTCAACAGTGAACACAAATAAAGCAGCCTGTGTTTAACAGTGAGCTGTCCTTTGGACAAAAACAGACAATTACCCCAGGTACCATTTTACTTAAGATTGTGTTAGACAAAGAAAGATATGAATGGCTGCACACATACCTTTCACCAGGTCCGATACTGTAAATGGCATAGTATTTTCTCTGTTCCTGTGCTTTAGAATATGTTTCTGCATTGCGATAAAACATGGTGTGTTATTGCTGACTCTGATGTCCAGTTCATCATTTCCCCCCTCCCCTACAGAGTAATCTCCAAAGAATTCTTTGTTATACTCTTCTTGATCATAAGTAAGAGAGTTAAGGTCTATGCTTTCTGGAACACCAGACTGAAATTTATCAAAATCTGTTTTGTAGTTATGAATTTCTAATCCAGTCATGATTTCTCTTAGTTTACTTGAGGCATCTCCCGATCCCACTTCTGGTGAAAAACTATCTCTGACATCAGGTTTACTACCATTACTTCCAAAGTCAGAAGCTTTTATGGTTATAATGTGCTCTTCACTGTCATATTCAAAATGCTCATGATCAGACAATGAAAAAGCGCCCTCTACTGCTACACAGAGGTTGATTAATCGCTCCTTGTGCCAGAGACCGACATCTTGTGAGCCATCTGGGTATGTAAGTACACCAGGACCCACCCGCTCATCTTCCTTGTACAAACCCTGTTGAGAAAGTTGGAAATGTTTGTGATTCCTTTTTTTGCATAGTAAATCACTTAATTAAAAGTCAAGAATTTAAGTCATACCCTTAATAAATAGCACTTTTTCTGAGAAAGAGGTTCACTTTCTTGTTATTTTGCAGAGGAAAGGGAATACTTGTTCAATGTCTCTTACAGTGTGATTTGTGTAAACGTATAACAAGAAACTCCTTAGCAGTACAACCCTATCAAGGTAACAATATTTCTGTAAATGGCTATATCACAATATCCTCTGTAGTGCAGAAATCCAATAGATGGGTTGGGAAATTCCGTACTTCCGGTCGGGTCACAAGGTCAAGTGTACCATGACAACGGGCAATGTGTGTAGCTCTGCATGCTCAGCATGCAACACCTACGCTGGGACACTGTAAGCGTGGTACACTTCACCTTTGACCCATTCCCATATTGCATTGCGTGGAAACATTTCCTAACTCGTCTATTCTACAGAACTGACAGCATTATATTAAACCCACATCCCTCCAACTTCACAAACATATTACAAACTTTGAGCACTGTTACTGTACACTGTAGAAAACCAAAGCTCTCAAAAGCTGGGTATCACAGGCATCTCAAGTAAAAGCGTTCATTCTGTGTACAGTATATTACAAACTGAAGTACATGATTTGGCTACAAAGGTTAAACAAATTAGTCAAAGTCTCAGCTATATTCCACAGCGCCATTAAGTAAATTTGTAGTCTGAAGACCACTAAGTAGTCTACCATACAAAGTGTTAGCATATGCTAGGGCTGCCTATAGGTCTCCTCCAGGCTAACCACAAATTTTTTAATGAGGAAGTGAGTGCTCCTATGGGTCAGAAAGGTTTATTAACATTTGTCCTACAGATTGCATAAAAAAGTAGTCTGTAAATCAGCTTTTGCCAGAATGCACACAGCCACCTTACTTTGCATGTTACATACTGTAGATCCTGGTTTGATCATATTATTCATGAAATAAATGTCATCTACAGTAAATAATAAAATTCGTCATGTTGCACCATACCTCAAATCTTTTTCCATTTGGAAATTTAAAGATTCCATATCCTTCTTTTCTGTTTTTAAAGAATGTCCCCTGGAAAGTTGAGCCATCAGGCCATGAGTAAATACCTTCACCATGTCGATGGTCCTTAAAGTAGTTACCTTTAAAACTCTAAAATTGAAATGAACCAAAAATGAAAAGAAAAAAAATATTGAAAATACATCCACTGGCTGTTTTGATGGTCCTTATAAAAGTAGTTACCTTTAAAACTCTAAAACTGAAATGAACCAAGAATGAAAAGAAAAAAATATTGAAAATACATCCACTGGCTGTTTTGATGGTCCTTATAAAAGTACTTACCTTTAAAACTCTAAAATTGAAATGAACCAAAAATGAAAAGAAAAAATATTGAAAATGCATCTGCTGGCTGTTTTTGAGTTCTATTTTACTATATCTAAAGTAGCTGCCTGCATTTACTTCATGATGCCGTACGTATGTGTACAGTATACAGCACACAAGAACTTTACCTGTATACCAAATACAGTCACCTGGGATGAAGAAAGCATAGTGGAAGTTAGGGAAAACAACCACACACTGCAAGCCTCAAGAGATATGTTGTAACCATTTTACATATCATTTTAGTGTACTGTACGGTGCTTAAATTATAGGGCTCTGTCTCTTTTGATAATTCAAACATAATTTGTAGACAATCGACTGACTTTTCAGCTACACACCAGAGTGATCAAACCAAAAACTCTAACATATTGAAGTTCCCACCACTGGAACAAAATGTTTCATACTACACATGATGGGGAGGCAGATTTGTTTTGTTCCTTCCTAAAAGAAGTACCCAAAAAAACAAGTTCCATCGCATACAGCAGCATGTGCAGGATTTGGTAAAAGGGGCCCACCCCACCACCACTATCAAAAAATTCTGTATGCTTCCAAAATGCCCAGTGTATAGATACAGATAGGGGATGTTGAGGGGGCCAGGGCCTAATGTTCCAATGCCCCCACCCTCCCTCGTGGCTCAGTGAAAGCACAGACATTAAACAGAAAAGGGTATTTCTGTTTATTGTACATTTAAAGTCCTGTCTAAGTTACATTTTCTGGCATTGTAAAACTATCCCCTAACCACTGAGCCTCAGTGCACTGTGCAACCATGCCATTTTCTGTTTGAATAATCATGGACAGGGCCTACTATTCACATGTTGTTAATCTAGTCATAGATTACTGTACCATACAGCATTTACATGAAAACTACAAGTTTCAGTATCTTCTGATGGAATTGCTTGAACATGGGTACTCACTTCTCCATTTTTCCAAGTTATTTCTCCATAGCCATGTCGGACATCTTTCACAAATGAACCAATAAAATGGGAACCATCTGCCCAAAACTGTTCACCTTTTCCATGCCTGACATTATCGTCATACCCTCCTACATATTTATCTCCATTAGGCCAGGAAAAGACACCTGAACCAGACCTCTGAACTCCTGAAAGCTTGCCGGAGAATGTGGCACCACTTTTGTAATCAAGATGGTTTGAATTCACTTCACGTTTTGCTGATTTAAGCCTTGGAAAAGCATACACTTCCAATTCTGATGGCATGTTGGCATTGTGTTCTGTAAAGAAATAATAAATAACATACTGTGTTGATAATACACATCTTGATAATTTCCTGAAACCATTACTACTAAATTGCAATGAAAAGGCTACACAAGATAAGATTTTGCGACATCAGTAAGAACATACTATAAAGTACAGTAGTATACTGTACACTCTGTTCCAAAGTAAAAATAATACTAAACCACAAAACAACCAACTAATGTACAACTAACTAGGCGCAAAAGTGACAAATTAAGTTCAACTTTACTCATTACTCTTTTGTATCTCCTCAAAGATGTCAAAGTTAACACAAAAAACAATTTACACATTTAATAATACTTCACACAAAAACAAAAAATAATCCACAAAACACAGAGCTCTACAGTAGAATTAATGTTCCATAAATCTCTGTACATACGATAGAGCTTCCTAAGATATTATCCTTGTCCCAGTTACCAGACCCAGATGAGAGCAAAAAAATCAAAGAGAAAAAAATGTAAATGTGAAAGTACAGACACACAGTTCTACAGTACTGTACTCAAATGCATGTACAGTAAGTTACCGTACAATTCAAATATATTTAAGAGGAGGGCCACAGTTACCAGATCGCAATTCCATACAACAGGCATATGCGGTATGCATGCTCATTCAAACTGCATGGATCCTTACAAATGTAACCACTAGCAAGAGTTCAAAAAATTCTGACAAATTTACATAAAATATAATTTAAAGTTTTCCATTATTCAAATCACTGACATGAATTTATTCATGTAATTTGCAACTAAGATGCACTACTGCAACAGTATGGTACAGTAGGCACACCCAACTTAATTTTGTGACTTAATTTAAACCCATTCATTTACAGTGTGAAAACTGTCAGTAGGCATTGGAAAAGACTTGCCAGCGAGTTTTAGACACGAAGACAAAAAGAAAATTTTGTTAACTTACACATAGGAACAGGAGACATGAAGTCTGTTTGTAGAGTATACTGTAGTCACCTGGCCCATGACCAGACTTCACATCTTCCCTTCCCCCTCCCCACCTGGGCAATTCCTACATACCTGGACAATTCCCCAAGGGACACCTCCCAGGGGAAAATTTGCCCCTGGACAATTTGCAACCTGAACAATTTTCCCCTCGACAATTCCCACCAATGACAGTTACCCCTAAGACAACTGTCCCCAACAAAAGATCTGGAATTGCCCCCAGAAGAAATTGTAAAGGTGGGAATTGTGTCAGTGGAAACTGCCTGAGGGCATTTCTTATAAATGGATGTAAAAAATTTGGACAGTTGCCTACATAGCAGACTGTGCAGCATATTATACAGTATGTCTGAACAGGGAATATGCTGAACATTTTGAATGTTTCAACGTAACTACATCATTACTTGAGGCCAAACTATCCAATGGGAGAACTGGATTCTGACGGAGTAATTCCCTTCATGTACTGTAATTTGACGTCACTATGGAGAGACAACTGATCTTGCATAATTTGTTGCATTGATTTTTTCACCGAGAAAGGTTGCACAATATTGCAATTGTCTGTGACCACTTAAAACCTCTGAAAAATTCTGAAAATTTGAAATAAAATCATCAATTTTGCCACTTCATAAAATTCTGTGTAGCCTATTTGTTGATATGAGAATGTCATGTGCATAACCCAATATTTGATTATTGTAGTTCCTACACATATGTCAAGTTGACTCTGCAAACATTCCATAATGATGTACCAATGAAGCTCATTAGCATACTAATGTCAACATAGTTCCTTAGCGACATAGGAAATTTAATGGTCACAAAAAGGTGCTGATTTCATTTCAAATTTTTTAACCTTTTCAGATCTTAGTGATCAAAAACATCTGCAGTTTGGAGAAGAAAGATCATGTTAGTAAATTAAGATTTGACATCTAAAATAGCTGTGAGATGAAAAAAAATTTCGATCAACACACAGAGGGTCGATCAGCCCATTATTTCTTTAGGTCAATGTAACTAAGGACTGTGTATAATGAGCTCTAAGCAAACAACCACACAGTCCTTTACTGAGGACTAACTCATGCAATACGTAAGTGTCCTTGAAATGAAGGATGAAAAAGCAATGGAGAGCCTTGCCTACAACCCTACAGGTAAATACTGATGTAAGCCTAAGTCTACATATGTCTTCAAATAAGAATCAATTTCATCCTTAAAAATTTAATTTCTTCAAATTTCTCTGTCCAATTGCAACAGGTTTTCAAACTAAAACCACAGATGGGGCTGAGGAGAGAACATCACCCTATTGTTTAAACAGGGTTCTGTCAGGGGGTTCCACCTGGAAATCAATTATGCTTGGGGTTCAAGTAACATAACATAACAGGTTGAAGGGCAAAGGAGTGAGCCCTTAGGCCCATACTGCCCTGAGGTCCATAAACCCTTACCTGAAAAGAACCAAACAACACCAAATAAGCCCTGTCTGGAAAGTTTGTATCTGCTACACCGAATTTTTACGCCAGTTACCTCTTTTCTCAATTTTTACGCCACGCCATGTTGTTGGAAATATTAATGGTCAGCTCTGGATAGTACAATAGGAGTATGGTTATTATTATGTATTACAGCGATGCCCCATGTAGTTTTCAAGAGCTCTTCAAAAACCATTTCAGGCAGTCAGTCATGAGCTGACTACTTTAAAAATAATACAACCATATCAGCCGATTGCTACTCCATAGGGGGGAGTAAGAGCCAGGTGAAATGGGCAAAGCGGCTTGATCCATTTGTATAAAATGAGCCCCACCTTTAAATATTTTGTTGTGTTTTTTTTTCATTGTGTCACAATATGTTTCAGCTTTGCCAAGAAGCCATAAAATGTTGGTTTTCTGGATTATTTTCTTAAACTAACGAAAATTTCAAGCACTGAAGACACTTGAAAACTATGAAATGATAGCACTATTTTGGATCTCAGTACCACTCCGAAACGAATTTTTTAAAGGCGGAGGGGAATTCCACTAACTCAGAACACGTCTCATCCTATATACAAATAGCTAGGTCAAAAAGTCTCACTACACTGAGCTAAGATTGAGTGTTTGTTGTGTTTATTTTAAATCAACTGAAACGGTATACTTTAGCACAGAGGTGGAGAACCTTTTGCTTATAACATGCCATTTGACAGTCATAGGACCGCTCGTGGGCCAACGGCGCTGTCAGTTTGGACAAGGGAAGGGAAACCTCTCCTTCTATAGGAAACACAATACGTTTAGGCTACATGCCCGTTACAACTTTTCATAGACAGATACCTATGCTAATCTAGCCAGGTGACACCCGGGCAAAACTGCTTTTAGTCGTGGATGATAATCAACATGGCTAAAGGGTTGTGTATCTAATGACCCCGAATGCTCTGAAGTGTCTGCAAAATTATGGGCATTTAACTCCAGCATTATCGTTACCATGGCTGCAAAACTTGCAAAACTTCATGGGCGCACATACAGTACTTTGAAAACCAAAATTTCTCGCTCAACTGGTCTACTTAATTTGGGACTAAGATGAAAATTTCTAGCTGCAGCATGATTTTTCGTGGGTGCAATGCGTCTTTGTGTTCAGCTTTTTGCAGGCGTGACCGTTACCCTCTGTGAATGACATTATGATGCCTAAGCTAGTCAGATTACAAAAATCACAGCGTGATCACTTGTTTTGATAACCTTAGCTCGCACTAATGGTAGGTCCATTGGTGATATCTGAAGTACATATAGTAGCAAACAAGCAACTAAGAAAACGTGCGTGAAGCGCGCTGAAAAAAATGTCATTTTGAAAGCACTTTATTAATGTTTAACCTTCGCATTGCATTGGAAAGTTATTCACTGCATTAATTTTAAACCGAGTCAACGAAAAGGGAGGGCCTACCCCATCTCAAGTTATGTTTTATTTATTTATTTTTTTGGAAAATTGAAGACCATGCTTTGCGAACTTTTGGGGGGGGGGCAAGTGCCCCCCTGTGCCCCTATGGCGAGCCGCTAATGACCATTGGAAATAGCGGGGGCATCGGCCGTCTGTGAAATGGTTAAAATTGTTCCTCTTCTCACAGCAAAATCTGAAAGAAAACCCTGACCAAACCCCGTTTTAACAATAGGGTGACGTTCTCTCTTTAGTCGCGTGTGGCCTAAGACATGGAAAGGAAAAGTTATGGTAGGCTAGGCCTAGGCTAGTTTATTAATAGGGCCTATAATACTTAGGCCCTAGCCTAGGCCTAGTCCTCAGTAAAGGCCCGTGTATAGCCGGTCGCCGATAGCTCCCTATACACGGTCCTTACTCCGACTCATGGAAAACCCGGGGTCTTCGACCAGCACAGTGCTGGTCGAAATTGATTTTCTTCTTATTGCAAAGTTAGGACCTAAAGTCTTAATAAACTACCATAACTTTTCCTTTCCATGTCTTACACTTATATTGCAGTTGTTTTTTATCACTTTAAACCTCGGAAAAGTTCCGAAAATTCGAAATAAAATCATCAACTTGGCCGCTTCTTAACAATTTACTGTAGCGCTCGAAATATTTGTTGACATCTGAATGCCATGTGTGTAACATTGTGACATCACGCACAACTTTTTGATTACTGACTTTCCTATGCATACACATGGCAACTGCCTCTGCAGGCATTCTATACTGACGTAACGACGTAGCTCATTAGCATACTGTTGTAAACAAAGTTCCAAAGTCACACAGTAAATTTTACAGAGTGAAAAAGTTGCTGATTTCATTTCATATTTTTGGCACTTTCCAGAAATTCTCGGTGATCCAGAACAGCTGCAATATGATGGTGGTACCATGAGTCGGTCAATTAAGGGAATTTTCACTAAAAACATACACATAAAGGTGTCATATGTAATTTAAACTTACCAATTATTCTCATGAATGTGTTTTCTCTGAATCCTGAAAGTTAGAGTGAATTTCGTTGGCAAACTTTCAAGAGACGGAGAAATTTCCACCACAAGTTTCAGATGCCTTAGGTTCAGTAACGGTACCATGAGTCGGTCACCCAAATATTATAAAAGCCCATAAGAGTGTTATCAAGATATATTCCAATAATGATATCACCATTACAAACACAAATCATAAAATGATGGAAGGAGACCATTTGCAGCGATTTGGAGAATTGTTTAAAATAATTTTTTAGGCCATTTAAAGAAGGTCTCAAGCTACCTTTAGGTAACACTACATGTAGGCTAGGCTGGGTAAGTTTCTTCTAAAAATGGGAGTAAATGCTTATTTTTGACAGAGTTTGAGTTATTGTCATGTCATGCTGGAGTTTCTCTACTATTATGTTTATTTGAAGGCTGCAGCGCCAGCACGCCTATGTTACATTTTGTGTGCATTGACCGACTCAAGGTACCAACCGACTCAAGGTACACTCACTATACTCTTGTAAGGTCTGGAGAAGAAAATTCCTGGTTGTAAATTAGGATTTTTCTTTCAGAATTTGCTGTGAGAAGACAAGACAGAAAATTTCAACCATTACACAGTCCTTACACCGACCACTGAAAATAGCGGGGGGATCGGCCGTCTGTGTAATGGTTGAAATTTTCTGTCTTCTCACAGCAAAATTCTGAAAGAAAAATCCTAATTTACAACCAGGAATTTTCTTCCCCAGATCTTACAAGAGTATTGCAGCTGTTCTGGATCACCGAGAATTTCCGGAAAGTGCCAAAAATATGAAATGAAATCAGCAACTTTTTTGCTCTGTAAAATTTACTGTGTGACTTTGGAACTTTGTTTACAACAGTATGCTAATGAGCTACGTCGTTACGTCAGTATAGAATGCCTGCAGAGGCAGTTGCCATGTGTATGCATAGGAAAGTCAGTAATCAAAATGTTGTGCGTGACGTCACAATGTTACGCACACGGCATTCAGATGTCAACAAATATTTCGAGCGCTACAGTAAATTGTTAAGAAGCGGCCAAGTTGATGATTTTATTTCAAATTTTCGGAACTTTTCCGAGATTTAAAGTGATAAAAAACAACTGCAATATAAGTGTAAGACATGGAAAGGAAAAGTTATGGTAGTTTATTAAGACTTTAGGTCCTAACTTTGCAATAAGAAGAAAATCAATTTCGACCAGCACTGTGCTGGTCGCCAGGGTGCATTCCATGTAAAGCCTACGCCGAAGGTACGCCGAGGTTTTCGTGACTGTACGCCGGGATGTACGCCGGGATTTTCTGTACTGTGCACATACAATGCATGTACATAGCAATCCATAGGTGTGCGTACATACGTAGAGTATACATGTACGTGATACGTACACAGTCACCATACGTTGGCAATGCACGTACAGGTATATAGTATACACACATTATAGCTAAGTCAGAGGCAATCCGTAAGTGATTGTACATACGTATGTATGTACGTAATGCATACACCATTCATTGGCAATACAAGTAGGCCTACAGGTATGTATAGCACAGTACTGTGCGTGAACATACTAGCGGGAGTTAACTGAATCGGCCCGCCGGTATGCTGGGAGTACCGTTTGCCGGCTGCTACGCTGGGGAGTACGCCAACTACGCCGGCAATCCTCAACGTACTGCATTTTGCACGCTGACAAAGGCTAGTTTCTAAGCCGCCACGCCGACCGAAATCGTATGGCCACGCCGAAGATCTTCGGCGTAAAGTGCACTAAATGCACACTGGGCTGGTCGAAGACCCCGGGTTTTCAATGAGTCGGAGTAAGGACCGTGTATAGGGAGCTATCGGCGACCGGCTATACACGGGCCTTTACTGAGGACTAGCCTAGGCCCACGGACTTCAATACATGGACAGAGGATTGCGCAATCAATACGGTCGCCACCGTTCCAACAAATTTCGGCTAACCAAGATGGCCGCCGGGCTACTACCATTTGCCCAATTTGACGATGAATCTGCAACATTTCAGATAAAATATCAGTATGAATGGAAGAACAATATCACAGTCCTCCATTCTATTTAATGAATTTGAACTGAGCTTGCATTCTTTCGAAAATATTACAAGTTTCTCATACAATTTGTCGATACCGAGCCACTTGAGCAAGTCCAAACTTTTACACACAAGACTATAGCAGGCAACCATATTGGTAAGCCTATTTGTGTACGTACGGTGGAGACAATTTACGCATAGGACGTTAGTGCAATATGCTCTGTCCATGTATATAAGAAGTCCGTGCCTAGGCCTAACGTTAGGTCCTAACTTTGCAATAGGAAGAAAATCAATTTCGACCAGCACTATACTGGTCGAAGACCCCGTGTTTTCAATGGGATGGTGTAAGGACCATGTATAGAGAGCTATCGGCGACCGGCTACACACGTGCCTTTACTGAGGACTAGGCTAGGCCTAAAATTATTACTGTATTAGGCCTAGGCTAGTTTCATTTACAGTACAGGGGCCAGTTTCACGAAGGTGCCAATAGGCCTAGCCTAGTATCACACAAGCAGCCTCGTCCTTTCACCAGAAGTTATATCAAATGATCTCCCTTGATAAACGTCAGCTAACAATATCATTTCATTTTCCTAATTTCTTACTTTTCCTGAATATGACGAAGAGTTTGTCCAAAAAGTCTAAAATCACATCGTCACCACACTAGCGTAGCTTAGTACAGCTGTTAAGGACACTGACTTTACTACAGGACTTCTTGGAGGTGCAAATGTAACACTAAAGATATTCAAACTCAAATTTCTGTACAATGATCACTTTAATACTTTACTTTAATAATAAATAGGAAATAATTGTTTTTGAAACATTAGCCATATTAAACGTAGCAATTTCGAAGCAAATGATGATGTAAAAATTTGACGGTGACCACGTAAAAACCTAAATCTACATACAAATGGAACGGTCTGACTTTTTCGTCATGGCAACTGCTTCTTTTGGTATTGAACGCCGTAGGAACCACATTCTTCATTACATCTTCACTTTGCATCAATATACAAACGTGAAGAACTGGAAGTTGGCCAGATGGCACGTTAAGTTGATCATAGGCTATATATTTGAAAAATGAACACCTATAAACTTGATCGACTCTGCTATACGGGTATTGATACTAATTATTCCAGCTGTTCTGTAGCCAAACACTATGGGTATGTTCTGGTGAAAAAATTAAATGACGGTTCTCAAAAACGCAGTAAAGATTTTCTTCATTGGGTAGTGAAAACTCCATCTCAACAGCATGTAGCATTGGGGGGATGTTCTTTTGTCAGGTTCCGCCGTGTATGAGGAGAATCTGCGATGTCATAGGGGCAAACAAGTTAAATAGTGTAAAAAACTTTAAATTTTTTTTTTAAAAAAAAATTCGAGGCTGTGGGTTTCTCCTCCGTTGATTGGTTTGTATCCTATTTGGGAAGTCAGATTGTAAATGTTAATGGTGTTAATTCTGACCCCTACTACTGTAACCTGCGGGGTACCCCAGGGTAGTATTCTTGGACCCCTTTTGTTTCTTTGTTATATTAATGATATGCCCATTTGTGTAAACTGCAAACTCCTATATGCTGACGACAGTGCTTTGATTGTCTCTGATAATGATGTTCAGAACATCAGTAATTGTTTAAGTAAGAAATAAGAGTCTTGTAGAGAATGGTTGGTTGACAACAGACTATCGCTTCACCTGGACAAGATTGAATCTATTCTCTTTGGATCGAAAGTTATGTAAAAGAATCCAGGCCCCTGTGTCTCTTGTAACGCCGTGATTTTATTAAGTCCTCCAATTGAGTTAAATACCTAGGAATCGTACTGGATAAGATCCTTTCGGGTGAGTTTATTATTGCAAGTGATATAGTAGAAAAGCAGGGGCACGTTTAAAATTTTTATATAGACAGTCACCCTCTTTGAACAGTCGTACTCGTAAGATCTTTTGTACTGCTCTTATACAGTGTTATTTTGATTATTCTTGTTTCTCCAGGTTCTCTGCTCTCTCCAAGCAGTATAAAAATAAGCTTCAAATTATGCAAAACAAGATTGTCAGGTTTATTTTAGATATGGGTCCACGCACCCATATCGGGCAAAGTGAATTAAACAATTAAAGTCGGTTTTTTATCTGTATGCGACAGGGTTCAACAACTTAAACTTAACTTGGTTTTTAAGATTTTTAATGGCACCTGTCCCGAGTATCTTAATCAAATTTTACCAGATTGAATAATATTCATCAGCACAGTACCAAGGGTAGCCCATTCAACTTTCTTGTTCTTAGAATAAAAGGATCCTCTGATCGTACCTTTTTCTTTACAGGTATTGAACTTTGGAACTCCCTTCCTAATGCGGCAAAGCAAATTAAAAATGTTTCAAGTTTTAAACATGACGTTAATTGAAGTATCTTGCCAACAAATCACTTTTAGCGGAGCACTGTCTCTAATTCATTTTTTTCTGGCTCGAGTGCCGGCGCCTTTCATCCAGTGCATTATTTCTGCTAGTTTTCCATTCCTTGTGTGAATCCTTGTAATATATGTATATATATATATATATATTTTGCTAATTTGGGATTAAGGGGAAATATCGTATGAAAAAACCCGCCTATAAGGGGAAATCGTCTATAAGGGGAAAAAATCAGGTCGACTTAACGAAACTACACGCTTTTTCTATAGGAATACGTAAACGGATGGTAATGGCCTTTTCACTACATAATATATATGCCATTACTTCAATGTTGACCAAATTACGTACACGTATCTGTTAACACGTACAATTGGTGGGCCATTGAAATAACGTTGATGTATATCTGTTTTTCAAATTCAACCAAATGGCGAAATATAATCTTATGTATTTTATTGTTTTTTTTTCGCCTTTTCGAAAGGTCGTCTAGCGCCCTCTAAATTTTTTCCCCCAACCGTGGGTTTTAGCGTTATATATATATATATATATATATATATATATATATATATATATATATATTATATGGAATATTTGATAACTTCGAATTTTGAGAGGAAGGGATTGGTCCTTAAAACTTGAACAAGTCTCCCTCCTCATTTTTCCTGCTGACATTTTAAGGGAGCACGCCCCCATTTATACGTACAATCCATTTTTTTTCGACTTCAAATTATTGTTGGAGCGATAATCAGTATTCAATATCGCTATTGGCCGATATTCATCATTTTCGCCCACTATCGGTATCGGCAAATTCTGACTAAAATGCCGATAGTCCGTTACTGACATTTTGCTACATTTAA
Organism: Holothuria leucospilota; assembly: GCA_029531755.1. Classification (NCBI taxonomy): domain Eukaryota; kingdom Metazoa; phylum Echinodermata; class Holothuroidea; order Aspidochirotida; family Holothuriidae; genus Holothuria; species Holothuria leucospilota. The sequence goes on along the minus strand of CM055973.1, from coordinate 33,687,005 downwards.
TCAGGCACTTAATTACTTCGTCTATTTTCATTATTATTTTTCTCTTAATATTTTACCTCTTATCACTTCCTGAATTTTGAAATGTTATCTGAAGCAATTCATAAACAACTAACTGTACAGCTTCATACCATTGACATTGACAACGGTCTATTCGCTGCATTATGCTACATGCGAGACCATCTCTCCAGCACTTGAACTGTGAGCAACGTTTCACTGAGGAGGCAAGTGGCCTAGAGCTTATGCATTGACGTCATGCGACGTCATTTTGGCGCCAAAACAGTGAAGCAAAGTAGTGCACGCACGACGTAGACTTCGCACGCGACAGTAGAATACTACGCGCGTATCCGACCGATACACGAATCAGCTGTCTGCATTTGCAGGGCTAAGTTGCAATGATAAACGCTTGCCTCCATTGGAGGCAAGCGTGACGCCATATGCATAAGCTTCACCGTGTCACGTGATTGCGCGTCACCTTTGGTTTTAAAGGACAAGATCGCGCGTCTCTATAGTAGTTTTGAAAGGCACGCGTCCATTTTGTAACTGTTGTATCTATGGTTATGCCGTGAGCGTGTGCTGTAAATGCGCTTACTGCGTGTGTATTTTGCCCAGTGCTGGGAATCCCACTCGCATGACGTCACATAAAATCCCTCTATAGAGGCATGCAGTGGAACATCATGCCTGATAATTAGTCTCAAACTTCTGACCCTAACCTTTTTCTTGTCTCTAACCCTAACCTAACCTTACCTTGTGACATGATATCAGGCATGACAGCCTATACATGTCTGGAGACACGAATGTGACACTTTGAAAAAACAAAAGTGAGAATTTGGCGCAGCAACAATACAAACGTTAAATATTCATGCCATGTACAGTACTGCCCAACATATATTGCACTACCAATATATTACGAAACGAAATAAAGTAAACACAATTAGCGTTAGGCGTAAGTGTACAGTGTTCACATCACGCGCTATATTTGGGGTCCTAATGTTTGTACCGGTGGTAAGACATGAATATATCTAATCAAAATTTATTATGTTAAGGCTGTAAGTGATAAAAACTAAGAAGGACAGTTGCCTTGATTCATAGTGGAACTAGCCATGGTGATATGTTGTCTTTTTTCAAGTCATTTTGAACAACAAATTTGACCCATTTATCTGAGATATGCTTAGGGAGTATTCATAAAGAGAAACGTAGGGTATACCATAGCCTAACCAATGGTTTTGTACATAGTAAAGCTCATCTCAAAATATCGGTATCGGCCAATGGTGTGAGTGAAAATATCGGTATCTGTAATATCGGCGATTGGTGATATCGGTACAACACTACTTCAAATATATCACCAAGAGGAGACATTGCGACATCTTTTGCAATATGTTACCAAATAGGATGGGGGTCTTTTGTCAATTTAATACAAAGGCTGCAACCCTTCGCCCATGTCGGGGCTTCAGGCTGCAGTCCCACAGGCTGTCATGCAAATCCTGGCGCTACCTCAGGGTCGGATTAACACATTTTATCGTACCTGCTATCCTGACGATATGTCTCCAGAAGAAATTGAAAGATTCTGCGACGAAAGACCATGGATTCCTGTGATCCCCACCTCTACCTCACCCACCCGACCCAATTTGATGTCATTTAAAGTGAAAACAAAGAAACATTTACAGGGCATGCTCAACGTTAACAGGAAAATCGTGTAACATTCAGACATTGAAACAACATCATTTGGGCGTGCTTCGGGCAATATGAAGTACGTTACCGGTATTAAGGATGCAGACGAAAAGGGGTATTTGCTACAGCTGCCCACCCCCGCCCCCTCCTGTACTTCTACATGTATGTCATACAGCTTTACACTAACTGAGCATTAAGTATTAACATCTTCCAACTGATTCCAACATTGTCGTAGCCCAGTTGGTAAAGCGCTCTTCTCGGCAGTGAGTCTTTTCTCGTTTTCGTTAAAGTTGTCAAACCGTCGACTTGTTGACTGAGTTTCCTTTTCTTGTTTATCTTGCTTTTCTAGCTTTAATCGACTCATGTGGGTCTTCACTTTTTGTTTTCTTAAGTAGGCTTCGTTTTGTTAATCATGTTCTACTGTTAATTTCCAAATCAGGTCACTATAGACGCTATTGCATATACAGCTTACATTACAAGGACGTGCCAGGACGTACAACCCCCACCCTTTCCACGTTGCTTTTTTCGGTTGAATTGGTAAGACTTTTACAAATTTTTTCCCAGTTTGAGATGGAACCGATTCCAAATGTTACGGCTTGTGGTCGCGAGTCAAACCAATAACAGCGAAAGATCACAGAAGAACGAGATTAAAATTCAACAACTTAATGATTATTTACAATCTCCTTATCTCACTTAAATTTACAGTAATTAATTAGACTTACTCACAATCCTTTAATTAATATTTGCCTGGTCTGGTCCAAGGGCTGGTAGTGCATGCACGTTGACGATGGTACAGTAGTAGACCTGCAGCGTGCTGTAGCGTAGGAACTGGTTCCACGAGCGAATAATGACAAGGCTAGGTAGGCGATGGATGATAACAACCTCAATGCACAGTGTAGAAACGGCGTAAGGCAATTTGTCACAAGTGTGAATTGTCAGTGGCTGGCCTCATATGATTCGGTCAACAAACGGACAGCAGAATAACGTCTGGACTCGATGGTGTCTCTCCTCGTTAGCAGTTGTTGAACTGCCTTTTATATGCTAGGCTTTTATTCGAGAACTCTCCAGAATTCAACAGAAACTTCTAGTGTACACAGTCCAGTAATTACGAGAACGTTCCTTAATAGAAACTTCTAGAACACACAGTAGTTGTAATTGGGACATAACGTAAACAGTTCTCACTTCTAGACAGTTCTAGAAAGGCTGCGTTGAAGTTGAATTCTCTGGAACTTTCCATTCGCTCGCCGATGGATTCAATCCGGTGTTCCTGACAGGTCGTCTTGTAACACTCCCCCCCTTGAAAAAGTTTTGGACGTCTCGGACAAAACTTAAGTTACAATATTTACAATGTATAATGTTACAGTAATAACTACAGTATGTATATTATGTAGTCCAATATTCAATGGAAGGTATAATCATAACATACAACTTGTCTTGCAAGGTGATGATAATACATGAATACAGCAACATCATCAATACACATTGTGCCATAGTTAACACAAAATTTCAAAACTTACAGTGATATCTTCAACATACTGCATCAAATCAAATTCTTGACAAAGAGTCTGGTACAACATTGTCTTTCCCTTTAATATGCTTAATATCTACATTATATGATTGCAGAAATAAACTCCACCTCATCAATCTTTGATTCTTATTCTTCATCTTAGATAAAAATGTCAAAGGGTTATGATCAGTGTATACAGTGATAGGGAAACTAGTAGTTCCCAAATAATCATCAAAGTGTTGAAGACCAAGTATCAAAGCTAATGTTTCTTTTTCAATTGTTGAATAATTTTTCTGGTGTTTGTCAAATTTCTTAGAATAATAACAAACAGGGTGATCAACACCATGCTCATCAGCTTGAAGCAAAACTGCTCCTATGCCATTGTCACTGGCATCTACTGCCAACTTAAATTGTTTTTCAAAATCTGGAGCAATCAACACTGGTGAACTAATTAGTGCCTTTTTCAATAATTCAAATGCTGCTTGGCAATCATCTGTCCAATCAAACTTTTCATTTTTCTTTAACAATTTTGTCAGTGGTGCAGCAATGTCAGAGAAATTCGGACAAAAACGTCTGTAGTAACCAGCCATGCCTAGGAAGCGCATGAGCTGCCTTTTATCAGTTGGGGCAGGGAATTTGTCAATGCCCTCAACTTTAGCCTTAATTGGTCTAACTTTACCCTGACCAACCACATGCCCTAAGTACACCACATGGGCACAAGCAATCTCACTTTTGACCAAGTTGACAGTCAAATTAGCTTTGGCAAGCTTGTCAAATAATGCCTTAACATGTTGTACATGTTCATCCCACGAGTTGCTGTACACAATAAGGTCATCAATATATACTTCACAATTTTCTAAATTTGACGTAAGGTTATTCACTAAGCGTTTAAAGGTCATTTGTGAATTTTTCATACCAAACGGCATAACCTTATACTGAAATAACCCATCTGGCGTCACGAATGCCGAGATTTTCCGAGCCCTCTCAGTGAGTGGTATCTCCCAGTACCCCTTTAGTAAGTCAAACTTTGACACATACGCAGCTTTCCCAATCCTATCAATGCAATCATCGATACGGGGTATCGGATAGGAATCCGTTCTTGTGACTGCATTCACCTTTCGGTAATCAGTACAAAATCTGTACCCACCGTCTGGCTTGGGGACCAATATACAAGGGGAAGACCATTCACTATTACTAGGTTCTATAATGTCATGGTCCAACATGTACCGAACCTCATCCCTGAGATGTTGTCGTTTTCTAGGGTTAACTCGGTAAGGATGCTGCTTGATTGGTGTAGCATCTCCCACATCAACATCATGTTCAATCAAATTTGTCCTAGTAGGATCATCTGAGAACAAGCATGCATATTCATAGATTAATGATTTCATTTCTGACTTTTCTTTGTGATCCAGATGACTTAATTTCTGGTCAAGATTTTTCAACACATCAGAATTTTGTAACTTAATACACATATCAGGAACATTATTAGCCTTGATCTCATCATTACTGAGTTCATAATCAGCATTGATAATACACACTTGATCACCTGTATCATTAGTGTTGCTATTTACATCATGTATACTTTCATCCTTATAAATGTCACAATCTTCTCTTTCATAATATCTCTTTATCATATTAATATGACATACTCTTTTAGATTTACGCTTGTCAGGTGTCAAAATGACGTAATTTGTGTCACTAACTTTTCTCTCAATGACATAAGGTCCTTGAAAGCGAGCTTGAAGTGGCTGACCAGAAACAGGCAAAAACACTAGCACCTTATCACCAGGCTTAAACTCTCTTTTCACAGTGGTCTTGTCGTACCACGCTTTCATTTTCTTCTGAGAGTGCCTCAGATTTTCCTGAGCAAGTTCACATGCTCCATGAAGACGATCTTTAAAGCGGGATACATAATCAAGTAGATGTATGTCTTCACCTGGATCTGATAACCACTTCTCCTTTAACAATTTCAATGGTCCACGAACTGTATGTCCAAAGACAAGTTCAAATGGACTGAACCCAAGTGACTCTTGTATAGATTCCCTGGCAGCAAACATTAAAAATGGAATGCCTTCATCCCAATCTCTCTCATTATCATGACAATATGTCTTTAACATATTCTTCAATGTTTGGTGAAACCTTTCTAAAGCCCCTTGGCTTTCCGGATGATAAGCCGAAGACTTAATTTGGTCTATGCCTAACTCATATAACATCTGTTGGAATACAGTAGACATGAAATTAGACCCTTGATCTGATTGGATCTCATTTGGCAACCCAAACAATGTGAAAAATTTAAGTAAAGCTTGTAAGACTGTCCGAGCCTTAATATTCCTCAGAGGTATTGCCTCTGGAAACCTTGTAGAAGCACACATAATGGTTAATATATACTGATGCCCTGCCCTACTCTTAGGTAGGGGACCTACACAATCAATGATGACTCTACTAAACGGCTCTTCAAAAGCAGGAATTGGCTTTAAGGGTGCAGCCGGAATATTCTGATTCGGCTTCCCAACCATTTGACATGAGTGACAGGTCTTACAAAATTTGGCCACATCACTTTTAAGTTTTGGCCAATAAAAGTGATTTAGAATTCTGTGGTAAGTCTTATTGACTCCTAGGTGCCCTGCAAATGGCATTTCATGAGCAATACTCAGTATTTCCCTTCTATAGGTCCTAGGTACCACAATTTGATGGTAAATTCTCCACTCTTCATCTAATGGTGCATCAGGTGGTCGCCATTTACGCATTAAAACATTGTTCTTAAAATAAAAGCATACTGGGACGTCTTTCGATTCATCCTCAGTGAGTGCACCAGCTATTAATGGCTGAAGCTCTTCATCATGTTGTTGTTGGACTGACAACTGGTCTCTGTGGAGTGTGTCAGACATTTTTGATTTTTCCTGTTTTACCCCCTCACTATGTGTGGGGCCAGGAGACTCACAATCCTGACTATCATTAAGATTAGTCATAAAAGATTGGCTGAGATCATACCAAGAATCTTCACTTTCATGAATATTTTTACTGGAATCTTTTCCAGATTCTGACTCCTCCTTTCGGAGAGTTGTTCCATTTTTAGGAACGAATTCCTCAATTTTAGAGGGCGGATGATTAAGTTTATCATCCTTATTTTCAGAAATCATACCCTCATTTTTAGAGAGTGGATGTTCAAGATTATCATCCTTACATGATTCCCTACTTGTTCCACTTTTGGGAACTGTATCCTCACTTTTGGAGGGTGGATGTTTAAGATTATCATCCACGGCGAGCTTTTGTGACATAGCTCTAGTGACAGCACAGGCAGGGAATAAATTTGGAAATTCCTTTTCTAATTGCTCTGTGTTGTTATAATCACATGGCTTATCTGTCAAAATTGCATTGGCTACTACCTTTCCACCAGCTAGGTCATTGCCTAGCAACAGAGATACCCCCTTTACAGGTAGAGTAGGTCTGACCCCTACTATGACCGACCCAGAAACTAAATCTGACTTCAAATTAATTTTGTGTAGAGGGACAGAAATAAATCCACACTCAACCCCCTGAATTAGTACATTTGCCCCTGTGGAAGTAGAGTCCGATAATGGCAAAACTCCATCAAGAAGCAACGACTGAGTTGCGCCTGTGTCACGCAAAATTTTAATTTTGACGGGTGGATGAGCTGAATTCCCATCTAGGGAAATAAACCCCTCAGACACGAATGGAAGGTATTCTTCCTTAATTTTGTCGTTAGAATTAGGCCGTAAAGTCACGACTACCTCAGAAGAATTCTCTGCAATGGCTAAGGCATTGGAGGCTGTTTCAGTCTCCTTTAATTTTGCCAATGTGAAGCAATTTGCCATTGTGTGGCCCTTTTTGTGACAGAAACCACAAGTTATGTCTTTAAAGGCAGCTTTGTTTGAGCTGACCTGGTCGTTCTTTTGACGACTCGAATCTGGTTGTTTTTTACCAGAATTTGTTGGAGAGATAGATCCAGACTGAGATCCACTGTTACTTGTTGTGCCACTACTGTTACTACTGTTGCCATATTTCTTATTTGGCCTATTAAACTGACCCTTGTTTTGAGTCTGACCCACTTTACCAAATTTATGGGTAAGAGCATACTGATCAGCCAAATTTGCAACTTCCTTCAAGTTGTCAGCCTTATTTTCCTCAAGGTGAGTCTTAATGTCATCATTCACACACCGTTTGAATTCCTCGACCAGCATCAGTTGTCTCAAAGTGTCAAATGTGGAGACCTTCTTGGAAGCACACCATCTATCGAAATGCCTTTCTTTTTGATAAGCAAACTCTACGTATGTTTGTGTATCCGCCTTACGATACTTTCTGAATTTTTGGCGATAAGCTTCGGGCACCAATTCATAGGCTTGTAATATGGCCTTTTTAACCTTATCGTAATCCATGCTGTCCTCTATTGACAGAGCGGAATACACTTCTTGAGCCTTGCCTGTGAAATTACTCTGGATGAGTATGGACCATTTATCTCTTGGCCACTTTAGTTGCTCACCCAGCTTTTCAAAATGGTTAAAGAATTTCTCCACATTATCCTCCTGAAATTTGGGGACAAATTTTACGTGCTTAGAAACATCGAATCCCCCAGTATCCAAGCCTATTTTAGGGTCTGAGGCTTTTATGACCCCTAACTCTAGTTGCTTCAACCTAAATTCATGTTCTCTTGCCTCTTTTTCCCTTTGCATTTGCATTTCTCTTTCCTCTTTTTCCTTTTGCATTTGCATTTCTCTTTCCTCTTTTTCCTTTTGCATTTGCATTTCTCTTTCCTCTTTTTCCTTTTGCATTTGGGCTTGTCTACAATAAAGGGGTATAAAAGTGTTACAAAGGTGGTGAAATTTGAAGTCCTCTAAGAATAAATTTTTGTTGTGTTATTTTGTTTGATTGGTAGTCTCAATTTTTTCCTGAGAGCAGGAAGATAGTTCTTTTCACCTATCACCAGTTTTTAAGTGGGAAGTGTTACTGGTTACGTATAACGGGGACAGACATGGAAACCCTTTGCTCCAGAAATCTTTAAGGAGGACAATATGTATAAATAAACCCTGTATTTAATAGAATGATAAAGAACAAACACTTTTTCACTGAAATTGCATTACCATTAGTTAAACATGGACTAGTATGGAGATCAATGGTTACGTTGGTAACGAGGACGGACATGTCCGTCCTCGTTACCAACGTAACCAAACTATGTTCGAGAAAATTAAGCACTTTAAACACTTGAATGCATTGTGACACAAGTTTTGCTCTTTCCTGAAGTGTAAACTGATGACATGTGAAACATTCATCAAAAACCAATGTCCCAATGTGCCTACGTTATACTACCGACAAGGACATGGTTACGTTGGTAACATCTGGACGGACATCGCCTTGAAGGCTCTCATACCCTTGTTGTAAGCAAAAAGATGGAGGAAAGCACACAAACCAGTGACAAATATGGCCATCTGCAAACAGATGCAGGTTTATCAAATTCTCTGGTAATTTGTGTCCTACAGGCCTGTTAATATGATAGTTACCAACGTAACCATTAGGGGACAGACATGTTACCAACGTAACCATCATGTGCTCCGCAATTGACTATGATGCATTTACTGCTGGATTATTTTATTTGTGGTACTGCACATGATCAAGGTTAAGTGTTACATCATAACCTTAGCTCTGGAAATCTTTTCTTTCAGTTAAAATATCAACTATTAAGATTTAATATCCAGATGGACGGACAAATCTCAACATTTTACTCCAAATTGCTGATAAAATTTTGCGGTGTTTGTGCACCTAAAAATATTCATTTATCATTTACCATTTATTTTGTACATTACATTTATGAATGAAGACAAAGAACCTGCATCAGTCACATCTGCAAAGGTCCCACTCACATCATGAATTTATTCCACATCCTATGTAACACTTATAGGTGGTAAAAAAGGACAAAATAGCCCCAAATTCTGTCCAAAACATCCTTTATATCAGTTGGACATTGATAAAATTGTCTTTATTATCTCTCTATAGTCCTCCAAGTATGGTGAACTGTAAAATCACCAAACCATTGTGACATCTTTCAAAATATCATCAAAGCAAAAAACACACACTGAATATTTTCCTTTACTGTAGACAAGCCCATTTGCATTTCTCTTTCCTTTCTTTCCCTTTCCTCTCTTTCCCTTTCTCTTTCCATTTCTTTTAATCTAATCTCCTTATTCATTTCCATTTCAAGTCTTTTCAGTTCAAATGTGTTGTCAGTTGGCACAGTGATAGCTGTTTCCAATACTGTACTAGGTAGGATACTTTCATCCACAAGATATTCTAGAACATATCTTTTAATCTCGTCTTTCCGCATTAAAGGCTGAAATTCAATGCCATAATATTTTGCGACCTTTACAATCTCAGACTTCTTTAATGAATCTAGTTCCTCGACTGAGGGACTAGCCACGAATTTATCTAAGTTGAATGGCATTTTGAAATTGTATCAAGCCTTCAACAAACAAATAAGTAGTCTGAGCAAACACAGTTGCTTACGAGTCACAACAGAATTTCTCGAATTTTCTAGTATTTTTCGTTCCCGGATGTTAGGCCACCAATTCTGTTACGGCTTGTGGTCGCGAGTCAAACCAATAACAGCGAAAGATCACAGAAGAACGAGATTAAAATTCAACAACTTAATGATTATTTACAATCTCCTTATCTCACTTAAATTTACAGTAATTAATTAGACTTACTCACAATCCTTTAATTAATATTTGCCTGGTCTGGTCCAAGGGCTGGTAGTGCATGCACGTTGACGATGGTACAGTAGTAGACCTGCAGCGTGCTGTAGCGTAGGAACTGGTTCCACGAGCGAATAATGACAAGGCTAGGTAGGCGATGGATGATAACAACCTCAATGCACAGTGTAGAAACGGCGTAAGGCAATTTGTCACAAGTGTGAATTGTCAGTGGCTGGCCTCATATGATTCGGTCAACAAACGGACAGCAGAATAACGTCTGGACTCGATGGTGTCTCTCCTCGTTAGCAGTTGTTGAACTGCCTTTTATATGCTAGGCTTTTATTCGAGAACTCTCCAGAATTCAACAGAAACTTCTAGTGTACACAGTCCAGTAATTACGAGAACGTTCCTTAATAGAAACTTCTAGAACACACAGTAGTTGTAATTGGGACATAACGTAAACAGTTCTCACTTCTAGACAGTTCTAGAAAGGCTGCGTTGAAGTTGAATTCTCTGGAACTTTCCATTCGCTCGCCGATGGATTCAATCCGGTGTTCCTGACAGGTCGTCTTGTAACACAAAGTTCATGTAATTAGCAATAGACACGAAAGGTCTCAATAAAATCTGATGGGTTCTGATTTTATTGAGACCGAATTCGCTTAACTTCCCAAAGCACCTCTTCGATCTCGAAGAAAACTAGTCTGGGATGATGAACATCCAAAAGTTACCGAATTAAAAGTGTTTTTCTTCTGTTGTAACTATGGATTAAGCCTCTTAGGGTAGGCCTCAAGGGCATAGCCAGCCTCTAGCTCATGGGGGGGGGGGGCAGTTTGAAAAGGGGAGGCGCCAGCAGGTGGTAGTTGTACTTAATTTCTTAGGAAGCAGAAGGGACGCGTTTTTCTTGTATATGGGCCGCCAGATTGGTCATGGGGTAACTGCCTCCTTGCCCCCCCCCCCCCACCCGGATCCGTCCTTGGTAGGTCTAAGCATCTGCCAACAATACGTGACGACATTGTCCTCGTTTCAAGGTCTGATGATTTGTAAAAGTAAGATTGTGGGTCCTTCAAACTTGACCAAGTCTCCCTCCGCTGTTTTCCTGCTGACGTTTTAAGGCAGTAAGGTAGCACTCCCCCATTTGAACGTACAGCCCATTTGTTCGCCTCCAAAAATATCACCAAGAAAAGATATTCGGACAACTTTTGCAATATGTTACCGAATAGGAAGGCGGTCTTTTGTCAATTTAATATAAAAGAAGATTCGGACTATCACTGGTTATGTCAACTGAAACAATTCTGAAGAATACGTGGCCTTAGAAGCTGTCGGTCGTAGACCAGTCTTTGAGTGATTAAAAACGCCTGGGTAAAGGTACGGAAACTTTAAGCTCCGCTAGCAAAATATCTTCACTGTCATGGTATAGTAAATTGAAATTGCTATGAATGGCCAACTTTTCAGCTTTCTTGTGAAAGGTAGGCTTATACTTGGGGAAAACTTCTACCCCGAGGTTTTAGGTAGCGAACCACTAATTATTGCCCCTTTGCCCTACACACTAAATCAGGTCAGTTCTCCTCCCCCTAGTTCCTTATAAAAGTTCGCAACCTGGACATGCCACCCCTCTGGTAAAAGCTCACAGTAAGGGTTCGTCACCATTGAGATTTTGAGCACCACTGAGATTTTGGCTTGAAAGCCTTGAATAATAGGTACATGTTTCCAGTCCTGATCACTACTCGAAGACCTCACTTCACAGAGCGGAGTAATACAATCAAAATATGGCACTAAAATTGGTCCAATTGCCTTTTATTTTGCACAATCTGTTTTGTAACTCTTATCGTGCAATAATCAAATTAAAAGACTTAAATATCGATCATATTTAGTAAGTAACATAGTCAAAAACGAGCTTCTCAAATTTTCAAGGGATTAAGTTCGTCGGTTAATATCTTTCCGCGGAGCAAAAGCTTGAATTAGTGGTCGGCTACCTTTAGAGGCCACTTTACTTTTTCCAATTATTGTGTAAGTCAATGGAGAATTTTTGGGGGGTATGCTGTCTGGAGAATCGTATAATAATACAGCATTCAATCAAGAAATTTTCTCAGCTCCAAAATATTGCCTGACAAGTTTCGTCCTTAAAAATGATTAAAGGATACAGTGTATACTCTGTTGTATAATGATGTGCTCCCCTGTGATACCGATGTTGCAACAAATGCGTTCAAGTACTCATTACGCAAAAATGTTCAAAAAAAGGGAACGTAATTTTATGCAAGATTTTGCCTTCTTTTCTTCCGCCACTGAAAAGGGGCATTTTTAGTTGGGTGAATAGTCAAATAATAAGCCCCTTTGTTATTGCTCAAAATTCCGATAGTCATGATGTCGCACACATTTGAAAACACTAGCCTATGACAGGCAGGTAAGGTTACCAATCACAGAACAACCGACAAGGTGGCCGTCAGTAGATGTCATTTACCATATCATGACGGTAAAGATTTGGAAAGAAGTCGTAGCCTTCTTTAACTTTCATGCAACTAGCGCACGTGCAGCAATCAGTCCTACATTGATTCAGGTGCTTGATTTTGGTCGGTTTGAAGGCTTTTGAAAACCTGTATAGCATGTAAAAGTCGAACGTAAGCAAAGCAATACAGCTAGCAAAAGCCCCCAAAATTTTGTGTTTGTATCGGAGGATGAGACCAAGAAAAGTAAAAAAATTTGTCCGGGATGATGCACTCAAGGGTGAGGGGTAACAACGTACATCATTCCCATTCCCATTCCCATCCCATGGGTAGAACATCCCGAACATTACCGACTACTTGTAAGAGACGAGTAAAGATACAGCTGTATCATGTGAACTACAATTGAAAATTGCATAGACGGGACTCGAGTGGGAGCCATTAGAATCTTCATCAGCCTGAACTTGGATGGGAGGGGGGGGGGGGTGTTTAGAGGATTCGGAATGGTATTCGAAAATGACCTGGAATATTGGGGCCACTTGAATCTGAATTGGATCCGACTCAGGTGAGCTGGACACGGATGACAGTTTTGTATGGTGATGATGAATAAAAGCTCATATAGTCATAGAGTACAGAGAACAAGTACCCAAGGATTAGTCTTCAAGTACAGTGCACCAGAGTTTTTTAGAACAATTACTGTAGCAATAAAGGAATTTTAACTATCAAGTTTGAAAATTGGGTTATAACGAAATACTGGAGACCTGGCACTATCGGATTCCATTTGAAAACGTATTGCCCCTTTTGATTTGTTTTATTGGCCCATTATTTGTTTCTCTTGTGTAACATGTAACCTTCCGACTGGAAAAGATTTAATTAAGGTGTATTTAAGACGCATGTATTGGTTTTCGTTTAATGGATCACAAACGATAAAATATTTAACAACGCTATAATAAACTTCACTAACCCATGGAAGGAATTTATTTTTACGCTGTGGCCAACTTTATGGAAGGCAAATTTGTTTGGATGATATATGCATTTTCATCCAGGTTTTTTTGTTTTGTATTGTTTTGTTCTGTTTTGCAATGCCTATAAGACCATCTGAAATATTCTAACATTCTGATATATCCGCAAAAATTTCCACGGTGCCCGAATCAAGAATAAGATAAGATATGGGCTAGGGAGTTTGATATCTCCAAGTGCAAATTACATGAAATATGGAATCGGTTTTTATCTAAGAATGGGAAAAAATTCATAAAACTATTAGTAATTTCAACCGAAAAATTGCAACGTGGAAGGGGGGGGGTGTACGACTTGATAATGTAGGCTATATGCAATAGCGTGTAGTGACCTGATTTGTAAATTTACAGTAAGATATGATTAACAAAACGAAGCCTAATTAAGAAAAGAAAAAGTGGGAACCAAGAGAATGTTACGCCATTGATGTTAATAGCATGGCCTGAAAATGTTTCTTAGTAGCCTGCCCTATAAATGACATCAATAGGGGTGGGGGAGGGGAGGGACGGGGTAAAGCTCAGGAAGCCGTGCATGGTCTTGCCGGTCGCAAAATTTTCCAATATCTTCGGTAAACATGTAGTCGGGATAGGCCTGGTAGGTACGATAAAATGTGTAATCCCGACGCCGGCACAACGGGCGACTGGTTATTGTGGACTATTTCATATTTTATAACGTTTCCCGACTACACTGGGAAATTTAAACGACCGTGGGGGATTCTTCCTCGACGACTCGGGACATCCATGGCACCTAACCCCATCTGGCTTCACCACTGTCCCGATGACGATCAGTCCCCTGACTTTCTGACTTCCTTGATCTCAAGAGTATAAATCCTCCAACTCGAATACAACATTTTCATCGCCCTTCGGAGGCTGCAGAGTTCGAGCTTTACTTACTTGTTACTTAAACATGCTACAACTTTTCAAAGGCCTTCAAACGGACCAAAATCAAGTATACCGACGCGAATCAATAGAAGAATGATTTCTGGTACACGTAGGCGCTTTCTGAAGTTTAAATAAATACTAAGACTTCTTTGCAAAATCCTTGCAGTAATGATATGGTAATTTAAATATCTAATGAAGGCCAGCTTGTCGGCTGTTCTGTGATTGGTATCTTTAACCTGAAGAAGCATTTTGCTTTCAAGTGCGTATCAAGGGAGGGAGGTGGAGGGCGTTGGGGGCGTTGGGACGCCCCGGGTTGAGGACACTTTACTACACTCTTCCATAGGCCGTTATACTCGGCATTCGTCAAACTTGAAGTCACCCTACCCCTTCAATTGAACGATCCTGCATACGCGCATGCTCAAGGCTGTATTCAACGAACCCGTAACCAATCCTTTATTTACCCCGGTCCGACTTGTACAATAAAACGGGCCTCAGCTCCCTCTCATTCCTTGTCAAAGTTTTCAACGCCAGCTGTTACCCATCAATGCAAACTTGAAGCTCACGGGTGGTTGTTACTGGCACATAAGAATTTTCGTAGCATGACCATTGACTTTTTGAGCTACAGGGGCATGAATAAAAAACTTGTGATCCGCCACCCCACCCCCTTGTCACTCACCAATCTATGAGACAGGTCCACTGTCTTTCCAAAACCTCACTGTCGGCTCAGGTGGTATCAATTTCAACCATTTTTTGACAACATAATCTCCAACTCAATCACTACCAAAATACATCTAACAAAGAATTCACTGCCCTCTCATAACAGGGTCAAAAATCAACCCAAACAAAATTTTTAGGGACTATATAGAGGGTTCATCCCCAGCCAAAGTGCAATTTTATGGAATGGTGGAGCGCTCCTTAAGACGGCAGGGAAAACGCCGAGAGAGACTTGGTCAACTTTAAAGGAACAGCTGTCTTCTTTTACAAATCATAGCACCATGAAACGTGGACAATGGTCACCTATTGTTGGCAGATGCTTAGCCCTACCCCTAAGAAACTTAATCAATAGTTGCAATACAAAAAGAGCATTTTACAGTCGGTCATTTATGAATATTCAGTCCAGAGTGGCTTTCCTTTAGAAACAAGAGTTGCTTTGGTAACCTAGGCAAATTCGGTATCAATAAAGACAGGTCTCCCGGCTACTAAAGTAGCCGGGAGCCCTGTCTTTATTGATACCTTTCGTATCAAATGCAAATTACATGAAATATGGAATCGGTTTCATCTTAGAATGGGAAAAAAATTCATAAAACTATTAGCAATTTCAACCGAAAAATTTCAACGTGGAAGGGGGGGGGTGTACGACTTGATAATGTAGGCTACATGTAATAGCGTGTAGTGACCTGATTTGTAAATTTACAGTAAGATATGATTAACAAAACGAAGCCCAATTAAGAAAAGAAAAAGTGGGAACCAAGAGAAGTCGATAAAAACTACAAAAAGGAAGATATGAAAGAGAAAGCAACTATAAAAAGTCGACAGTTCCCCAACATTAAAACCGCAAAACGAGAAAAACACAATGGCCAGTCTCCGCGAGGGCTTGAACTCAAGTACTTACAATCGGAGTCGAGAGCCATACCAACTTAGCCACCACAAGGCTGATAATCCAGCGCACTATAATTAATATTAATAGTCTATAGTGTAAAGTTGTGTTATATACAAATAGAAGTGCCGGATGCAAGGGGGGGGGGGAGCTGGAGCAAGCACCCCTTTTTACGTGCATCTTTAATTATTGGTACCGTACTTAAAATTGTCTGAAATACGCCAACAAAATTTGATTCAATATGCTTGAATGTTACGCCATTGATGTTTATAGCATAGCCTGTAAAATGTTTCTTAGTAGCGGTGGGGGGAGGGGAGGGGCGGGGTAAAGCTCAGGAAGCCGTTCATGGTCTTGCCGGTCGCAAAATTTTCCAATATCTTCGGTAAACATGTAGTCGGGATAGGCCTGGTAGGTACGATAAAATGGGTAATCCCGACGTTGGCAGGGGGTAGCGTCAGAATTTGCGCGACAGGGGTCCAAACTTTTCTACGTAGGACTGCAGCCTGAAGCCCCGACAAGGGAGACGGAGTGTCGTAAGGTCGTCCAGAGCAAAGTTTTCGGCAGTTCGGAGCGTATGTTGGGTCTTTAGTCGTAAAATTGGGAAATATGGGGATTCACTTGACAGAAACTGCCCTCATTTAAATCAAAATATCAAGTAAACCACGGCACAAGGGGCGACTGGTTATTGTGGACTATTTCATATTTTATAACGTTTCCCGACTACACTGGGAAATTTAAACGACAGTGGGGGGATCCTTCCTCGACGACTCAGGGACATCTATGGCACCTATCCCCATCTGGTTTCACCACTGTCCCGATGACGATCAGTCCCCTGACTTTCTGACTTCCTTGATCTCAAGAGTACAAATCCTCCAACTCGAACACAACATTTTCATCGTCCTTCGGGCGCTGCAGAGTTCGAGCTTTACTTACTTGTGACTTAAACATGCTACAACTTTTCAAAGGCATTCAAACGAACCAAAATCAAGTATACCGACGTGAATGAATGGAAGAATGATTTATGGTACACGTAGGCGCTTTCTGAAGTTTAAATAAATGCTGAGACTTCTTTGCAAAATCCTTACAGTAATGATATGGTAATTTAAATATCTAATGAAGGCCAGCTTGTCGGCTGTTCTGTGATTGGTATCCGCTTTAACCTAAAGAAGCATTTTGCTTTCAAGTGCGTATCAAGGGAGGGAGGTGGAGGGTGGTTGGGGGCGCCCCAACGCCCCGGGTTGAGGACACTTTACTACACTCTTCCATAGGCCGTTATACTCGGCATTTGTCAAACTTGAAGACACCCTCCCACTTCAATTAAACGATCCTACATACGCGCATGTTCAAGGATGTATTCAACGAACCCGTAACCATTCCTTTATTATTAACCTCGTGCAGCACTTAAAATTTGGTCCGACTTGCACAATAAAACGGGCCTCAGCTGCCTCTCATTCCTAGTTTTCAGTGCCAGCATGTGATCCATCGATGCAAACTTGAAGCTCACGGGTTGGTTGTTACTGGCACATAAGAATTTTCGTAGCATGACCATTGACTTTTTGAGCTACAGGCGCATGAATAAAAAAACTTGTGATCAGCTAACCCCACCTCCTTGTCACTCACCAGTATATGAGACAGGTCCACTGTCTTTCCAAAACCTCACAATCGGCTCAGGTGGTATCAATTTCAACCATTTTTGACAACATAATCTCAAACTCAATCACTACCAAAATACATCTAACAAAGGATTCACTGCCCTCTCATAACAGGGTCAAAAATCAACCCAAACAAAATTTTTAGGGACTATATAGAGGGTTCATCCCCAGCCAAAGTGCAATTTTATGGAATGGTGGAGCGCTCCTTAAGACGGCAGGGAAAACGCCGAGAGAGACTTGGTCAACTTTAAAGGAACAGCTGTCTTCTTTTACAAATCATAGCACCATGAAACGTGGACAATGGTCACCTATTGTTGGCAGATGCTTAGCCCTACCCCTAAGAAACTTAATCAATAGTTGCAATACAAAAAGAGCATTTTACAGTCGGTCATTTATGAATATTCAGTCCAGAGTGGCTTTCCTTTAGAAACAAGAGTTGCTTTGGTAACCTAGGCAAATTCGGTATCAATAAAGACAGGTCTCCCGGCTACTAAAGTAGCCGGGAGCCCTGTCTTTATTGATACCTTTCGTATCAAATGCAAATTACATGAAATATGGAATCGGTTTCATCTAAGAATGGGAAAAAAATTCATAAAACTATTAGCAATTTCAACCGAAAAATTCCATCGTGGAAGGGGGGGGGGGTGTACGACTTGATAATGTAGGCTACATGCAATAGCGTGTAGCGACCTGATTTGTAAATTTACAGTAAGATATGATTAACAAAACGAAGCCCAATTAAGATAAGAAAAAGTGGGAACCAAGAGAAGTCGATAAAAGCTACAAAAAGGAAGATATGAAAGAGAAAGCAACTATAAAAAGTCGACAGTTCCCCAACATTAAAACCGCAAAACGAGAAAAACACACTGCCCAGTCTCCGGGAGGGCTTGAACTCAAGTACTTACAATCGGAGTCGAGAGCCATACCAACTTAGCCACCACAAGGCTGATAATCCAGCGCACTATAATTAATATTAATAGTCTATAGTGTAAAGTTGTGTTATATACAAATAGAAGTGCCGGATGCAAGGGGGGGGGGGAGCTGGAGCAAGCACCCCTTTTTACGTGCATCTTTAATTATTGGTACCGTACTTAAAATTGTCTGAAATACGCCAACAAAATTTGATTCAATATGCTTGAATGTTACGCCATTGATGTTTATAGCATAGCCTGTAAAATGTTTCTTAGTAGCGGTGGGGGGAGGGGAGGGGCGGGGTAAAGCTCAGGAAGCCGTTCATGGTCTTGCCGGTCGCAAAATTTTCCAATATCTTCGGTAAACATGTAGTCGGGATAGGCCTGGTAGGTACGATAAAATGGGTAATCCCGACGTTGGCAGGGGGTAGCGTCAGAATTTGCGCGACAGGGGTCCAAACTTTTCTACGTAGGACTGCAGCCTGAAGCCCCGACAAGGGAGACGGAGTGTCGTAAGGTCGTCCAGAGCAAAGTTTTCGGCAGTTCGGAGCGTATGTTGGGTCTTTAGTCGTAAAATTGGGAAATATGGGGATTCACTTGACAGAAACTGCCCTCATTTAAATCAAAATATCAAGTAAACCACGGCACAAGGGGCGACTGGTTATTGTGGACTATTTCATATTTTATAACGTTTCCCGACTACACTGGGAAATTTAAACGACAGTGGGGGGATCCTTCCTCGACGACTCAGGGACATCTATGGCACCTATCCCCATCTGGTTTCACCACTGTCCCGATGACGATCAGTCCCCTGACTTTCTGACTTCCTTGATCTCAAGAGTACAAATCCTCCAACTCGAACACAACATTTTCATCGTCCTTCGGGCGCTGCAGAGTTCGAGCTTTACTTACTTGTGACTTAAACATGCTACAACTTTTCAAAGGCATTCAAACGAACCAAAATCAAGTATACCGACGTGAATGAATGGAAGAATGATTTATGGTACACGTAGGCGCTTTCTGAAGTTTAAATAAATGCTGAGACTTCTTTGCAAAATCCTTACAGTAATGATATGGTAATTTAAATATCTAATGAAGGCCAGCTTGTCGGCTGTTCTGTGATTGGTATCCGCTTTAACCTAAAGAAGCATTTTGCTTTCAAGTGCGTATCAAGGGAGGGAGGTGGAGGGTGGTTGGGGGCGCCCCAACGCCCCGGGTTGAGGACACTTTACTACACTCTTCCATAGGCCGTTATACTCGGCATTTGTCAAACTTGAAGACACCCTCCCACTTCAATTAAACGATCCTACATACGCGCATGTTCAAGGATGTATTCAACGAACCCGTAACCATTCCTTTATTATTAACCTCGTGCAGCACTTAAAATTTGGTCCGACTTGCACAATAAAACGGGCCTCAGCTGCCTCTCATTCCTAGTTTTCAGTGCCAGCATGTGATCCATCGATGCAAACTTGAAGCTCACGGGTTGGTTGTTACTGGCACATAAGAATTTTCGTAGCATGACCATTGACTTTTTGAGCTACAGGCGCATGAATAAAAAAACTTGTGATCAGCTAACCCCACCTCCTTGTCACTCACCAGTATATGAGACAGGTCCACTGTCTTTCCAAAACCTCACAATCGGCTCAGGTGGTATCAATTTCAACCATTTTTGACAACATAATCTCAAACTCAATCACTACCAAAATACATCTAACAAAGGATTCACTGCCCTCTCATAACAGGGTCAAAAATCAACCCAAACAAAATTTTTAGGGACTATATAGAGGGTTCATCCCCAGCCAAAGTGCAATTTTATGGAATGGTGGAGCGCTCCTTAAGACGGCAGGGAAAACGCCGAGAGAGACTTGGTCAACTTTAAAGGAACAGCTGTCTTCTTTTACAAATCATAGCACCATGAAACGTGGACAATGGTCACCTATTGTTGGCAGATGCTTAGCCCTACCCCTAAGAAACTTAATCAATAGTTGCAATACAAAAAGAGCATTTTACAGTCGGTCATTTATGAATATTCAGTCCAGAGTGGCTTTCCTTTAGAAACAAGAGTTGCTTTGGTAACCTAGGCAAATTCGGTATCAATAAAGACAGGTCTCCCGGCTACTAAAGTAGCCGGGAGCCCTGTCTTTATTGATACCTTTCGTATCAAATGCAAATTACATGAAATATGGAATCGGTTTCATCTTAGAATGGGAAAAAAATTCATAAAACTATTAGCAATTTCAACCGAAAAATTTCAACGTGGAAGGGGGGGGGGTGTACGACTTGATAATGTAGGCTACATGTAATAGCGTGTAGTGACCTGATTTGTAAATTTACAGTAAGATATGATTAACAAAACGAAGCCCAATTAAGAAAAGAAAAAGTGGGAACCAAGAGAAGTCGATAAAAGCTACAAAAAGGATGATATAAAAGAGAAAGCGACTGTAAAAAGTCGACAGTTCCCCAACATTTTTTTTTTGAATTGAAACTTTATTTCAAATCATTAACATATTTGCACCATTAAAGAGATATAAGTAGGAAAAACAAATATTTCATGGAGAGTATGTACATCATAATACAATTTTATGTACAGTTTTATGTACAGTTCTATGTACAGAATGTACAAATTAATCCATAATTTTAATCAATCTTATCTATTTTGTTTCCGCTTGAAGGGAAACAATTATATACAGTGTTAAAATATAAAGAGAACTTTGTTTACAAGAATTTCCAATGAAGCAATTAACACAATAGGGGATTCATATACTAGGAATACTGAATTTCAACTTATTGTTACTTATGTGAACGAAAAAATGTTTGCTCACCCAAAGCTTTTCAAACTTAGTTTTAGTAAAACGATTGAAATCCGCAGCAACACGGGTTTTGATCTCAGAGATAATAATGGAAAGGATTTCACGAGGAGATTGATTCTCTGATTCAAACACCTGCAGACACCTAGATTTCCACAGAATAAACTTAGTAATACAGAACACAAACCAAATTTTATCAAATACCGAAGTTTCAATGCTTTTACTTGGGAATCCATATAAGAAAAAGTTTTCACCTAGATCGGGATGAGAAGTTTCCTTAGTCGAATCATTGAAGACTTTCTTAACCCATTTTAAAACTGGTTGAATCTTTGGGCAGTCCCAAAGAAGGTGGGAAGTCGTTTCAATCTCAGTGCAAACTTCGAAAGGACAAACACCGTCACCCATGCCCCATTTATTAATCCTTTGCCCCGTGTACAGAATACCGTGAACTAAGCGCCATTGAAAGTCTTTCAGCTTATTATCAAGTAACCCATGAAAACATAGTCTCCATATTTCCTTCCATGGATAACACGGATTGTCCCTTACTGCTATAATGCGAACATCAGAAGGCTGTAACCTCTTAGTAATGTCTTTGACCCTACAAACATTATTGGCAAAATCTTTGTCTAAGCTATAAAGCATCTTAATAACATTACATGCTTTGACCAAGGAGTCGGTACATACATTGGAATTTGGTCTCATGTTAGACCAAACATGAGGATAGTATTTCCGGAGTTGCTTCGCAACAAAGAAAAGAGTCAGCGTGAGGTGGACTGGAGGAGTAACATCAATAAGAATGTTTAGTAGTGGCTTCACTAGCAACGCATCTAACTTAAGTCTAAAATTATCTAAGCCGAGGCCGCCATCCCCCGTTTGCAACGAAATGACCGTCCTAGAGACGAGGTCAGGTTTATTCTCCCCCCAAACGAAAGCAAAAACTATTTTGTAGACAGCCCTAACGACACTGTCCGGGACATGAAAAACGGGGGCTACGAAATAGAACAAGGGGTAAATTATCGTGTTAATTACAAGCACCTTGCCAAGGAGAGTTAAATGTCTGTTTTTCCACAATTTGAGACGCTTTTCGACACTTTTAACTCTCTCCTCCCAATTAGCTTGAACAGCGTTGTCAGATCCAAAAACGACTCCGGTAATCTTAATGGAGGTAGTACTCCATTCAATATTGTTTTGTAAGTTTTGTATGGCAAACCTCCCGAGCTTTAAACCTTTAGTCTTTCTCATATTAATGGAAGCCCCAGTGGCTGAATGGAACAAGTTAAATACATTAAGAAACATATCAATATCTGAAATACTGGTGGCAACACAAGTGGCGTCGTCAGCGTACTGTAAAAACTTTATACGAGCATTTCCCCCGGGGATGATAAAGCCACTAATATTATCACATTGGTTGATATAGCAAGCAATGGGTTCGATAAACAAAACATAAAGGGAAGGAGACAAAGGACACCCTTGCCTCACCCCCCGCTCAATGAGGACGGGGTCGGAGAGACTTCCATTAATAAGTAATTGACTGTAAATGTCCCTATAAAGAATAGAAACCCACTTGCAAAAGTTATCGCCAAAATTAAGTTTCTGAAGAACCTTTGATAAGAATCTCCAATTAACACGATCAAAAGCTTTCTCCTGGTCTATGGAGACAAGAGCACACGGACCGTTCTTTATAGTAGAGAAATCTATGATGTCTCTGATTAACAATAGATTGCTATGTATGGATCTTCCAGGCACAGAACAAGCTTGATATTGGTTAACAATCGTGGGCATAACTTTGCTGAGTCTAAGCTGCAAAACTTTTGCAAGTAGTTTGTAATCGGCATTTAATAAACTAATGGGGCGCCAGTTAGTTGGATCCAATGAATCTCCATTTTTGGGAAGAAGTGTAACGACACCAGTACGCTGGCTTTTAGAAAGACTGCCTTTACAAAAGATGTCATTGAATACAAGAGTTAAATCAGTGCTTAATAAATCGGCAAAACTTGCATAAAAATCATAGGAAAGACCATCACTTCCTGGGGCCTTATTCTTAGCAGCTAAATGAATTGCATTTTGAACCTCACCTAAGGTGATTTGATGATCTAAGCTGTTTTTATCGTCATCAGAAAGAGACTTGCTTAGACATTTAACAAATTCATCTTGTATAAACTCATTACAACCACACTGCTCAGAGAAGAGTTGACTATAAAAATGGTGAAAGACGGACATAATTTCCTTATTTTCATACACAATACTACCATCAGTATTCCGAATGCTCCTTATCACTTTTTGTTCGGCCCGATACTTTTCTTGTCTAAAGAAGAAGGCAGAAAGTTTTTCCCCTTCCTCTAGATAATTAGCTCTAGAACGAATGAAGGCTCCGTGAACTTCAGCATTTAAAATTTTTTCGATTTCCTCCGAATTGGAGTCCGAAAGTACTTTTTGTAATTTCTCAATTCGGTGTCTTTTGTCTTGAGCAATACGAATTCCGTGACGTATGGCAAGTTCTTTTATTCTTGATTTCACATTTTCCCACCAGTCGGTAATAGAGCCGAAGGCGGGCTTCAAAGTTGACCAAAGTTTATACTGGTATCTTAAATCATGAACAAAGTCCTCATCGTGACTAATAGATGAATTATACTTCCAGTAGCCTTTCCCCTTCCTGGGGGTATTCTTCAGACTAAACTTCACGTAAACAGGGTTATGGTCGGAGAAGGGGAGAAAGACAGTGTCAACTTTGGTAACGGCAAAATTAGTCGGCAGATACAGTCTGTCTAACCTCGAACTACGGTCCCCACGAGCCCATGTATGTCCAGGGGTGTTTGGATGAAGGGTCCTATAGCAGTCAACTAAATTATACTGCGAAACAAGGTCTTGGATTTCATCACGGCCAGCGAAGGAATGCGTATTAGCATTTGTACTGGAACGATCAATGGGATCAATAACACAGTTAAAGTCACCCCCTAATATGATTGGATTACTGCCCCTTGTATGAACATATAGCTCATTGAAAAACATCTTCCTTTCTGATGGACTATTCGGTGCATAGATATTGCACACACGAAAGGAAGTATCGGCGGTAGTGCAAAGGACGGAGATGCAACGACCAGAAGTATCTTTCCTAATATCAGATATTTCACACCTAAATCTGTCTTTAATGGCAATGACTACCCCACCCGACCTATTTGAACGACTCGAGGAGAAGTAAACAGGGCCACCCCATTTAGCTTTAAAAGTTTTTAAGTCTTCGCTTGAAGACAAGAACGTTTCTTGCAAGAGCATAATATCTACATTGTAGATCTTACCCCACTGTACCACCTGAGAGCACTTCTTGGGGTCTCGTAACCCATTCACATTAAATGTGGCGATGTACAAGGCGACCATGATGAGGATAGAAAATACATGCTCCATTAATCAGAATTCCTTTTCAAGAAATACCGGTCAAAAAATTCAACCTCGTGTTTCTCAACAAAATCCGGATGTTCACAAGCTACGTGCCAAATCCAATCTTGTGGGGTGGTGTACTCCGCCCTACAACTTTTCAGTAAGCACGAGTAGCTCCGAGGCTTTAAATCCGGATGAAAAAATTGAGTATGTTCTTTCAACAAGGTGTACTTTGAGAAAACCTCCTTGCAATCTTTTGCATAGCAGGAATGCCAAGGCTCTTCTTCAATGAATATCTGAGTCATTTTAACTGTATCCTTAGGGTCCTCTGTGAGGAAACGAGTACTAGACCTGGATCTTGTACGTCCCACGCGCTTGGTTGGGGTGGGAGGAGAAACACTTTTGCGTTTGGACGATTTGCTAGGATCCTGGTCTGCAACAGGCTGTGAAGAAATAACTCGGCATTGAACCAACGTGCCAGCACCCTTTAGAGGGGATGGTTGGGACTGTGCCTTCTCAGGTACTAGGCTGTCTTTCTCATTTATTTTGGTTTTTTCTTTCTCCTTTATTACATTCACAGATTTCATTTGACCGTCCTCCGTCACCTCTGCCCAGTTTTTGGGAGCCGCTGCCAGCAGTTCGGCTGCTGCTTCACCCTCAAATAAGTCCTCTTGGCTGTTAACTTCGCTCGCCGTGTCCATGACAGAAGGGTCTTGGGTATCAGGTATTACCTCTGGTTGCGAAATGCTTTCCAGTTCAACACCGTCACTGTTTTCAACATCAAGCTGAGATCCTTTTTCCGACATCTCTACGCCCTCCATATCCAATAGATTGGTATCACTGGAATCAATTTTGACAGGCGACGCCTCTCCAGCTACCCACGCCGTGGATTGTTTGAACTTGCTGGAGAAGGATACAGGGCAGTTCCGAAATGTATGTCCGGATTTGTCACATGTTGTGCAAACATCATCCTCTACACACGTTTTGCTTGTATGACCCAGTCCTTGACATTTGAAACATTTTGGCAGGTTACACTCTTTGGCTTCATGGCCTATAACACCACACTTCATACAAGTACGTGGTTGCCCCCAGTATCGTACCCAACAATTCCTGCCACCAAGTCGGAGAGATGACGGTATATGATCCTTAATTTCAATTTGATATTGTCTTATTCCATTATAGACGGTGGGATAATCAGACAATGTCAAAAAACGGCCACAGACAACCTTACCATATCTTCCTAATACGAATCTTACAACGTTATCTTCCACTTCGAATGGCACATGGAGTACATTAACGACAGTCGCGGAACTAGTATACGAGGTAACTGTATAGCCATTTCCAGATGACAACGAGGGCCAGAACCGCTTCTTCAATTCAACAGACTTGAATGTAATGTCCCATAATTTCCCAGGTAAGTTTTGCACTGCTGTCAAATGAAGCGTAGGATCAATACCACAATCCTTCAGAACAGTAAAAACTTGACTACTCCCTTCCACAGAATCAAAACATAACTGAACAGACTTTTCGCGGAGCAAATGATCTAAGCCCGCCATTTTGGTTCCACCAACATTAAAACCGCAAAACGAGAAAAACACAATGGCCAGTCTCCGCGAGGGCTTGAACTCAAGTACTTACAATCGGAGTCGAGAGCCATACCAACTTAGCCACCACAAGGCTGATAATCCAGCGCACTATAATTAATATTAATAGTCTATAGTGTAAAGTTGTGTTATATACAAATAGAAGTGCCGGATGCAAGGGGGGGGAGCTGGAGCAAGCACCCCTTTTTACGTGCATCTTTAATTATTGGTACCGTACTTAAAATTGTCTGAAATACGCCAACAAAATTTGATTCAATATGCTTGAATGTTACGCCATTGATGTTTATAGCATAGCCTGTAAAATGTTTCTTAGTAGCGGTGGGGGGAGGGGAGGGGCGGGGTAAAGCTCAGGAAGCCGTTCATGGTCTTGCCGGTCGCAAAATTTTCCAATATCTTCGGTAAACATGTAGTCGGGATAGGCCTGGTAGGTACGATAAAATGGGTAATCCCGACGTTGGCAGGGGGTAGCGTCAGAATTTGCGCGACAGGGGTCCAAACTTTTCTACGTAGGACTGCAGCCTGAAGCCCCGACAAGGGAGACGGAGTGTCGTAAGGTCGTCCAGAGCAAAGTTTTCGGCAGTTCGGAGCGTATGTTGGGTCTTTAGTCGTAAAATTGGGAAATATGGGGATTCACTTGACAGAAACTGCCCTCATTTAAATCAAAATATCAAGTAAACCACGGCACAAGGGGCGACTGGTTATTGTGGACTATTTCATATTTTATAACGTTTCCCGACTACACTGGGAAATTTAAACGACAGTGGGGGGATCCTTCCTCGACGACTCAGGGACATCTATGGCACCTACCCCCATCTGGTTTCACCACTGTCCCGATGACGATCAGTCCCCTGACTTTCTGACTTCCTTGGTCTCAAGAGTACAAATCCTCCAAATCGAACACATTTTCATCGCCCTTCGGGCGCTGTAGAGTTCGAGCTTTACTTACTTGTGACTTAAACATGCTACAACTTTTCAAAGGCCTTCAAACAGACCAAAATCAAGTATACCGACGCGAAAGAATGGAAGAATGATTTCTGGTACACGTAGGCGCTTTCTGAAGTTTAAATAAATGCTGAGACTTCTTTGCAAAATCCTTACAGTAATGATATGGTAATTTAAATATCTAATGAAGGCCAGCTTGTCGGCTGTTCTGTGATTGGTATCCGCTTTAACCTAAAGAAGCATTTTGCTTTCAAGTGCGTATCAAGGGAGGGAGGTGGAGGGTGGTTGGGGCGCCCAACGCCCCGGGTTGAAGACACTTTACTACACTCTTCCATAGGCCGTTATACTCGGCATTCGTCAAACTTGAAGACACCCTCTTCCTTCAGTTAAATGATCCTGGATACGCGCATGTTCATGGCTGTATTCAACGAACCCGTAACCATTCCTTTATTATTAACCTCATGCAGCACTTAAACTTTGGTCCGACTTGCACAATAAAACGGGCCTCAGCTCCCTCTCATTCCTAGTTTTCAACGGCAGCATGTGACCGATCGATGCAAACGTGAAGCTCACGGGATGGTTGTTACTGGCACATCAGAATTTTTGTACCATGACCATTGACTTTTTGAGCTACAGGGGCATGAATAAAAAACTTGTGATCCGCAACCCCACCCCCTTGTCACTCACCAATATATGAGACAGGTCCACTGTCTTTCCAAAACCTCACAGTCGGCTCAGGTGGTATCAATTTCAACCATTTTTTGACAACATAATCTCCAACTCAATCACTACCGAAATACATCTAACAAAGGATTCACTGCCCTCTCGTAACAGGGTCAAAAATCAACCCAAACAAAATTTTTAGGGACTATATAGAGGGTTCATCCCCAGCCAAAGTGCAATTTTATGGAATGGTGGAGCGCTCCTTAAGACGGCAGGGAAAACGCGGAGAGAGACTTGGTCAAGTTTAAAGGAACAGCTGTCTTCTTTTACAAATCATCGCACCATGAAACGTGGACAATGGTCACCTATTGTTGGCAGATGCTTAGCCCTACCCCTAAGAAACTTAATCAATAGTTGCAAAACAAGAAAAGCATTTTACAGCCGGTCATTTATGAATATTCAGTCCAGAGTGGCTTTCCTTTAGAAACAAGAGTTGCTTTGGTAACCTAGGCAAATTCGGTATCAATAAAGACAGGTCTCCCGGCTACTAAAGTAGCCGGGAGCCCTGTCTTTATTGATACCTTTCGTATCAAATGCAAATTACATGAAATATGGAATCGGTTTCATCTAAGAATGGGAAAAAATTCATAAAACTATTAGTAATTTCAACCGAAAAATTCCAACGTGAAAGGGGGGGGGGGGTTGTACGACTTCATAATGTAGGCTACATGTAATAGCGTGTAGTGACCTGATTTGGAAATTTACAGTAAGATATGATTAACAAAACGAAGCCAAGTTAAGAAAAGAAAAAATTGGAATCCAAGAGAAGTCGATAATAGCTACAAAAAGGAAGGTATGAAAGAGAAAGCAACTATAAAAAGTCGACAGTTCCCCAACATTAAAGCCGCAAAACGAGAAAAACACAATGACCAGTCTCCGGGAGGGCTTGAACTCAAGTATTTACAGTCGGAGTCGAGCGCCATACCGACTAAGCCACCACAATGCTGATAATCCAGCGCCTTTAATCAATATTAATAGTCTATAGTGTAAAGTTGTGTTATATACAAGTTGAAGTGCCGGATGTAAGGGGAGTCGGAAGCTGGAGCGAGCACCCCTTTTCACGTGAATCCTTAAATATTGGTACCGTACTTAAAATCGTCTGAAATACGCTCCCAAAATTTGATTCAGTATGCTTGAATGTTACGCTATTGATGTTTATAGTATACCCTGTAAATGTTTCTTAGTAGCCTGCCCTATAAGTGACATCAATAGGGGTGGGGGTGGGGGCGAGCGGCGGGATAAAGCTCAGGAAGCCGTGCATGGTCTTGCCGGTCGCAAAATTTTCCAATATCTTCGGTAAACATGTAGTCCGGAAAGGCCTAGTAGGTACGATAAAATGTGTAATCCCGACGCTGGCAAGGGGTAGCGCCAGAATCTGCGCGACAGGGGTCCAAACTTCCCTACGTAGGACTACGTACGGAGTGCCGTAAGGTCGTCCAGTTCGGCGCGTATGTTCGGCAGTTCGGCGCGTATGTTGGGTCTTTAGTCATAAAATTGGGAAATTTGGGGGATTCACTTGACAGGATCTGCCCTCATTTAAATCAAAATATCAAGTAAACCACAAGGGGCGACTGGCTATTGTGGACTACTTCATATTTTAACGTTTCCCGACTACACTGGGAAATTTTAACGACCGTGGGGGGATCCTTCCTCGACGAGGGACATGATGACACCTACCCCTCTGGTTTCACCAATGTCCCGATGACGATCAGTCCCCTGACTTTCTGACTTCCTTGGTCTCAGGAGTACAAATCCTCCAACTCGAACACGACATTTTCATCGCCCTTCGGGCGCTGTAGAGTTCGAGCTTTACTTACTTGTGACTTTAACATGCTACAGCTTTTCAAAGGCCTTCAAACGGACCAAAATCAAGTATACCGACGCGAATCAATGGAAGAATGATTTCTGGTACACGTAGGCGTTTTCTGAAGTTTAAATAAACGCTAAACCAGGATTTTTTAAGCAGAGGACACTAGGGGGTCACGAACCTTTTCTAGAGGGGGCACAATTTCTGAATTCTCTTCCTTTGTATTGGGCTTATATACAGAACTGTGCATTCCAAAATTTTTCACGGGGTGGCACGGCTTTGTCGTGGGGGCACGTGTCGACTCATGCCCCCGTAGCTACGCTCCTATTGACTGGCATCTCGATGATCACATAGGTTTATCTTGAGGTACTCTGTAGTAAAGTCATATTGTGTGGGTTAATGGACATTTCCTCCCGAACTAGAAAGGAAATACGAAGTTAACTGTTAGTCTGTTGTAATTACCTGGTTGAAGGAACTATTATTCAGAATTATCAAGGTGAAGACTTTTGTATGGAGATGAGGAACTTCCGCTTTCACTGGCAAAACAGTCATACTTTTCCTTCTCTGCTCCCCATCCATTCCTAAGACTTACAATTGTTGAAGCCTTACAGGAAAATTAGTGCTTGTGCTAGGACAGGGTTGTCGTGTCCCTAAAGCGTTAATATTTAGTTAGCTTTTCGGACGATGCTTTTCGTTTAGGTCATGGCTACAACAAATAAAACTGCAGAGGGCGCGGAAGCTCAGAAACGGAAGCCGTAGATATGTGTTACGCGGGTCGTAATACAGGCGCGGATCCAAGGGGGGGGGGGCTTTCCCGGCCTCAGCCCCCCTTTCTCATCTTATTAACAATACAAATACCCGAAAATTAGCATAATGTTAATCTGGGAAATATTCAAGGGGGCTTTCAGCCCCCCCCCCTTTTCGAAATGTCTGGATCTGCGCCTGTAATAAGCAAGCAAAAAAAGCAGTTCATAGTTGCCACCTTCTTGACACCTTTCTCACGAGGTGGAATAGGACTTCCTTTAACGCGACAGTGGCATGGATGGTTTGTAATAAGTTATGCTTATCATGTCGCTACCTCAAAATTAACGCACTTTTGTAATGGAGGCAGCACTTTTTCCTGGTGAAAGGTTTAATGCGATATAGGCTACCTTGAACCCTACTTGAAATATTCCAACTCGGAGTACGTGATATGTAACAATCTGTGTACAGTTGCGAAGATTTGTGTGGAAAGTGGGGGATAAAGGGCCCTTCAAGGGCTAGGGACCTTGTGAAACTGAGTTTAAAACAAACACCTTGATTGAATTTGTAATTCCAGTGTTACAATCCGAGTGTGGAAAATCTAAAATTACACTCTGTTACACGGTACTAAGCTACGTAAAAATCGTCCAAAAATTGAAAATAGTGTCAAAGGGACGCTGTGGTCCGACCACCCCCTCTCTACCTCCTTGGAACCACACTTGAGAACATTACGAATGATGTTAACTATTGTGCACAGTTAAGTGTATACGTCGACGGAGGAAGTTTATGGTATTTTCATTCTCATGATACACCAACATACCGAGTTATTATGTTTGAAGGTGACAAGACGCGCTGCTAGTACTAGCCTATAATCTAAATGACTTGATATGACCAGAGGAAATATATTTTCTGTAAATTAAGATATGCCGTTATTACCATAATGTTAGAATAATGTTACTTTTGGACCACGCCAGGGTCCTGTGGCTGCCCACGTACCCTTCACTGTTCGTAGAGCACTCCGTGCTTCAAGTTCAACTGCGCTTGCGCAGCCATGAAGATCACTGTAAAAAATGATTAACACTTTTTTGTAACAGATAATAAAAGCTTCTTGGCGTTTATGTGCCCCCCAAAACAATAAAATACATAAGCAAATTAAACGTCTAAAACGCCAACTTTAACACATTGACGCCACTTTAACGCCATCTCGTAAACACGTTTATGCGTTTATTTCATGATTACTGTAAACATCAAGTTGTTTTTAATAAAGACAAATAAACATATATATAAAACATATAAACGTGTTTGCTGAGTACACTTTAATTGATGTCATTATCTTTATCATGTGGGTTGGACTTTAAACTGCATCCGGTTGTGGAGTTTGCTTAAACGTGGGAGTAATGAGGTTACCCTTTGCCACAACTGCCTCCGGGGCACCCTTGTGCAAGGTGCACCTTTTATTTGCCCAGTACTTTTTAAGTGTTGTGCCTTTGGGCGTAGTGTTGCCGTCGGGCGTGATGTTGCCTTTGGGCGTGGCGTTGTCCTAGGGCGTATGGTTGCCTTTGGGCGTGTGGTGTTGTCTTCGGGCGCGGTGGCCTTTGTGGCCGATTGGTTGACGGGTGGGACTTTGTTTTGGGGTGATTTGTGGTTGTTGGGCTAGGGTGTTGTTTTGGGGTTGGCTGCATTGGCAGTTTCTGAACCTCTAGTAGTAACAAAGACTCTTGTGTTCCCTGTTGCATGGTGTGTATAGTTTGTTTGGCATTGTGTTTGTGATCCGACAGGGTTTTTGTTTGGGTTTGGGGTTCTTTAGTGTCTCAGTGTCTGTTTCTACGTACTTAAAAATCATTATCTTTATCATGGTTCAGTCATTACTGTGCTTATCCATTTTATTGCTCATTTTGTAATTCTTAAACGCCATAATGTGTTAAAAAATGAAGACGTCTCTTTTTACAGTGACGTATTTTAGCCAGTTTTTCTAGGCGCTCACTTTTGAAAGACGTTCTACCTCTCGGTGTACCCGTCAGTATCACAAGAACAGGGGTGGCGCCAGGTGGGGCGGAGAAATCCACTGCCGCGGGGCCCCCGTCGGGGATTTTTTCCATCAGCACCGTCGGAGAGTCTTCTTTGGTCTGTACGGTAAAGTATGTATAGTCTCCAAAAAGACCAGTCGCCCCAACGGTTTACTTGTTTTTGCTCTCAAAACGACAATTTCTATAGATTTAGGCCTGTTTCAATTTTCTTCCGTTCTTTCGTTCCATATAGCACAATAGTTCAAACCCTTCCACGCCTTAATTATACGTAGAGTTCACAGTTTTATGTAAAGGTCGGGAATTTTATCCCATATCGCATAATCTAGCTAATGTTCTCTTGTTTATATATGTCGTGTTGTACGTGACAGTAAACAACTCGCGCACGGAGGTGGCTATTTCGTCAAGCAGGAGTGGATTCTATACAATGCATGTCATCCGCGATAAGGCCTAACCGGACAATTGATCTGTTTTTGCCCTACGTGAGTGTGATACATATCCTATTTTGTGTTGGCCTAGCCAAAAATTTTCGCGCGCTTTGAAATTTACAAATTCAAATTGCCGAAAAAACACTAAATGAACAAGCAACTCTGCACTTCAAGTAGGCCTATATACGTCTTTTATGCAGAACATGCCATATACAATGACACAGTAAGGTATAAAGGTTTTTTTTTTCAAATCGCCACTTCTCCGCACTCCTTGTCGACATCGGGGCTGTTGGGGTTGCCTGTGCTTCGGGTCGCTGCACCCCGGTTGGGGAGCCTAGTCCCCCTGTCTGGCAAAGCCTGGCGCCACCCCTGCACAAGAGAAAGAGAGAAAAGTGGCACCAGACAGTTGGAAATAATGGCACGCTTGGCTCATATGTGCATACTTAACGGCTTCCTGAGGCTATCTTGCTATGGCTATGTATAGGCTTTAGGTAAATACATTTTAGCTTTTCTGTAATTACAAAGTGTCAAATGTTCTAAAAGATAAGAGAAATGTATCGCGGTTAAATATATCCCTTGAAACAAACTTTCTAGAGCATCCGAAACACTAAAATGCCTCGAGATTCCGGGAGTTACACCTTCGGGTCCCCACTGGGCATTTGCGCCCAAGAACCCCACTAATCATTTAAAAGTCATATAACATTTATAGTAATGCATGAATTGTATTTTTCATGATAGTTTACGTGATCTGTTTACATCTCCCACAGTAATTTGCCTTTCTAATGCATGGCTAAACAAGTCAATATGTCATTCTTAAAATAAACTTTCACAAACAATTTTTAAGTAATAATAGTTTTTCTCGACAGGGTAATTTTACACTTCGTTAAGAGCCTGTTGTATTATCCAAGGGCAGTAGCGGTTGTAAGAATATTTTGGGGGGAGAGGATGAAATATTTGGAGTCAAGGCGCCTCGTACAATATTAACCCAATAACCCATAACACCAATGGTCGAGTGGTTCAATGAAAATTATATGGATAACATTGGTCAGATGAAAGGATGCTGTATGTCGTCCACAATACCATGAATCTCTTATTTTAACTAATATGTTATTTTTAATGAATGGAAATCTTGATAAACATGGGGGCTTTCTGTGCACCTAGGGAGAGCCTCTTATATCCAAGAGCTATACGTATGCAGGTTGAGAAATTGGTAAGATGCTTTTAAAGAGTTTCATGGTTGGCATTTTTCAGCCCAAGACAGAAACTTAAAACTCAAATAAACTAACCTAAACACTAAATCGTTCCTAATGTGATGGCAGGAAAACCTTTGTCATTTGGAAAGGTTCTCGCTTGTTTTCACTTTTCTTTTCATTCCTCTGGGTATTTACTCAATGTCTTTGTGGGAAGTTTATGATTTTTGCCTAGAGTTTGGAAGTACCCTGCAAGACTTTTCCTAAAAGTTCTTTTGTCTTCATGTAGATGACGTCCAAGGGACTCTCTCAATCCCAGACATCTTTCTGATAAATATGGTTTGATAGCTTTATCCTTATTGGTCATTTGTTTTATTAGAGGTCAGTTTAATTGTTTAAAACCTTTTCTTTAACCATTTTCCGGTCTAGGGATACTACACAAATTGTCTGTAGACCTATCAAAAGGGCATCGCGAATTATTAGATTATATTCAGTATGACGCGTCAGCCTGTCTCTCCGTCGGCATATGCATGCCGGCCTCCCTTGCACAGAGTGTTGCTATTTTTGTTAAAGAACAGCCGATAACCCTGTGCAAATTTGTTGCATATTCAAAATATCATACACTACCTTACAAAATAGTGCAGAAAACCCCATTTTGCTGGAAGTTTTGATCCTTTTTCTTTTCCAATCGTCACTAAAGTTTTTCTTTCGATTTTCTAAAATGTTTGACCGTTATCTATTTTTACCAAATTACGTCATCTGTTTCAATTATTCCTCTCTAAAACTGGAGATTGTTGCCGTGCAATGAACCTGGGGACGTTGGTTCCTTCACAAGTTAAGACTGAATCCTCAGCTCAGCTCAAGATACACGTATCCAGAAAAGACAAGAACGGCAAGATTTAGTGGTCATTGTCACTAGTTGAAAATCACCTATTAATTTTTACGCTAGTCAGTCAAATTAGTCGAGAGAGGCGCCATCTTGACTAGTTTAGGTTTTCAGTGAATGGCTAAAGGTATCAGTATAAAATTCGATGGTAATTAAAATAAAGTTCTGATTCGAATTGCACCCAGCACTTATATATTTGGGATTAATTCACCAGTGTGTTTTTAATGGTTAAATTTATATTATGATTATCAGTGGTGTATTTAGGGAGGCATTGGGCCATGCCCCTTCACTGTTGTCGATTTTTTAGTACCTAAAATACGTAATTTTTTTAACACATGGCATGCGGTGTGATAATCGATGCATGCCTACATGATATGTACATTAACATGTTGAACGCGCGTGGATCGCGAGGAAAGTTTGGTTATATTTTTCTTGCAAGTCGCGTTAGCGCCCCCTCCCTCAAATCAACTTGGGCTCCCAGGCTCATGGCTACGACTAGACCCACCGTGGCCACGGCCCGCATACAGTTATTTGCACACTTTACCCTTGTAATTCACAAGTTACTGCATTTTTTAGGGAACTTTGGTTGCGACACCTTGCGACTTCTGGCGAGTTCTTGCGATCACTCTCTCACACTATGCGACTTACGACCACTTACGACCTCTTGCGGAGATCACAACCGTATCTACATGCAAGGGC
Source organism: Holothuria leucospilota (assembly GCA_029531755.1). Classification (NCBI taxonomy): domain Eukaryota; kingdom Metazoa; phylum Echinodermata; class Holothuroidea; order Aspidochirotida; family Holothuriidae; genus Holothuria; species Holothuria leucospilota. The sequence goes on along the minus strand of CM055973.1, from coordinate 33,651,404 downwards.
GGAGACAAATAATCAGTTCTGCGTGGAGAGTCGGTACGCCACCCGATTTTGTATATATTCAGTTGTACAAGCTGTGAAGCTGAGCAGGGAATCTTGCTACATTTGCCATACAGTTCATGGTCGTAGGAAGTAAATCAGGTTTCTGAAAATGCAAAGGAAAATCAAATCTGAGAAAGCTTAGTTTGGATCCTATAATCTGTAAAGAATAGAACATAAAATTATGCTATGTGTGGGTTAAACAAATTCGTCCTCGAGATCTTATGCTCGGCTAGGTAGCTCTTTGAAGTAGGCATATCTAATATTTAAAGACACACTGGTAATACCCCTTGAAAGTAATTCGTAGAAATCCCAAGTAATCCCATATAACTATAGTTCTCTTCATTCGTTTCACAGCATTTAGCTGTCTGGACAAAGGTACAAGGTAGGCTATACCGAATAGTAACAGACTGGTCTATTTCACGTCAAGGAATGCTGACTGTACAGATGTAAAAATTCCTTTCCTTTTGTTGGTATTCGCGAACTATTTCGTTGTTATTCATTTTGTAAACTATTTTTCTTGGAAAAGAAAAAGAAATATTAACCTTATTTGATATACGGTATAACAGCACAATTAAGTCAGTTGGCAAGAAGACTTTTAATCTTAACGTTCTGAATCAACGTCGGTCAGTATACAGTAATCAGCTCCCTGAGCTTATATTATGGCCGTCTCTCGTATTGGGACGGTGGTCATGACAAACAAGATTCCTTGTTGGATACCCATGCAGTATTCCTTTGTAGGCAATCAAGTTTATCCTTGCATTTAGAGAACTAAGACACAAGAGAGGCAGGGAAGTTGCAGAGAAGGGATGGATAAGGGAGTGGGGAGGGAGAGGGGTTTTAAATTGATGGTACCTGGGAACGGTTTTAAAGCCTTATCTCCATTTTCCTGCGGCTAAAGAGTAGAAAACGATTCTTTTTCGGAGGGGGTGACTTTGAATTTATATCTTGACACTCTTTCTTCAAAGTTAAGTAAAACTAGACCCCACCATTTCAACGTGACAGTTTGATGATTTGATAATGGGACAGCCGTATCCCAGTCCACTACGGATTAATGGAACAGCTCAACGTATGCCCTAGATAGGAAATTTGCTTACGTCTCTCAAACGACGTTTAGCCTTGCATATCTAACCCAGCTTCAATTTTATATTTTTCATGTTCAACTACGATACGTTATTTGCTAAGTAGTACTAGAACAATGTTCTCCCAATTAGTTATGTGAGTGTTATATCAGGTCACACCTCTTTGTTCCGACGTCCCTGTGTTTCGACACACGTATAGGCGCATTACTCTCAGCTAACCCTAACTTAACCCTTATCCTTACACTGACCTTCAATTTGTCGGAATATAAAGAAAGTCGGAACAGAGAGCAGTCCCATTATATTATAATGCCCGGTAAAATCCTTATCTTCTTCCATCTCGAGAACTTCTCATGAGAAGCGAATAGAGATTTCACCAGATTGCTTAGATCTAGCCCTCTTTCACATGTCAAATGTAAATATTGCTGAACCTTCCCTAGTTATTCCATTTCTTAGACCTTTTGATGTAGCTGCGTTGGTGAATAGTTGGTATTTTCTTTATTTTAACATAATCTGTGTCACTCAACAGCAAGGATAGGAATCGAGTCACAGGTTACTAGGGCCCTCTGCATGGTCGAACTTCGAACAAAGCCGCATGGAAGGAATTTTAAAAGAAGGGTCTAAGCTCAAATCAAGTTTTGATATGTCAGAGGGGTACTTATTCTGAGCATTCTGGTGAAATTTGCTTAAAATCCGATGTGTGGTTCTGAAGATATTAGCATATACAGTTGTCACATTTTCAACACAAGGTGAACTTGAAGCAAGCACAAATGACGTCACGTCCTCACATTAATGAACAGACTTTTGTGTTTCTTTAAACTTTACAACCAATTTTCTCTCCCACAATCACATGTTATCGGAATGTGATTGCATGAGAGGCATAATAATTTTACAAACTTTACATTCTACATGGGGAGGTCCTATCCCTATTAACTTCAAGGTCAGCACAACAGACTGAAAAAAGCAAAGCAAACAAAGCATTTCTCATCAATGTGAGGAAGTGATATGATACCTGCTTGCCTCAAGCCACTATGGGTGACAAATGTAATAACTTCATTTGCTGATATCTCGAGTTCTAGGCTATATGTCCGATTTGAATGAAAGTTTCACCAAATTTCGTAGATGTAGTCCTCTTTCACACGTGAAAATTAATTTTTTGCTTAAACCCTTTTAATATACGAAAGATGTCACCATTGTCAAAGATACTGATTTAAAATCTTCTTCCACATCTTTCAAAAGTGATAGGGATATGGAGGGGTCTCGATCAGAATATCATATGTCTAGTAAAAATCAACCATGGCTTTTCGTCCTTAATTCCACCATGGGGTAGTGGCAAGTCCATGATTCCACCAACATTTTCAGTTGGAGAGATCATACAGAAGACAGAAGGTTGTGAGTCCTTAACCCACAATGAATAAAGCCTATCATATGGTGGTTTTAAAGGGCGCCTAAGAGATTAGATGTTGTTCGCTGACGTCACGGCGTCTTTTCTTTTGCTCTGAGGGTTCACCGATCTATTGCGTGGCCTGATGACAAATCGCTTCCCCATAACAAGCGAAAATGACATTAAAGGGGCTCATGGACAGATGGAGTTGATATCCATTATTCTGTGACGAGTTTGAAGGAAATCATTCCATGATAATGTTTCTAACTAGCCTCATTACTCATGCAGCACTTCCTCTAGTTACGGAAAATGCAAGAAATTGTAGTTTTTGTGGACAGGGGTTGCATATGATTAACACCTGATGGTAAAAAGTGTCTGGTCACGAGTTTGAAATAAATGACTTTAATCATTAATTACCGCATCATTGCCATTTCAGTTGTGTGTTAGATGTTCAGAATCTCTTAGCTTGACCATTTACCATCAAAATGTGAGTAAAACTCAACAGATGTGACAAAATCATTTATTTTGTGAACCAACTCAATAAGCCCCTTTAAGCGCCTATCGGGATGTTCTGCTCAGGGTTGGCGCTAGGTGAGGGCAGTGGGCTATTCCGACCGTCAGGGAAGGCTGACCCCACCTCCACTCATTCTGGCGTGAAGGAAAGTTTCCAATTTCGTCGGAGAGCCTTAAAGGCTAGTGTAGAGTTCGTGATCCTCGACGGCGATCACTCTCCCCTACGACGGTTTACTTGTTTTATGAAGTGAAAGAGGGAAAATGTTTCAATAAAACCCCAAATTTCAAATTTTTATCAATAAAAACATTAACTTCTGGGAGCGATAACCACGCCGGAAGTTTTATGTTTATCATTCTTCCGATTACTCGTCACAGTCGTCGGGGCCAAGGGCTGCACCCCCGTTGCACCCCTCTGAGAGTCTGGCCCTTTGTCTGGAAAATCCTGAAGGCACCCCCGGTAGTGCGTTGCAGTAATTGATTTTGTAATTGAATTGTTTTGGTGACTACTTTGTGATTGACAGTAATCCAAACAGCATAGCTTCACTCAGCGGCGGCGCCGCCAGGCTTTGGTGATTGGGGGGGGGGGCACAACAGATGATGTCGTAAAGCACTTTAGTTAACCTCCCGTCTGCGCAAAATGCGTTTGTTTTTGTGTTCCCTGCGTTCGTATACACAGTGGGGATCCTTCCTTTGTCAGGTGTCACTCCACTGAGGTGCCGTCCTGGGGAGGGGTCTAATGGGAGGGGTGTCCCCTTCTCTTTGAGAAATTTTTGTTTATTTAATGTTGCTTAGATGCAAAATGGTGTTATCTTTTCGATATTTTTGGAGGTGATCACACACCTGTATGACTGGAAAATGTCCCTAATTCTAATTTTTCCGACTGGCTGGATGTTTTTTCCAGCTGAGTGGCGACGCTTAAATATTCCCTTTTTAATGCTCCCTGCGTTTTGTATACAGCAGTGGGGATCTTTCCCTTGTCACTATATAAAGTTGCCGTCCTGGGGGAGGGGTCTAAGGGGAGGGGGAGAAATTTTTGCTAATTTTAGGTTTCTTAGATGTAAATTGGTACTATCTTTGGAATATTTTTGGAGCTGATCATTATGTTGTCTAAGAGAAGAATACGTTGTCAACAAACCTCCTGAAGACTCCCTCTTGGCTACTTTACCGCTTTCTATTCAGACAGTTTTTACCCCAAAATACGTGCGTGGAGTTCACAGAAACATTGTTGGACTATAACGAATTTTTTCCTCCCCTTCATTGTACGTGCATTCATCTAAGGCTTGCAGATACCTGCATGGGGCCTCCTGGAAGGTCTGGATCAAGTACATAAAATGGAACAATGACATAATGCTTATTACCTGGCATCCAAGTGATAATTATAGAGTATGACGCAGAGCACTTTAACACTATCGTATTTTTACTAATTTTGAACGAAAATCCAGATGAACAGCTTCCAGCAATGGGGAACGGGCAGCAGGGAGAGTATAGGTGCAGGAAGGTGATATTAGACCTCCCTGATAGGTATAGCAAAAGGGGTAAAGGACTAACAAACGCGTTTTCAGAATGCTTTTTTGTCGTAAGTGTATTAAAAATCACCATTTATCAGAGGCGTAGCCAGGAATTTGTCAAGGGGGGAGGGGGGGGGCGAAACCCATAGACAGGCTCTCAGCGTTTCGCGCCACCGCTGGCGCAAAGCGCAAGAAAAGTTTGCCCCAAAATGCCTCCCACATCGCTGAAAATGGCACTTCCCAGGCCTATTTACCGCATATTAAATAGTGGAAATACTAGCAATATTGCAAAAGTAACCATTGAAAATACCAAAAATATGTTCAAGGGGGGAGGGGCTGCCCCCTTCGTCCCCCTTGGCTACGCGCCTGCGCGTAGCCAGACAAGGTACTATAGGGGGGAAAATTTTTCCAGGGGGGCGAAAATTTTTTCAGGGGGGCCAAATGTGTACAAATGTATTAAGTCAATGGTAAAATTCAAACTCTCTAGGGGGACCAAAAAAATTTCATGGGGCTTTGCCCCCTGCCCCCCCCCCCCCACTTGACTACGGGCCTGCGCGCCTGCCATTTTTACCGATAATATGATGGCTGCACGCAAAGCGCTCGGTAATTTTTATTAAAAATGCATAACGGCAAATACGTACTTTCAAACTTTCCAAATCATGCTACAACAACTTAGATTGAAAGATCCCATATTGATGCTAGGCCCCTACAGATGTTGTTGTTATAGTTCCATGTATTATTACCTTAATAATGGTCATGAGATGGAGTGCAAACCGTAAAGCATGCGCGAGAAGCCCGCGAACTTTTTCATTTAATAAGATTTCCATGACAAAACCTGCATTCAGAATCTGCATCGAGACACTTTCATTTGCCCAACAAAGCTACATACCACTCAAAAAGCCAGTCTTTTACCTGGTAATTCGTGAACAGCTTTCAACTTTTGCTGCTGTGCTTCTCCGGGAGTTACTATCGGAAGATATTGATAACAGGAACATTGTGGTAAGAGTTAAGCGAGCGGAGCGCGCTAAATTTTTGATAGTTTGCTAAGGATTTGCGTAAATTCTGATAGTTTGGGAAACTTTTGTGATAGAAAGTTATGAAACAGATCCATCACTCGGTTTAAGCACACCTCACCCTTCCCCCTCAGAAATCTATAGCTTAATCGCCTTTTGGAATCATTTAAAATTTTCAAAAAAATTTCATTGGGGGCACGGGCCCCCTATGCCCCCCGTACCGGCGCCACTGGGCCTTCACTGGTACGCTGGTCAATGATGTCTTGTGAAGTCAGTTGTGTTTTCAAGCTCACACACAGTATGATTTTGTGGATGTGGCCTTGAGCAATTAAAACTCAGTACAAGCTACTGTCTGAGCGAGGTTCTAAAACAGGTGATTTTGTTTAAATTGGAGGAAGGTCTAGATTCTACAAGTTAACCTACATCAAGGAGAACTTATACTGTCTGGGGATAGACGGTAGAGTGTGGACAACGAGCCTTGACGCGAGCGTGGACTAGCTCGATCCTTCTTTTGTAAGTTTCAACAGGATTAGATGCCATTTTCTAGTATGACCAGGAACATTTTGTAAATCAATGAAAGTGCAGATTACATATTATGCTTGGTATGATGACAACGCTACTCAAGACTTCGGTAACACTTTGGTAGGCTATTACAAGTTACAATATTTTCTTTCAAACGTGAAATGAGTTCACAGACTTACGCCAGTGTTTTTTTGTATATCAAGGAAAACGCTTCCTAAATCAAGGGCGGCAATTACGGAGGGAGAGGGGTATTTGGTTGGGGACGAACGACCCCTCACAGGCCTAATATTTAGTCAACAACCATAATTTTGCTGAACTGGGAGTTTGACACAATAGTCCCCAATGATTTGGTTGAAGGGGGCGGATTATCTGTGGCATTCTGGAGAAAACTAATACTTGCTGTAGACTTTCTGATGACTCAGAGGTCATGAAAAACAATTTTCAGGTGCGCTTCGCCAACACCTATGAGAGTGCATGTTCGCAGATTAAAGACAATGGGCAGTCGCCCCAAATTTGCTTTGAAAAATCAGCAAACTCTTGCAGATCTACTCTTATTGCATTACAAGCACCTCTGAAGACGTTTTGAACATAACTATTACAAACAATAGGTAATAGAGCAAGGAGAAATTCTCCTTGAGTTTCACAATTCACCAACAAAAACATTGTCACATGATGAAAATAGGCCACTCATGAACTAGAGTGACGGGGCATACTAACTCTGATTGGGGTGACTGCATTTTCCCTTTAACAACACATTCGTAGACACCAGTGCTGTAGTCGAGTCCCCACCTTCCAACTAAGTCCGAGTCCGAGTCCTCACCTGAAGATTCCGAGTCCTACCCACTTCTGCACTAGTACAATGCATGTACAGTCGTTGACATAACCAGTAAAACTCTTGCCTATGGATATAAACGTAAACGTGATAATTATTCCAGCATTCCGAAAAACCTTCAGACTATGATTGGTATTTTTTATATTACCGAACTCCCGGTATTTTTGAGTACCGAAATTGTAACCGGTATTACAGATTTTCGTTTCGTCGGAATGAATATATTCGATATATCGGCATTACGTTGAACCCTAAAAAAGCCGGAGTCCCCAAAATCTCACACACCCACATATCTCCCGCGTCATTAGAACCCCGGTACTAACTGAAACACATCAATGCGCGTTAGCAGAGTGGTCCTCTCTTTCACTTCAGTCCTATAACATATAAGCGCAACAATGTTGCCGAAGCTCAGCTTTTCCTGTTGACCTAAAAGTCTGCAGTCAATATTTCGGTTGGGTCTGTAACTCATACGTACGTTAGAAAACAAAGAGATAAATGTAAATGCAATGAAATATGTATTGAACTCCTGAAGTCTCTGAAAGACTAAATCTGGTACACAAAGTTAACTTTATATACTGCACAGATGTTAGTATACAAGTAATGAATGTTTATGAGTGTGCTGCTGTGTGGATCTCATTTGTTTTCCATAATTGGACTCAGCTAGTAACTTCCGACAAAGAAATTTTACAAATGGTTAAAGGTCTTAAAAGCGATATTTTGCCCCAAAGATATTCCTTGAACTTGTCCAGGGACAAAAGTTCAAATGCGTGTTGCCACTATGATTTGGATAAACCAAAACTGCTCAATTGCTCAATATAAAGGGATAATTTCCAAATCATGTAAATTCTTTACGCGCCTAATTCTGAGTACTCTTTAGTACCGTTTTCCCCTACAAAATTATTTTACTGCAGAATATTTTTATGATTGGGATCTACGAGGTATAAATCGTCGATCGCTTTTAGGACCGGTGAATGTGTCGCAACAGGCCGGAGGGTAACTACAGTTCGTAGAGAGCGTTGGGAAAATATGCACACGTATACTAAGTCTAAGGCTATTGAAATATCCGCATCCCCCATGGCTTCCCCTTACCAACTTGGTGGGGCTTTCGGCAACGGAGAACAAGACGGAAGCGGTTCCTGCCGTGTCAACGTCCATGTGACTGCACTAGGCTCGTAGCCTGACAAGGTCCGTACTGAATGGGGGGGGGGGGGAATGGCTTCCAGGGGCTAAAATATTTTTAAGGGGGCCAAATGTGTACAAATGCCATTAAGCCAATGACAACTTGAAAACTTGCTAGGGGGCGAAAAAATTTCAAAGAGGGATTCGCCCCCTTGGCCCGCTTGGCTAAAAGCCCGAGCTGCACAATTCCTGCCTCTGAGACCGACATATGGCACACGCCTTCAAGAAGCACGTTTTCCTTTTCAAACCGAAACTTGTTTTTGGAATGTTAGCACAACCGTCAAGCTTAAACCGTATGAAGTATTGCATTTTCAGTCAACGTGCTATGTTCTTTGTTTAAAAGAAAGGGGGTGGGTTCCTCTTTCCTTTACGACATTTCCTAGACAACATGTGACAATATAAACTAATTTGCTATTAAGGAAAGATAAGTCATTTGTTTACCTTTCATACTAAATATTTTTGTCCAGAAATGTTAAGAAAAATGTTTGTAAAGGAGATACAAGGAGATTTGAAAGATTAAGGTAATGTTTACAAATAACTTGAATCTTAAGGCGACTCAGTGCATATATTCTCTTTAAACTTTAAGCCAAGCTCCTAAAACCATTCAGACATCAGGCTAAATTGAATACTTGTTTCTGCCTCAACACAAAAATGTGTATAGACCTAGCTTATACCACTGTTTCGCACAAGGCCACTTATTCTCAAGAACTTGCACAACTTTCAAAAGTCCGCTATTTCTTTTCGAGGAGGCCTAACCATCCAACCAATTTAGCTAGTCTATTATTAAAACGCCAGAATGAGATCAGCTCCATACGTTTACGTAACGCCTCCTTAGTAGGCTGTACAGTATATTCCGTATTCATGTCATATCCCTGGTTTGGAAAGCAAAGAGCCGAGCAAACACAGTCTGACATAGTGGGGTATCCCAAGTACGTTATTCAAAAATCGATAATTGTAGTACTCTGTCGTATTGATGTGAAACCCCGTAGTCAAATGGTCTAATTGTCATATGTACCCAACACACTATCGATGTGGCGTACCCACACTAAAATTAACTGATTTACATAATTTGCACACCTGTTAGGTAATTGCTTGCTTTCAACAACAGTGAACAAGTGTGTTGCTACCTGAGTTGAAGGCGTGTGATGAGTGTGATTATAACATGAACTTCGATAACACCAGCACACTTCCACATTTCTTGTATACAGCTGGTCACAATTTTTTAATACGAAAAAAGTTCCTTCGAAACAAAGTTCATTAGACATGAGTAGGTCTGACATTGAGCTTAAGAAAATCATTAAAATCATATACGTAATCATATACAAAAAAAAAAAAAAAAACGCTGAAAAAGAGAACGATTAATTTCACTGCTTGTACCCATTGAACCACATGAAGTGGAAGTAGTACCACCAAGTTACGTCATAGTTCTAAGTAGAAATATATATTTTACACAGGGAGAGTTTTAGTTATGTGATCGTTGAATTTATGCCTAAAGGGTAAAGAAAGAGCCTTCAATACATTTTTCAAATTATTATGACAACACTAAATTTACCGCATCTTTCCTGACAATCACAATATCTCATAGAAAATATTATTTGCCAGAAATATACCTATGGTATAATACAACGAACCAACATGTCTCATGAACCTTCGGGAAGGGGGAGCTAAACCGAGCCACATAATGGGGAAAAACATGCACATCAAATAACATGTCAGTTTCTACCATTGTACAACTTACCAAAAAAGTAAATATTTACGTGCTCCTCCCTCATACACTTCTCTTACAACTACTGTTATGTTATCTAAACTGGGATAATATAAATCCTTCACAACGAATCACCTAATTAGTGTTAGTATGATCTGAATCTCATTAGTTTGCACAAAATATTCCCGAAGATGGGGACTTCGCCAGAATTTGTTTCAAAAAGTGTTGTTTTCATGCCTTTAATGATTGCAGAAACGAAAAAAATTTAACTTTTGTTCAGCACAAATTGAACTATCTATATGAAACATATTATCAAGATTGGTGCAAAACTGAAAGACAAGTAGGGAATTTTACGTTTTCAAACAAAGCCCGCTCCTGAGGTCAAATAGCAATCAAATTAATCAAACAGAGTCGCAGCATACAGATATCACTTTTGCTAACGTCTTTATTAAATTTCAGCCAAATCTGACGAAAACAGCGAAATATCAGGCAAAAAACGCAAATCTTTTGGTGACAGACGTTTGCCGTGCACGACAGCAATAGCTCAGCCGAAAGCTTTCAGCTGAGCTAAAAATGTAGCTAGTGCTACTCTGATACCAAGGGCCATTTGTCATTCAAGTTTCAGCATCTACACCAGTCTATTCTTGTCACTGATTTGATCGTGGCTAGCCGACGGTTTCCTCAAATGGTATTTTATCAGTTACTGACTTCACAACTGACAGGTGTAGAGGAAATAATAATGTTCCAATATCTAATGAACTCTGATCCATACATTTCCTGGTTGTATAAGCTGTCTGTATTAATCAGGGATTGGTTCCTCATTTTATAGTACGCATGGAGACACAAAAACCATCCTACTGATTAACCACTGCATTTACTGATATCCACACCTCTCGTAGAAACCACAAGCCGAACAAAGAGTTTGCAGAAATGGTCCGATGGTCTGTAAATTGTCTCTAGTTGTAGGGTTAATTATCTAACAAGGAAATTTTCATTAGGACAAAGGCAGCTTCGTTATTTATTGGTTATCATGCCATTCCAACGCTTGGAAATATTTTTTATAAATTAGTTTTTAGATCTAACTTTAATTAAAGCTGTGTTAAGTAGGCCTTGTACAGGTCAGTACAGCTAACTGGCAGAGCGCTTGTCAGGTTTTTCAAAGTGATGGGGGTGATGGGGTAATGGGGGGTGATGGGGGTGACGGGGGTGCATGACCATGGCCAGAACTGTTTTAAACGCGAATAACGAAACTCCAGAAGCGAGGGACCAGGAGCTCACTTAAAATCGCTTGAAAAAGATGGAAACCATATGATCAGTGTTGAAATCTGAGGCATATCTCCACTATTTTACTCCATTAAATGGTTATTTCTACCATTGTTTTAGTTTGATTTTATTGAATCAATTATACGGCACGCCATGAAATCAAACATGTGCATGTTATTTCCTTTAGATTTCTGGAAAAAATGTGATGGGACAAGCCCCTCCCTTTTCAAAAGTTAAGGGGAACATGTCCCACGTCTCCTGGCACCTGTTGACGCTCATGGTCAACCCAGGTGGGGGACGGTTAGCGAGAGCTCTGCCCACCAGGTTTTGGTTTAACCGTGAAAACATGACACCTTTTCTTTCCGAAGAATTTTGAGTGATAACAAAGCAGAATTGTGCTTCTAGGAGCACGATCTATCTTCTCCTCAGTGTTAGTAGAAAAGGGAGTTGTTACGTAACAATTCCCCGGTTAGATAAAGGTAAACAGCCGGTGAATTTTGAGCGTGTACTTCTTTGGCTGGAGTCAAGTAGGTTGTCGGATTTTCTTTCACAACATCGACTGATTTCCCATTCAATTCAGATTTTGTTAGTCCTCAAATTACTTGACATTGCTCTGGTCGAAATAGCATATAGGGAAATAAGTTCACGATAAGTGTCACTATATTGTTCACAGGTGTACGAGTCGGGAGGTCTGGGAGTCGGCAGACACATCTGAGTAAGATTTATTGTCCGATTTTGGGTAAAAAAAGTTGATTTACAGAACTAGATTCATGTCACGATTGATTGCCTGTTCGGAAAAATGTCAGGGCAAGGACCTTCACCTTGTTACACATTTCCGATACGTTTTCGTTTCATGATTATTGGTGGTACATGACGTAGTATATACCAATGAGTAGATCACCGGTATAAATGTTCAGAATACAGAAAACTGAAGCCAGACATCCAGATGCAAAGTCCCTCATTGTCAACTTCAGTGAGCGGAATGGGTAAATACATAAGCATCATAGGAAGCTGTTCTCGACTGGGGGCTGAACCTTGCTTCGAATGGCGTTCCTGGGAAGGGAGGGAGGAGGGGTTTCATCCTCCTCTTTGGAAAAAAATTAAACATTTGAGGGTATTTATGTGGATTATTTACATACGAAGTATGCAATTTCAACAAAATATCCTTCTTGACATATCTTGTTTAGGTGGTTTCCTCAGTGTGACCTCTGGTAACCTCAAAGGAGCTTTGACCTCCATCAAAGTATCTAGTAACCCCACTGAACTCAATGTGGAGAAAGTCCATCCTTAGTGAGAGATGCCTTCTCGAGGAATGGTCTTTACGACGTTTTCACCTCAAATGACCTTTGAGTTCCGCCCAAATCAATAGGCGTCTTTCATTTAAGGGAATAAGCAGTCGCCCTAAGAAGTCAGCGAACAAAAGAGCTATTTATGAATTATGATACTGCGGGGTGAACTTATTCTAACTGGACTTAATGCATTTCAGCAAGGAATCACTAAGTCTTTAGGCTATCTGGTTGAGATATGTCGTTGAGTTCTTCACTATTTGACTTCCGGTGACCTTTGACCCCCAAGAAAAACGAGGCTCATTTTGAGCTAAATGCGGAGTATCCAAAAGCTAAATATGAGATCCATCAAGGTTATACCCTTCATAAGATATCTGAGGTCACCTCTGCTGATCTCATATGGCCTTTGGTCACCGCCAAAAGTCAGAGAGATTGTTTCTCTATACATAGCATATCTATACATAAAAAAATCTATATACCAAGGATGAAACTTTTCAATCATTACTATTCTAGATGTCATTTCAATGTTTTTAGGTTTTGGGCGCTCGTGACCTAAAACGATCTCTGATCGATAAAACAACAGGTTCTTCTTCTTAATATGGCAAATCTTTACTACAAAGAATCAAAAGTATCCATTATTCTTATCTTGAGATACCGTGTTTATTTTTCAAGCTAACTTGGAATCACAAACACACATAGATGTTTTAGGTGTCAATCGGGGATCAACGTTTTTAACCGTGAAAACGGGTGATGTCCCTATTGCAGGTGTGTCCACACTTGACTAGGAAAAACGCTCACGTACCCGATTTACACCTACTACATACGCACATACACACACGTACTCACACATGCGTACACGCGTCATCGTTAGTTCATAGACTCCTCACACCTTCTGCAAGGAATCCGATTGAAACGAGGGATCGGACGATTTGAGCACAGGCAAAAAAATTTCATTATTTAAGTGAAGACATGTATTGGGCGACCTCCCTCTTGAGAGTGCAGGGAACACCCCTTTAGGCCCCCTCCACTTTCAAGTATGGATACCATAATTCATATTGTTTGCAACATGCGAATACAATGCTTTTCAAGGTATTCTCAATTATCCCTGTATATTACATATAAAGACCACTTTAATTCATATCAAAACCTTAAACGATTTTCGAGCGCTTTTGATATCTTGTCTTTCCATTTTCCTTTTAAGTACGAAAGAAGATAGGATAAGTTTAACTTAATATTTGCATTTTGCACCTTTGTTGTATTTTTATTTATTTTTTGTTTTTTGTACTTTTCCAGTGCGCCAATATCTAGGCAATCTTAATCAAAGGCGCAGCACAGTATTACCTCTGCTTAACGATAAATTGTCCCGGAGACAATTCCTCCAGCGTGGCAGCAGCTCTAACGGCGCGCACGATGACACTTTACCTCAGAGGTACCCATTTAAAGGCTGGATGGAGAGAGGCAATTGAGATAAGGCGTTTTGTCCAACTTGAAGGACACAACGTAGTGACCCAGGCGGGGTAGACCCCGCAATCCTTAGATCACCAGTCCAACACCTTAACCAATAGGCCACAAAACTATGTGTGATCAAAGAATACGGAGGTTCTTGGAAGTCTCTTGCCGACATCTGCTTTTGCTGTAATTTTTTTTCGTTGGTTTCTTGACACTTTACTTAGAGTGGCAGCTCCCTGCTTAGAGAATCTTTTCTCCGGTGACTGATATTTACTACTGCCAAGTGAATTAGGAGTCAGTGCATGGAAAACACCCGGCTACAAGGCGGTATGTAGCCTGCGTTTGAAGAGATCATTGATCTGGTCTGTGCCAGACTCTTCACTATTGCAATTTCATTAAATGACATTACAACTAAGTTCCTATACCACTATTTAACTAGTATAGTGGCACATCAGGGGGACAGGGGCTGTGGTGACCTCGCTGGAGAATTTTCTATTTTCTTCGTTAGCCATAGTCAAGATAGTGGACATGATAAAACGAATATTCCTGACTGCGATCAGTCGCAAGGAAAGTTTACCTTTTGTTGCTCTCAAGGAGCCCAAATTCCTCAATACGAACAAGCTTTTTAGCGCGCCTGGGGTGCTGTGGAGTGTCTTTGCTTTAGTAAGGATTTTCTTTTATCAGTGCATCTAAACTCCATCTAGGTGCAAGATTTTCAAAGGCGGGGGGAACAATCCTCCCATAGTAGATTCCCCCTGGCGGTTGGTTCGATATTGTCCAAGTATTCTTTTACGGGAAAAGTTCCCTCAATCCCCATAATGCTGGTAAGAAAACGTTAGTTTACTTTTCTTTTGGAAGTGTATTAAATTTCTTCAAAATGAAACCTCAAATTGGAGAATGTTTAGATGCACCTTTAAGGCCTGGGAAGTGCCTTTTCCTGCAATCTGGGCCCCACTCTGCCCCAAAATTTTCTATACGCCATGGGCCAACTGATGGTGAACCCGGCTAAGATAGCATCACAAACACTTCCAGAGGCACTAACCATATATTTTCATTTCCCAACCCATTCGAAATACACCTGCCTACGCCTATGAAGTGTATGAAGTGTTTTTCCCGGTGAATGAAGGCGTACTTCAAGTTGCAATTGTACGAGGATTGATGGGTCTTGTTCATAAGACGAAGCCCGGGCCTAACCATGGGGTCCACGGTGGACGTGATGAGACTAAATTATGCAAGGATGCCCACAGCAGATGACTTCAAGGGATTTGCTAGTGACAAAATTAATGACTTCAAAAAATGCAGAAAATTTTCCTCTTCTAGGAGGTGAAAACCTCATCTCAATAGCTTGTAGCGTTTGGAAGATACTAATTTTCAAAGAAATGCAATTTTTTTCTGAAGATAAAGTGCATTATGGGAAATTTGTGATGTCATCGCGGCACATTAATATGATAGAGCATTGAATTTCTTTATGATATTGACACTGGTGTAGGGAATATTTAGCAATTTTGTTTGTTATGCAGTACATATGGTGCAGATTTATGCTAAACCTACATGGAAAGATATTCACACGTTCCAACAGTATCAAATTTCAAGGACAACAGGACATTCAATTATAAAGGAAAAGAAAGGAAATCTGAGGCAATGTGCCCACTTTACATAACAGTCTTGACCTTGATGAGAACTGGAGGTAATTCTTGACAAAAATAAGTAGTCTTTAATATTAGATATCTCGAGTTAGGAAAAGAGTATATCTACGGGGCTTAAAGGGTATGGAATGTTTTTCTCTTTCACTGGGACCCTTGAGAAAAGCCACTGGAAGATGCCTTTCAGTACCAGAGTCATGGCTGTAAATAGACCCTGATTTGTATGTAGGAAGCTTTAGCACATAGCATCTTGCTATGATCTCTAAATGTCATTTGAGTTACAGGAAGCAGTAATCAAGTTCAAATTCGTTGCAATGTTACACACACGCACACAAAGTTTCGACTCATCAACACATGTACAATAATATGCCTTATCTTATCTCAGTTCACCTTGCAATACTTTATTTCACATGACAGGAAGTAGCCTAAGGAAGAGTAGACAGAGAAACTGGAACGCATGCATGTAGAACCAGTACGTACACAAGTCTCATAAACAATTCTCAGCCGGAACATACCCGCGGTAGTTTACGATAAATTATTTACCCGGGCCACTAGCTACGGAACCATTAGAAAAGTAAAGCTGTTTTCTAGCTAGTGACATATCGCACTGGTGTTATAAAACAGCCGGTCGCAGAATTGTCGGGTACATCATGCAAGGAGCTATCACATCGGAGGGAAAAGCGGACGCAACTTTACAGCTTCACAGGAAATTAATGGGGACGGCCTGATCACTGACCCTACCTACCTTTTTACTGCCGAGGATTGGGCGTATTAAAAAATTCTCTCTTAAGCACCCAGCCCCTTGAGACGCCAACAAAATTCAAATCAATTTGTTGAATTCCTCAATACAAGCAAAATGGATTTAATTCTTTTTGTTTACTATTTTAGCCTATCTACCTGGTAGGCTATATAGAGACAGATTCCATTGTGGGATCCTTTACATCCGATTCCTAAATTCCCTCTACATTAAATCTACAAGTAGGCCCTTGGCGGTTTTATTCAGTTTCACGCATGGCAGCCGAGTAAACGAAAACAACCACGTTTTTCATCTGTTTTGTAATTTCGCCCGATATGCATCAGTGGTCAGAAAATACGGCAACACCCATGTAAATTGAACTCAATGGCCTATACTTACAACTTCAGCACTGTAAAATCCAACTTGGTGACGTTTCTACTGGAAACGCAACAATAACAAGGCCTTTCTGACGTAGGTAAAGAATGAAGTGAAACGATCGTAATTGTGACATTTGATAAATGTAAATTTGATTTAGTTACGGTTAAGTTCTGAAAAAGTAAAGTCGATGAGACTGCACAGTTCAATGTTACACCAAAGTGACGAGCTTGTGCCGTCATCATGGACGTTAATCTTTACTCATGTGGGGGGGGGGGGGCATAGCCACTTCTGACAAAAATTTACTGTGTAAAAGACTTATGTCGATGGGTGTATTTCCAAAATGTGGAGGACATGTCCCCCTGTCCCCCCACCACCAGGATTGACGCCCATGGCCGTCATTTAGGTGCAAAAAATGACTGTCTTGGTTAAAACAGGGGGGGGGGGGGACATCCCATGGCAGTTCCTCGATCTGAGAAATGAAAACATGACAGTTCGCAATCTGCACTAATATAGTAATCTGGTAATTTCTAGACCAGCATGCAATAGGTTCTACCATTTGTGCCAAACAAATTCATAAACAACATTACGCAAAACATTTTTCGAAGTATCGAGAGGAATACTGAAAGTAAAGCTGAAGTCCCAGTCTTAACTTATCAGAAGTAAGTGTGAGCGAGTGATGCGATCAACACGGTCCTCCTCAACCTCAGTTTGACCTTGAAAATTTACTGGTCTCAGGGACAATTGCTCGAACGTAACTGTTGTATTGTAAGGGGGATGCTCTCAACGTTAAGAAATTAGAAGCTCCCCTGCATCAGCTACTCAGAGTTAGGGGGTGGGGTTAGGGAAGGAGGAAACGTTATTGGGACCGTTATGGAGGTCTGGGGATCGTTTAAATTTCGCAGAAGGCAATTCCCAACGTGAGTATGAGTAAGAGCTTGTCTCTAAAGCGCAGTAGCAGTATGTGCCAGTTGACTAGATTGGCAAAGAATAATCAAACGTTACAACAAATTTGTATTTATCATTTATATTGTTTATTAAACTTCTATTGCAATCAGGAGTAACTTGCATAAAATTCTGCCTTGTATGGTTTTGTTCATTAGCTCTAAAAGGATTGAGACACACGTATATAGCCTACAGCACACCTTGACAAAAATCAGCTAAAAAGCTCCCATAAACTTAGTTATTACAAAAAAATTCTTTGTTAATTGAATATAAGATTAACATAAATACTACTATTGTTTAATGAATATTGTGGACGCACATTCAGTGTTTAATGAATAACATGGACGCGCATTAACGTTTGGAAAGGAATTCTTCCACAAAGCTACCTCTAACTTGATGAGACCCTGTCGCCGTTTTGACAGACATCAATTTAAGGGCTTACGATTCGCGTTTTCTATGGCGTTGTTCAGTTAGACACATGCAGCACATAAGATTGCATTACTGACAGAAGAATTCAAATTTGTACATTAAATGCCTACCTCTGAATTATCCTCGTGGAAAACTTTTCATTTGGTACTCTTCAGTACCTCGAGTAAGGTGTCAGGACACGGCCTCTTTAAAGAAACCTGCAATTTTCCCAAACTTTGAATAAATACAGCAGGTTTCATTAAATTATTAGGACTTACATAATCAACCCAATTTCCACCAAAAAATTGTCTGTCCATTGATGTGTAAAATTACACACTTAATGTACGCTACTACTGCCACTTTGGTTTGGAATCGTCGGGTCCAATAATTAAGCTAATGTGGCCTTTAAGGAGGGTTTTACCTTGAGAACCGGCAACCCATCTTTTCAGATTATTAAAAAGATTAAGATATTAAGATATTAAAAAGATTAAGATTTTCCAAACTTAATGGGCGTTTTTCCGTAGAATTTGCTGATTTACTCCAATAGTACTTCACTTATGTGTGAAAGGTTAAGCATAATTTGATAAACTAGAACTTTTAACAAACGGTTCATGGACGGAAATGTAGTAGTAAACTGCGGGGCCAGGTAACTCTGAAGCTTAAGTTACAAATACCATGAAAGGCTCGGATGACTTTTAAAACAACTATAGCACCATTTAAGAATAATCGTTCAGGCAGGATTTTGATATCTATTGTCAATATTTTATATCAGAAACACCTGTCTATAAACTGGCTGTATCGTATGAATTATATACATGATTCTACCAACTCGTAATGTAGGCCTATTCTTATTCACGTTCTATAAAGTGCAAAACATATGTAAGCAACGTGTTGCTAGACTATGTGTCAAGAACCAATAGTTTTGCTCATTTCAAAGTAGTTAGTCTTTCGATATTAGTTTAATATTCAATAAAATAACTTGATTGCAAGAGGAACCGCTTAAAACACTGTCTTGCCATCACAGTAGGCCTACTGATCTTTCACGGGTCAATATACTCTACAATCGAAATAACAGTCCTCAATATACTCGTTCAACCTTGTCACCTACACTGTAATTCTTACGACTTCTTCGGAATGAGAGGAAGTTTCACACAGATATGGCATTGACATCTCTCAAGGAGTTAGTGAAAGTCATTATAGCATGGAAAGTTGTTGGCCCAGTGCTACATATAGTGGAATGAGCTGTTAACGGGTCAATACACTGACAGAACAGAACCAGTATAGCATTTTCCGTCGCCCTTGGGTTAGAGCAGGGAGTTGCTAATAGCAACTCCCTTGTTAGAGTTAGATGAAGTTTTACGGCTCAGTTTCTAACAAGGGAGTGTCAAATAGCAACTCCCTGTTCTAACCAATTGGTTTAAGCAGGGAGTTGCTATTTGCAACTCCCTGGTTTAAGTCGGACCGGTCACGACCTTTTTTCCAGTTGTGGTTCACTGGCTTGTTTTCCCTACTCCATTGCTTATGCTGAGCACCAAGCACAATGGCAGTAGGTTCCATTTTTAAAGTCTTTGGCATGACCCGACCAGGAGTCGAACCCCAGATCTACCGACTGCAAGTCGGATGCTCTATCCACTTGACCATGCAGTCGGTCTTGAGATAGATCTGGTTCCTTATTTTGCATTTTACTAATGAATAAATGACAGTTTCACACAAGTAAAAGATATTGACATAGCCAAAGATTTGACTTAGGCGTAATGTGAGTGAAGCAATGACAGGCCAGGAAGTCCCAAGCACTGAAACCAACCAACCTTGTGTCATATATCTTCCTGGTTATGGTGGAGGTTTCTGCATGCGATAGCGCTAAGTTACCCTCAGTTACTTTACAAATTTTATATGGACATGAGAAACTGTCAAGAAAGTTCCAACTGACATCTATTGGCAAGATTCTGGCAAAAAATAACAGCTTAACAAATTTCAGAAAATCATTTAAACTACCAACTAGATGACTTTGTTGAACGGGTATGATACTGTAGTTAAAATGGATGATAAGTTCGTACCTCTTTCAGGCTAAATATCCTTCATAAAGCCAATCCACATAAATACAAAACTTGATGTGTTAAACATGAAAGACTGTACCTAAGGTAGGCCTGCGTTATTTTGCTCTCATTAACACTTCAGTTTCAAGAGTGAGGTAGTTTTTAACACTTTTTAGTTCATTGAGAAAGTAAAAGTCTCATATGACGTAACGGTCTTCCTAAAAATAAATACCGAGAATGCACACCCAGATCAGCAGCGGCAACACTCTGCTTGTAACAGTTTGAATTCATACATACAAACATCACTTAACACTTTTCCACATTATAGGACTAAGCAGTCGCTCCAAATAGTTTGAAATCATCTCACAAATTTCCGCTTGTTCCCTTTACAAATATTTTCATAATGTGTACAAACAGCAACATTTTGTATTGAATGTAAATTCAGTAGTTACTCTGCATGGTATGAATATTTCAGTAACAAAAACATTGCCACACTGACTGAACCAGTGATAAATTACCGGGATACCGGGGTACACTAATTCAAATTCGGGAGCTGCATTGTCCAAATATGTGTCAGTGTGCAAGCTGTCTCTTTCAAGGTTGAGTTATGGACTTTTGCGAATTCTTTTTACGCCTTCTTCCATGGAGGCCTTCGAAGCTTCTAACGTTCAGTTCCTTAGGTGACAATTCTTACAGGTTATGCCTTTCAAATTTTTTGAGTATGGTATGTAAAGTAAAAAAGAAAATCACCTTTATTACTTGTCAAGCAGAATGGAGGTTTTCAGTCCAGCGTAACATCGTTTGCCAGAATGACCTGAATATTTACAACCTTACACCATAATGACGGTTATACTCAGGTTTCTTACTGTTACATATACTTACAGGCAGTATTATAATATGCACATAAAGTTTGATGTGATCCCTTCCACACTAGTAAAACACACTGAGCCTACCCTCCAAATTGAGTTATACTAGTAAATCATTTTGAAATCAAAGATCTATATGTAGCCTAGGTAGAAACGGTTGTAACTCGTTTTAAGAAGACGAGTAATTAGGATCTCTTTATAGAACTTATGTAATATGGTGACACAGAACAGAAAGTGTGCCCTCCGATACAGGCAATTAAGTGCGTATCATGGCAACTTACACCAACAAATGCAGGCAGCTGATTAGTGCTTGTCGCGGCCGGTAGGATACGCGTGTTAAGTCTACTTCGCGCGCCGTGCTTCATTATGTACCGTACCCTCCAAAATGAAGTCGCGTGAGGTCAGTGCATGATGTCTATATGAAAGCATGACAAGAATCGCAGTCAAAAGACTTTTGGTTTCATTTCAACCACTCTCCGAGTCTCCGTGTAGTCTCCTAAAAAGAAAGGTGTACTTACAACATATATAAGGTGTTGTTCATATCCTAAGAGGCCTATTAAAAATGATGTGGGGAAATATTTGAGAGGCAGACATGCTTAGGCACTTTCCTTACCAAATATCCACTATGGTGTTACGGCTTTTCAGCCTATTCGGCTTTTAATATGGAATGTGATGGATAATGCAATTTTAACAAGATCAGTCTCTAACAGAATATGGACAGTGTCAATTTTCATTGGAAACTGCACACTTCAGTGGTGGTGCCAGGTGAGGGGACAGGGCCATGACCCCCCTCGGGGAAATTTTCCATTCTCGTCGGAGAACCGTAATGGGTACGATAAAATACGTCTTCCCTGAAGACGGCCAGTCGCCCCAACGATTTGCTCCACTTTGATCGAAATAAGGGGCAAATTCTTTACTAATCCCAGATTTTCCAAGCCCAAAATTTGCAAAATTTCTTCAAATGGGAATCAATACTTTTCTGCGCGTTTCGTCCCCCGAAAAGATTACTTTCGACATCCATTCAGCAACCCGTTGCCCTTGTCGGGGTTTAGGGTTGCTGCCCCCTTCGATTGGGGAGCTTGGCGCCCCCTGCCGGGTAAATCTTGACGCCAACCCTGGCCCAGTTACGTTGAAGTTTGATAAACCCTCATCCACCGCTTACTGCTACAACTCTTGCAACTACCGTCCCATTGTTCTCCAAAGAAATCAAATAAACTCTTTTCATCCTCCTGAAGATTTGCGTTAAGTCTTTTGACGATGGAACACAATGACGTATTCCTCAGTGGGTTAATAATGTGCTCCTGAATTTCTTCCGTATGAACCTCACCTTTCGTCCTCCAAGCGAGATGACGACGCAGTTTACTCTCACTCTGACTGATTTCTATCATATAGTCCGCCATCTCTTTTAAAGAATTAAATTGGTCTATATGAAGAAATGAATTTGGCGGAGCGACTTTAAGATAATCCTCTAAAGGCGCTCCAACAACTACTGGTATCATCCCAAAATCAAGACTTCTCCAAAATTTTTCGGTTATGTATTCGGAACAACAACTATTTTCAAAACTTAAGTAAAATCTGTAAGGTTCCATTACCTTACGAAGAAGGTCCTTTCTCCTCCATGGTAACTCCATGGTTCCACATCTCCCGTAAGTATCAACTGGAATGTGTTTCTGCAAGTCCTCGACAAATCTGGTTCGGTTCCATTGCAAAGTTTCACAATGACTAGCAACCCAGGCCACTGCTTTTTCCTTGCTTTTTACCAAAGCGTCTAATTTATGCTGCTGTAGATACAGATTGTCTTTGTTTTTAAATGGTTCGTATTTCCCGTATGGAGAAGGGAACGTCGAATCTGTCCTGTACGTGTCCGACCAATCATACGATAAATTTCTATATTTTAATGGGGGTCTTAGTCCAGGGACGTAGTGGGGACTTTCTTGTGTGGACATGATCCACTTTTGGCCTGGAGGGCGAAGTTTGACGAGCTTGTCCCAAACACCGTTGCTCATCCATTCAAAACTGTTAGTAAAAATAACAACATCCGATGACAAGATGTCTTCTGGTTGTTCTGTGTAGGACACAAAGACGCTACAAGCTTCGTTGTTGCAGTGGACACGCGATCCTTCTAACACATTTCTGATCCATCTTTTACTTCTATGTTCCAGAGTAGTCAAAACCTCTTTCCAGTATGGAACGATCCCAAAAAATGTGATGTATTTCTTACATGATGAAGGATGTTTGCTACTGCTTGTGTGCAACTTGCTAGATTGCACAGCTACGACGGACGGCTTTGGATCAGTATTTTCTGTGTAGGAATCCGGCAAGGAGAAGAATAAGTCCCTTCTTCCTTCATGATGAAGCTGTTCTGGGGTTCCGAGGGAAAATATGTAACAGTAACACAAGAAGAGTACAAACGCTCCTTGCAAAGCTATACCTAGTTTTAACTTGGCTGACATAGAAGCCAATCTCATTGATCCTCTAAATATCACAAATCCAGTTGCTCCTTTCATTGTGACAACCAAATTTAGAACAGAAGAACTATATAGTTACGATGTAAATCGTTTCTGCTCTTCGTCAAACGCATCTCATGGAGCCAGCGTTGAAAAACTCTTGGATGCCGGTAACTACACACGAAGCGAAGTCATATCTGTTTCCCGAAATTCAAAAGAATCCGTTTCGTAAACCAAGTTTTCTTCTTTTCTTCTTTTAAACATGCATTAACGACAATAAACAACTACTTCCAGTCCCATATGTAGTCGATTTTGATCGAATATCCAATTTCTGTACATTACATTTCAAATTTCCAACAGAGTCAAAATTGCCGATTTTCTAATACGAGTTGTCACTTCGAACCCGTAAACGAATATTATTAGGAACCCTGCCTGGCGCACTTTCCAACAAAATTCATTTGATCAAGGAGTTCCTTTACAGCTCAGTGGTTTAATAAACCAATCAAGCCGTAACCACAATAGCTGAACCTGTATCCTATTATATTGTGGCTGATAGAGAGTTTAATTGAACTCCAATAGGTCACTGAATCGGCCAGTTTTCACCGGCATGTCTACAATTCAGGAAATCTGGGCACAGATAAGGTGCTGCAATTCGTCTGCCGGTCTTGCTCAACACGCCGCAAAACCGTGACTTTACAAAGATTAACAAGACTTGATTATAAATGACCCGAACTTTTATGGCTATATAAAATTGACAGAAATAAAAGTTAAGTCTGGAAAACAGTCAAGTTGAACTTTAAGTGGCAGCGACAGTTTCTTCATGCTTGATTACCTCGTCTTTGCTACTCATAGGTGCAGAAAGTGTGTGTGTGTGTGTGTGGGGGGGGGGGGGGTTAGCCTCCCACGGGGAGGCTAAATTTTTATGGGAGAAATTATGCTTCAGCCCTCCCCCTCCCCCCTCAGTTCAAGTACAAAGTCCTTTATTTGTTCCCTCTGTAAAAATTTAAAAATTTGCAGTAATTTCCCTTAAACTTTGCTCAATATGTTTCACCAAATTGCCAGACTGCATCTAAGGACCCTCAAATATTCAAAAATGTTTCAAAGGGAGAGGAGCCACCCCCACTTCTTAGACTCTCCCCAAGACCGCGGTCGTATAAAACGTTCAACCCCCATTCGAAAACAGCTTCCTACCCCTATGTTGCTACTACAGACACGGTTGCAAAATGTTCATATAATCACGAGGATGATCCACATAATCAGGCAGTTTTTATAGAGTAACTCCCTAGTACCATTAATTGCACGATGTCGAGCAAACTATGGCTGTATTTCTGATGTTACTTTTGTCCATGCAAATGTCAGTATTCGCTTGCAGCCTGAGCTTGCAAGGGAATTGGCGCTTGTTCGTGAGCAAAAGTAGCCCACATTTCACACAATAAGTAGGATTTTAGAGCGACTTCCTACCCTAAAGATAAATTACGAGTACCGTGACAAAGTGAGGGTGCTAATCAGTGACTCATCGAGGATTTTTGTTGGGGCAGAGTTGCAAACTTTGTACACTCTGAGAAGTGCGCCGATATCAGTTTCCGCGCAGCGAACCAAGAAAATTTTGCCTTTAAACTCTTCTTCCGGCCCTGCTTGTGGTTTTAAAATGTCTTCTTTTGTTTATGTTTAATCATCAATTTGTAAAATTATTCAACTTTTGTGTTGTACTTTAGTCCACTTTTGTTGCTGTGTACTATTTTTTCAGTTTTACATAGTACTGGTTTGGAAGTTATTAAATGGACAATAAATCTATGTATCTTAACGACGTGGGAGACAAGCTTACCTCTATCCCTATGGAAAACAATAGCTCGAACAAATTTTTGAGAACTTGTTATTTTAACTTTACAACCTTACAAGGAGGCGGTAGGGTCTTCAAGTCACATAACACCCAGCTCCGCTAATGGTAATAACTCAGGTGTAGACCTACTCACCTCAAATCTGACATTCGCAGAAGTACTGGCATTGCAAGTGTATTGTTTTAATGTAATTGAAAGGCGGCATTTGCTACGGAAGTTTCGTACAGTCAAGGAAGGTTATATATTGTGCAAGTGGAGATTTAGTAGTAGGATATTATATACGCTAAACGGTTTACGTAAGACTTTCGCTTGCTGTCACTTGCTGGTGAGGAAAACGTTGACGATCCTAACAGTCGTAAGCGACAACAGTATTCCTGCAGCGGTTGTAAATTTTGTAAAATAAGATTTTTATTTACAAGTAATGAACAAAATAAAAGTTTACAAAATAGAAGTCTATAGAAACTGTTTCACCTACCCACCGTTTTTTTTTCTAGTAAAAAGAAAAAACGTTTTCACCGACCTGACAATTAATAATCGCAACAATCGTTCCCTTACAATTGTAGGGGCCCAATGGTCTTGATTTGGAAATCAAATAACTGTTGCATTAAAAATAATTTGATTTGTGATGACGGCGTATTCATGTCAGATAATAATGGTTTGATTAAACCCAGCAACTGCAACAGTTTATTTTCACACGCTGGGATTCCACAAAGCAGTCTACTCCATTGTGGTCTCATAGAATAAGGACTACAGAATAAATGATGCGTTACCTCGACAAAGCTGAAAGTTATGCCTGGTAGCTCTCCAGTTGTATTGTGTAAGCTTAGTCCCATAGCAAGGGTAGTGAATCAATATATTGTGTTTTGACTTTATGCTGTTTTAAGTATAGTCATCATCATTGCCAGCTGGCGTAAATGAAATTTAGGCTAAATCATGGGCTCATTTATTGGAAATTACAAACACCGTTAAGGCAGAGTTTTTGTCGGCCCACGAATACTTTCAGTTGTTCGTTGCGATATCTCCACAAATAAGAACATGGCTGGTTTTATGAGAATGCGCATGTGCTGAAATATTAATAATAAAATATATTTGCCAATCTTACATCATTATTTTATCATGAATGCAAGTAGTAATTAGCAAGAGACAACGTAACTGGAATTTTGTATAAGCTTATCACAGGCTGAGTGACATTGTGTGATCTATGTGAGGCACGAAAGCGGGGCGGGGGCGAGAAAGTGGGGATGCAGAGAGGGAGACAGGGACGCATGGACGCAGGGAGGACGGAGACAGGTAGACAGGAAGGCAAGGAGACAGGGAGACAGGAAGGCAGGGAGGCAGGGGAGGGAGGCAGGGGAGGGAGTCAGGGAAGTGGATCGGAAAAGGTCGACGGAGGCTTGAAGACACCGTAGAATCTATCCATCTATCCATCTATCTATCCATCTATCTATCCATCCATCCATCCATCCATCCATCCCTCCCTCCCTCCCTCCCTCCCTGCCTCCCTCCATCCCTCCCTCCCTCCCTCCATCCATCCATCCATCTATCTATCTATCTATCTATCTCTCTATCTATCTATATATATATATATATATATATATATATATATATATATATATATATATATATATACATATATATATAATATTACCAACGATATTTCAGATACTATGATACAATCTTACAATTTTACATTTTTCACTACCTCCAGTTGTATACTTTGTGACCAACCATAGCACTTCTCTAATCCCCGACTAGCAGTATTATAGAAAGAAGTGGTTCCAGAAATTCTAGGGGGGGGGTACCATGGGTGATCTCAAGGACATCGAAGGTGCACCATGAACGTGAAGCGCGAGCTTGCACGCGTGGGGTCTAGAGGCCCGCGTTAGGGCTCCATGTGGGAGAAGGGAGTAAGAATAACCAAAGGGTCTTGAAGTAACAAGTAAAAAACGTTCACCATTTACCAATAATGGGTGCGCGCGGAGCGCGCCGTGTAAAAGTTGAATATGTCTAACGAAAATACATAATTACATAGTACTTTCAATCTTTCATGTCATGCTGCAAACCTGATAAATGTTACAACAGGCTACTCATGATGTTAGCTTGCTCTTTGATCGGCTCTTGATGCTCGGTCCTTACAGAGGTTGGAGTTGAACCTCTAATTTTCGGAAAGTGTATAGGTCAGAATAATATTCTGCGGTATTATTGTTCTAATGATGGTCATAAGATATAGAGCCCGAAGCCCCGAACCATGTCTAATGCGCGCAAAGCACGCCTAAATTTTGCATTAAGAATAATTTCTACGACAAACTTGCAGAATTTACACCACTACACTATCTTCAGCCCCCCAATAATGTGTCTACCAATTAGAATGCGAGTCTGCCGGCTGCTTGTTAATGTGTTAAAAAAATCATGTCTCCCGAAAAGTAGATGGAAGTGAAGTGAAATCCCTATCTTCACATTGTTAAAATGTCCTCTTCTGTAATCACGTCAATTAATTAAATTGTAGAACCCGCACCGATGAAAAATGTGAATACGTTCGGGACCGAATTGATAGAAAGCACTTCAATGTGTTTAAAAGCGCGAGGAGCGCCAGGAAAGTTTGATAGATGGAGAAGGATTTCTGATAGAAAATGATTAAAATAAATTCATCACTCAGTTGAAAACACACCTCATCCTACCCATGCAGAAATCGGTAGCCTTTGGGGTTCATTTTTTAAAAAGTCAGAAATTTTCGGATATCGATTGGGGGCCACGCGCCCCATGCCCCACATCGGCGCCACTGCGCACGAGAGCATGTCCCCTCACCAGCCTGGCTTCATTAATCATCCTACGGCCTTTCTGACAAAAAAATTTGGCATCTCAAATCCTCCTACATTGCAGAAATTTTCACTTTTTAACACAAATTTGTTACTACAGTTCAACCCCCTCCCCACCACATACCGGTAGCCTATACGGTATATTTTAGTCCACAGATCTGTAGACAAGCATCATTGTTCAGTCATTCACCTATACGCTCACACATCGTAGGCCTCCTCAGCACTCGTTGTCAACCACTTTAATGGATTTTTACTAGAGGTATCTCAACTAGAAGCTCCACCCAACTCCAAGGAAAGGTTTTTTCTTCCCCCCTTTCTCTTCCTTTTCTCCTTTTCTTCTTTTTAAGGCGGGGGGGGGGGAGCTATGCCCCTTACATCTACGCCTGATTGAGATAGGGTCGTAGAGTCACTGGTCAATGACCTTTGCCCAACCTTGCAAGTTTAGTCGAATGAGTTTGTCTCAATATGCATTCCATTATTAGGAGAGACTCACGTGACTTAACTTAGGTTCATGCGGCAAGTTGCCTTAACATGTTAAAGTTATCCCAGCTCTTGGGGTTAACAGTGTATGCCAAGTTTCATTTGAGAAAATGGGAATGACGGAGCTCCTTACACAGCTTAAGGCTCACCTTTTCTTCAGGAAAACCTTTTACATTTAATTGTAACCTACATTAATCAATCACTATACGACATTTATGTGTCGAACCTATTTTAACATTTGTCTAATATTTTAGTATATTCAATATATGACTCATTCTGTGAAGGTTAACCTTCTGTCTTCTCTGCCAAAAGTGCCACCAATTAAGTACACTCTTTGAATTTTGACATGCTTTGTAATACACAATGTCTACATGCTTTGCAATGCAGTAGATCGCCAAAATAATGCTTGAACTCGAAAAGTAAATATGCTCAAATGAATGAGTGTTGGAAGACAGTGATTCTTCACTTTCATCACAGTAATGCGGTTCGGGTTCGATTCTCATGTGAAATGCTTTGGAACTTCACTAATGGCATGAATGCTCGGCCAGTAGTATCGCAGTGGTATTAGAAAGATTTTATAACACCTGTCTTCTTGCTATTTGTTCATTTTTGTCTCTGGATCTCCGCTTCTGCTTAAAGGTCTGGTGACATGCAAATTACATGGTTGGATATTTGATTAAAAGCATTAAAAATCCAGAAAATAGCGGCAATCCCCATCAAAATTCATCAAATATTGATCATTTTACCGACTAATTATTATTTCACACTTGTACCATGAATAAACATGAACTATACATGCAAATTTGTGATGTCGAAAGACGGACATACCAAATGTGGCTAATGTTAGCCATGTGTTTGCAACCTTCATTTCAAGGTTACCTGTAGCATTGGTATACCCTGAAGGATTTTTTCATGGAAGTTAAAATTGTTTCCCTGAAAATTTTTTAAATCACTCACCAGACTGTAAAATATCTGATCAGTAATTAAGAGATAATTTATGATATAGGGTTAAAAAAGAAATATTAACACTGTGCAACACTCCACACCATTATTTTTGGCATAGGCAATGAGTTACTTCAGAAACCATCAAACTTTGAGGAGGTACATCTTGAGAACGGTAAAAGATATTGGAATAATTCAAACGGATCATTCATTGGGGGATATTATTCTTTAACTGCAAAGTAAAAACAGCTCTTTTGGGTGGCATGCCACAATAATTTTAAGGTTGTGTCCGTCTCATGGTCTGTATTCAGTAGATCTATTAAGCAGCTTTCGTTTTCCGACGAGTTCAACGAGTTCCTTTTGCATCTAGTCGAGTTTAAAAAGCGTAGCTTGATAAGCTTACATTATCGTTTGATCCGGGAAAGTCGGAATATGGGGAGGGTTTAGGTCTACACAGGGAGTTGCTATTTGACCAATAGCAACTCTACCTTTCTCTCTGGGTGTGAATTAATGCCTGACTGTACTTTTATCATCTAAAACTATTATGTCAATTAAAAAGCCATCCCTTCGATTATTACCCACGATCATCTGTAGAATGATTGCAAACACCTGCCTGATATGAAGTTATGTCGGCACTTACAAGGTGTAACATGCTGGTGTAACATGAGCGTAACCAGAAGGGGTTCAGAGCCTGGCTCAGACGAACTCCTCTTTCCCAGCGAACCACCCTGCCACGTTAGAGAACCCCTTCCATCCGCCTTCGCACCCAGTTGCACTGGGATTGTACACCCATGTAATAGTGTACTGGCAAGCTATCATCTGCAAAATGCAGGGAATTAAACTACCTTTAAAAAACGATGAAACAAGATAAATGGCAAAAAATTGTCCAGAACAGGCCCCAAAATTCCATTTAGTTTGATACCACAATGCAAAAATTCAGAGGCAAATTTTTACTTCTCCGTAAAGACCCCCCTTTCATTTCCTAACATTTGCACTTGTGTTCAGGCGAACTCCCCTTTCCAGCGAACTAGTCCCCCTTTCCTTTGAACAACCCTCGCACATACCTCCTCTTACCCAGCTATACTTAAACTGAGTGCTTTCCTAGCAGGAGTCTCTGGGGTTCCCCCTAACTGCCTGAAGAGAACTTTACATGACGTGTTCAAGTTAAAGCAGAAAATGAGGTTAACAACTTGAATAACTGACCTATCTGCGGTAAGTTACATGGAGAATAAACTTTCACAGTGAGCAAAAATAAACTTCCGTAAAAAGCGAAAATCCTCCTACAACAACATGCAATAAGTCGGCAGCGAATTGATGGCAGTAAAACTTCATAAAGATAGAACCGCCTTTCAGTTTTTAAAAAGATGCTTGTATGGGAGTAGGAGGGGATGACCAGGTTCGTGAGAACTTCTCTTCTCCAGCAAACCTCCTTGTATACTTGAGTGGCCCCACCCTTCAGATCATCCATCTTGTTTACTTTTGTAAATGTTACTCCAGTAATGCTGTAGTTAAACGCCCATAATTTTGCAGACATTTCAGAGCTTTCGGGGTCATTAGATACACAACCCATCAGCAGTGTTGATTATCATCCACGACTAAAAGCAGTTTTGCAGGGTGTCACTTGACCAGATTAGCATAGGTATCTGTCTACAAAAAGTTGTAACAGGCGTGTAGCCTAAACATGTTGTGTTTCCCATAGAAGGAGAGGTTTCCCTTCCCTTGTCCAAACTGAGCCCACGAGCAGTTCTCCACCTCTGTGCTAAAGTATACCGTTTCAGTTGATTTAAAATAAACACACCAAACAGTCAATCTAAGCTCAGTGTAGTGAGACTTTTTATCCTAGCTATTTGTATATAGGATGAGACGTCATTCTGAGTGAGGGGAATTCCCCTCTCCCTTTAAAAAATTTCGTTTGGGAACGGTACTGAGATCCAAAATAGTGATATCATTTCATTGTTTTCAAGTGTCTTCAGTGTTCGAAATTTTCGTTACTTTAAGAAAGCAATCCAGAAAACCAACATTTTATGGCTTCTTGGCAAAGCTGAAACACATTGTTGTGACACAGTGAAAGAAACAACAAATGTGTAAAGGTGGGGCTCATTTTATACAAATGAATCAAGCCGCTTTGCCCATTTCACCTACCTCTTACTCCCCCCTATGGAGTAGCGATCGGCTGATATGGTTTTATTTTTATTTTTAAAGTAGTCAGCTCATGACTGACTGCCTAAAATGGTTTTTGAAGAGCTCTTGAAAACTACATAGGGCATCGCTGTAATACATAATAATAACATACTCCTGTTGTAATGTCCGGAGCTGACCATTAACCTCCCTGAATACGGACTTGAGTTTGCCCCTCCCCCCCCCCAAACAAAATTTCTTAGAGCCGCCCATGACTCCAGTTAAACGTTTGGGAAGAGGGCGGTCTCTTTCCCCCTTTCCCTGTTTTATGAATGTGGCTAAAGCCTGGGATCATGCTCTCATCCGATGGTATATGATGTCCGAAATTAAACAGTGACCGTCGGATGAATAGAAAAGGCAGCAAGTAACCACACGTGTTTTTAAGTTGCTATCTGTCAGCAATTGTCCAAAGAAGATCGTGCGTTGTAACCCTTCATGATTGGGTTTAGGAGAAGGCCTAGGCCCTATAATCCGAAATATTCAGTTGAACTAAAAAAGTGTGTTGTCTTAAGAGGCTCTTGTATTGATGGATAGGGCCTGAATAAATTTTTATACATTAGACCTACATCATGGTGGACGATATGTTAGTTTTCACACAGTCATTAGTATGAATTAAATCCACTGAATTGAATAGAAAGGGCTGTATATATGTCTGCACATGGATACAACTGAAACAGTGTAGTGGGATTGTGCTCTCAATCTTCACGCCACACGCCTCCCCCACTCATGATCTAGGCCCAGTTTTGATTGACATCCATGCACGAAAATGAAGGGCTACCTGTTATTGCCTATAAGAGTACTCACGTTTCAGGTTTCTGCATACTTGACGAAATGCGTTCTTTATCGTTTCTGATACAAAAGATAGTCTTACTTGAAAATTTTTTTATGGCGACCTTAGGAAGAAATCCTTTCTTCTTTTTCTTTTCTT
Organism: Holothuria leucospilota; assembly: GCA_029531755.1. Classification (NCBI taxonomy): domain Eukaryota; kingdom Metazoa; phylum Echinodermata; class Holothuroidea; order Aspidochirotida; family Holothuriidae; genus Holothuria; species Holothuria leucospilota. The sequence goes on along the minus strand of CM055973.1, from coordinate 33,619,000 downwards.
GTTTAGTAAAAGAGATATTCTCTGTTTTCAGTCAATTCTGTGGTGACCTTTCCAGGTGGCATATTTGAAATCCTAATTGTACGTCAATACAAGGCCTAAGGTGCAATACAAAGAAAATAACAATGTCATCAGGTTTGGAGCAATTAGCACCCATTGCAATAGTGCTCTTTGTACTACTACTTTAAATGGGTGTGTACCTAACTGTCCTTCTTTGTTTTCATTCTGTTACGTCACATATCCGTCATTAACTCGTACCATACGATACAGGGCAGTACAATTCTTCAAACTGACAAAGAGAAATGACACAAGAGTCCACTTTGGTTTGGTGGAATGTATTGGAATCAGTCAAACAGTTGAGTGTCAAGAACAATGAAATACAAATAAATGACAGAATGAAAACAGCGATGATATTACACATATGCGAACCTTGTAACTTGTACCGCCAATCCGTCACATCTTTAGAACTGGACCACAAACAAGTATTTGAATTGTAGGGCTATTAGGCCCGCTAAACTATTTTTATCCGGGAAGCTGTCAAATAGCAACTCCCTGGATTAACATTATGACTGAAGAACCAGCAAGGGATCTGAATCAGATTATGTTGCTCAAGAGTAGGTACTATTAGCTATCAATACAAGGGGGACAGCTCGATAATCATAAGGTTTTTTATTCATAGGGTCATTGTTCATATATCGGGTAGGCCTCCCGATACAAGCACTTGTTGAGGGTCCGAACTTCATCCCTCTCCCACACCATTGACGGTTTCTGATGACAATTTCGGGTTCTGTAACACGGGAGTTCATTCATCTTGCGTTATCTGCAGATCATCCTTCATTTCCTAAATCTGAAAGTGTGACCTCCGAGAAGAATAGCTTAATGTCACTTAAAAAACTTGGCACATGAAATTGCAGAGATGCCTAACCTTATCTTAAAATGATAGTAACATCTCACAAATATCCTCTCATTTCCGTTATAAATGTGTTTAAGAATACAGGTGTTCCATAAACAAGGTAAACCAATTAATTATACGGCATGAATTTGACAATTTCAGTGAAGAAGATATTGCCCCATCATTAAGTGATCCACACATGAATCAGGGAGGTGATATCTAATATCACCCCCCCCCCCCCATGAATAAGGTTACCAAGTTTAGTGATCGACACTCGGGGTGACTGGATCTGCCCTGAAAGAAAATTGCTTGATTCCCTTCAAATCATATTTTATTCTTGGGATAACTCTGCACTTCAGTGATGCTGTTTGCTTCTCTCTGTTCGTGGACAATTCTTCTGTGACAATTCTCACCCGGACAATATCCCAGGAAAATCTCGTTCTCTCTAACAATTCTAAATTTTCTAGTGTGGAAATTGTCTGAGGGGTATTTGTCTCCGGGTGATAAATGTACGGGAGAACTTGTCTACTCTCTAAATGTAAAAGAGTGAATTTCACTCTTCGAAGATTGCCTACAGTGACCACTCTTTCTTCGAGTGAAAATTTCACTCTGCTGGGAGTGGTAATTCACTCCAAATGAGTGAATTACCACTCCAAGCAGAGTGGAATTTCACTCGAAACAGAGAGTGGTCACTGTAGGCAATCGTCGAAGAGCGAAATTCACTCTTTTACATTTAGAGAGTAGGGGAAGTGGTGGGGGTTATCTGGGGGAAATCGTCCGGTGAGGATTTTGTCCCCATCTCCCCCTCCCCTCATCCCGGTTACCTCGACTGGAGTTTCTCTAAGGACCACTTCGGAATTACTTTCTAATAGTATATACACTCGCCTGACTTAAAAAACTTTGCTCTGTGGAATAGATCAATCGTGCTTGCCTGTATACACTGAAACTAACGTAGGTCGAAACAGATAGTTTATTACCGGTAGTTTATTTCGATATACTCTACTGTTATAACATCTTATTACAATTGAACACAGTTCAAATATAAGATTAAATCGAAACATGTTTTAAATCTTAAAATTTTCAGCGGAATCTTCTTATTGTCATTTACTCTAGGGAAACAGCAACTTTCCCCATGGCACCTTTCCTATTAGCCATGTCAATATGGGATTGCGGAATATCACTAAACTTGTAAACTTTGCCGACGTACGGTTTAAGCCATCCTTCCTCGCAGTACTTGTAAATATCATCAGCATTTTCTTGTCTCTCGTCCTGATAAGAATAAAAAGAAAAGTAAGAGACCAATGAGATCTTAGAACTGTTAATGCAATTCATATATTGATCGATTGATGGTAACAGCTTCATGAATATATTTCAGTTTCAGTTCCAGTTTCATTGTATTTACCTCTGCATCCTACCATAGTTTGAACCAGCCAAGATAAAGATAATGTTATGGAATCTTTTAGTCCAAACCATTATTCAAAGTGAGCATCAATATAAACAAATTGTGCTTGAATTGAATGAATAGTCGTTCGAGGGGTAGGACGTTCTAAAGTGGTGGTTTTTAAGACTTTGCGTAAGATGGAGGATTCGTGGGACCGGAAGGATGCGTAGTACACGATCTGCTGAAGTTTAGGTCTCTGTGAAAACCGAAGAGATCCTTAAGGAAGCGCAGAATAGGGTGTCATAGTGTTATACTTGGACCGTTAAGTAAGTATTAAAATTATGCTCAATTAATATATTCTAAAATTTGTTTTTCCGCCCGGTTCCTGGGCTGCGTGGTCCCGTGTCCGAAACACTCCTCTTTATATTTCTGGCTACATGACGCCTGCCTGTACATGGCATAGAGATAGGTGCAACTCATGTAAACAAATTTCAACAAATGTCTCCCAACGCCGAATAACACTTTGATTTGGAGCCTGTCGCTTCCTAATGAAAGGTAAAGAAGGAAGGGGCTTATGCTTTGAGATACAAGAATCAATAATAACGGTTAGTATGGAATCTGGAATTACCCCTACCGTTATTGTCCAGCGTGGCGTAAGCATAGGGGTGCTGTTAAATTACAGGGCGAATTTTAATTTACCGACAAAGAACAACTGAGCACAGTGACTAAAAGATGTCAAGAAACAAAAAACCTTTGTTTTTCTTCGGTATTGTCTGCCCGGATTTCGAATTTCGGCTTAACATGAGAAATGTTTTCTTTAAATTTTAAACAATAAAAACCGTTCTTCTTTGACCTTCGGGCTGATGTGTCGCATCACCAGTCGCCCCAATATTATTTTAAAGCGTCATCTGCATCTTTCAAGTTCCTCCTTATTTCTCTTATAAGTACTTTTCAAGATGTTTTTGAAACATTGTGTATTAAATGTTAACAAAGGATTATCTTGCATGAATTTATCAATTGAAGCACACAAAAACTGTCACGTGATTTAAATGAATTGTTCATGACACAATATGGATATAACCCAATTCCAAATCGGGTGACTGCGTTTGTCCATTAAAATTCTGTTCTAGTGTACGGTGGGTTACTGTAAAAATACATCATGATAGCCTAACCAGGGAGCTCCCTGGCCTAACACTGTGAATTTTTTTGGCTGACCAATGTTTACTCTTCAGATATCTCAGGGGCTTTACAAACACTTATGAAACTGTAAATTTTAAGCTGGTTTGATACTTGTGTTTGATGGAGGGGCTATGGGATTTGATAAGGAAGTGGGGGCAAGGAAAGTGTTTTGGGGCCCTTTTTAGAAGCCAGATGTACCCAGTGCTGCCTTGACACTACGACTGTACGAGAGGCGCCAAGATAGGTTAGAGAATATGGTGTGCTAAAAAGTGTTTGGCTTAAAAATACATTCCAGAGATCGACTTAACCAGGTAGTTAAATAGCAACTCCCTGACTTTACCACCCCTCTCAGGTCTTGCAGAGTTGCAGAAAAGCGCGGGCAGTTCGTTTCAGTCAGTAGGAAGAGGGTTGGTTCCTGACTTTATGTAAACTCCACCGTCTCTGCTTGAAGCCAGTCATTCGTGAATTACGTGCATTTTTGCTCGTTTTCATAAAACGTACCGACAGTAAAGATAATATTGCATTTGACACTACCCTCGCATGAAATTAAATTTCACACCCTGTTTAAGTTACCAAATCTTTTGCTCTAATGCACAAATCGTATGAAATAGTCAAACAATGTCAAGCTTGGGGAAGGTACTGACATTTATTTGTTTGTCATTTAAATAGCGCTAGCTACTTCACATGTTCTGGTCATTCACGGGTAAGTTTCCTAGAACGAGGGAGCCTGCTAGAACTCAGTACTATAAATTTTTTAATCATTCACCCCCATTTCACGGAATCTCTGAGGTAGTATGTCCATTGTAAGTGTAGAACAGGGGTGTAAAAACAGGCGGCCAGAAGGGTAATAAAAATGGGTTTAGAGTTAGAGTTAGATGAGGTTTTATGGCTCAGTTTCTAACCAATTGGTTTCGGTCGGGCCGGCCACGGCCTTTTTCCAGTTGTGGCTCACTGGCTTGTTTTCCCTACTCTATTGCTTATGCTGAGCACCAAGCGCAATGGCAGTGGGTTCCTTTTGTAAAGTCTTCGGTTTGCGAGGGACAAGCACCTGAATTGCATTATTTCCAAAATAAAATGTCTTATTTAGAGTAATTAATTATCATGGGCCATAAGACATACTTTGTACGTATGAATGAAAGTCAATAAAAGACCTAAGAACGGATAGGGAAATTTAAAACTCTGATAGCCAAACTGGCTGTCTTTTTAAATGGGGGTTTCAAAATTTTTATCGGCTGTCCGAATAGAAACATCAGGCAATACTTACTTCTATATCTTTAGTCAAGAATGTGATCGCACGGTCAGCTTAATGGGAAATGTCCTACATAACCAGTTTGAGGTGCATGTATGGGCACAAAGGCAGGCCCGCAGCCAAACAAAGCATCGAAAGGGGCGAAATAGCTTTCATGGGGAGGGGACAAAATAGAAGGGCAATGGTAATTTAATATTTTCTTGGGGGCGAAAACTTTTCTGGATCGGCGCCCCTGACTACCGACTTGGGCATAGGTTTCTCGGTGGCACCTCTTTCCTGTAAGCAGGCCAGGTGAGCTACGTATGGAGAAGTAATCCGGGCTGTGAAATTTGCACTCTGTACCCTAATTATTGATCCTTTCTGTCAGTAGTGACATCATCAGCTTTTTTTGTGGAGGGAGAAACAGTAAGTGTTATGTTTTAAATGCTGTTCGCTGTGATAGATGTGACTTCAAAACTGCATCAAATATTAAAACTACATCAGTCGTTTTACTGATGATAGTTTTAGTTTTTCCTTGAAAAAGGGGGAGAAGGAAAAGTATTGAAATCCCCATGAAGAGCCCGTAAACAAAAATCCAAGTAGTCCTGTCCCTCCATATTTTGGTGTGCGTCGTTTTTGGCCACAGTAGAATGCCATTGAGAAAAACGCCCCACTTCAAAAGTGTATCCCACAATCCTTTGTGACTGCTATATGGAAAAGGGTCTATTCTTTGACGGTTATTCCTGAATCCATTCGATGCATTTTAGAACCTGTTTACACTCATGAATAACAAACAGACCTCGGCAAACGATTCCATTTACCAATAAAACTCTGGGAGTCTTCACGATGTATATAAGTATATATGTTATGGGATTTTCTCAATAAAACACTCAACTTTACGGAATACATTGAATTGACTATCCACCTTCATTCAGGGTTGAAGCTATAGTATGCTACATACTAATGAAACCCAGTTGTATGTTACATGCGAGGGGAGCTTATCACCCGACGCCAAGACTGAGTTATGTATGAAATCCATCATTGGATCCAAAGTGATTTGAAACTGTAGAATTTTCTTCAAAGTTAAGTCCTGTTGATGGTTGTTCTCAAACTTGCAATTCACCTATTAGAGACATTCATATTATCCTATGTTTAGAATTGCAAATCTTTGCCTTCTCATGCGTCGAATCTTTGGGGGCCAACTTCGATCATTTGCCATATGTAAAATTGGTAAGATGCGTAACATCCTAGATCAGTCTTTAACGGAAAAATTGGTTCATGCCCAAACTTCAACATATCTAAAATTTCCCTGCACGTCTTGTTACACCAGAACTAAGAAACATGAAGAATTTGTTACTTAGATGAGGTTTAACGTCCCAGTTTCCAACCAATTGGTTCAAGTCGAGACGACCACGGCCTTTTTCCAGTTGTGGCTCACTGGCTTGTTTTCCCTACTCCATTGCTTATGCTGTGCACCAAGCACAAAGGCAGTAGGTTCCATTTTTAAAGTCTCTGGTATGACCCGGCCAGGATTTGAACCCTAGGCCTTCCATGAAGAAATTACTCAGGTTTAAAAAAATTGCATTGCCTACGGCCCCCTACAACAACGTATTGATTTCAAAGTTTTATGTTTTGTTCTTAAACGTTTACTGGTTTACATGGTATGTCACCCGTCTGTTTAAACAGGGAGTTGTCGACTGGTTTAAACCTTTTCTGGTCGTTCTCTCGTCTCGTTACCCCATCTTCTAACAACCCCTTGGTAAAAGTAAATTCCATGGGGACGGAGCATTTTGCTCCCACACTATGTATGTATTACCTTGTATGTTCCGTGTTTAATCAACTTTCCACAGGTTTAAAATACATCTTAGAACGCATCATTTTCTCAAGTATTTTAATAGTACTTAATTTTTTTCATGTTATCACTTTCTTAGATTTTTCATTTCTTTTCTTTTTTAATTAGGCTAGTTAAATTTTTCTTTGATGCTCTGAACTTTATTTGTTTGTTTACTTCATCTTTGACTACTTTTACGGTAGATTATTTGTATTTATACATCGCTTATGCTTTTCCAAGCACTTTCAGATATTCTTTACATAGAGCGATGTATAAATACATTTTATTCTTATTAAGTATAAGGAAAATGTTAAGTATTTTAAGCGCAGTAAGCCTTTTCGCAATTACGATTGCCGCAAGGAATTGTGGGATGCAAGGAAGATAAACAAACCGCGCTCCCCATACATAGTATGTGGAACACACTTAATTTTGGACAGATTATGAGACAATATATATATATATATATATATATATATATATATATATATATATATATATATATATATATAGATATAATAGTTTCTTGGCACGTGCTGGAGATACGGCAGTGTGTTTGTTTATCCGCACTTTTCAAGATGTGCGCATGCGCAGTCCAAAATGGAAAGGCCTATTTTATCTAAACACGGTGGGAAACCCAAAGGGCAGGATACTGTATTTCTGAAAAAGCCTTTGTCACATTGATGTTGCAACCTGCTGCTTACACTAAAGAATATATGTAACTCCTTACGCATAATTAGGCTCATTGGTGACGTGAGTGGCTATAGGTTACTGTTATCACGTTGAATTAAATGCGCGATGGCCTTAAAATATGCAACTCAGTGGATTGCCCTCTTGTTACTGCCGATTTAAAATATGTCTTGTCGTTGAGTACCATATACTTACAGCTGTAGACCATAACAGGGCACTTCCCGTGACTCTGCTTTCTTTAGCCAATACCTTTGCTACGTCACACTGACAAGGACCGCGTTTTCCAACAATCTATAATATGAAAAGTAAAAATTATTTTGTTAGCACCGTATTAATAGTCACAACTGGATCTCCGTTCTCAAGGAAAGTGATGGACCCGAAACTCAATCCTTGCAAGGAGAGATCTACTTTTTATCTGCGTAGTTCCCTTTTTCGGCCCTGGCCACCATCAAAACGACATTATCTTATAATCAATCTGAAAACATGTATGATTTCAGCTTACGGCTTCATCTTTTCAGCCAGTAAGAAACCTCATATTTCAGGGCAGAAAAACAACGTGAATGTTCGAATTCATGAATCGTGACTTGAAGAAATGGTACCGGTACTCAAGATAAGCTATCGGAACAGTAACGTGTCTAGACTAGTTGCGATGATGCTACCAAGAGACTCCATCACACTTGCATTATTGGAAGCATAGTTGAGGTTTTGGCTAAGGGGCGGGAACACTTCACACTCTCTGTCTTTGAGGTTAGTAAGAAGAAAAACCGAGCTCGGAAATGGTTGTATTTCCTTTCATCTTGAGATTGAACTAACCGGAATTTGGCGTAGAATAAAGCACATCCGAAAACTGCTAAACTTTTTTGAAGCAAAGTGCAAACTGAAAATGGCTCTGGCCGGAAGGGGCTTTATCTCTTCAGCTCCCAGGTTCCAACTTGGCTGTGCTTTTCTTTTGATATTAAGTATTAATTGAAGTTTAAAGGTAAGTTGAAGTGAGTCTTTTGGCTCTTATGTATCGTCTTCTTACATTTTGATCCGTCAAATGGCGGATTGAAGTAAAGGGACTCATTCGGATATTTAGATGGATATGATAACAACAAGCTCTTGAGAAAACACGAGCCTACTTTGGTCCACTGATCTTATAACATTTAATAATAGCCATTTTTAGTCATTTTTTTACAGGGAACATCTCCCTGGGCCCGGTTACCCTGCACCGGCTTCAGTGCACTGATTTAGTCAAGCCACTGCTTTGATTGTAGACCCCAATGTTGAGAGTCTCTCTCTAAGTAATTGTAATTATGAGCGGCCATAAATAAAATGTTATTGTAATACCGTAAATTCTTACCACGATATGTCCTCGTTTAGCTACCAGATCCAGGTCCATGTCAAAGTTCACATCTGCATTTGTCTCCAGTATTATATTGGCGCCTTTCCCAACTTCTTTCTACAAATAAAAATGAAGAAATAAAGAAATAAACTAAATGAAAGAGAAAAAATAAAAAAAAATCAAGATCACTTTGCTACCAATAGTTTCGTGAAGACAGCAGCAGAGAAAGAGATAAACTGTAATTGGAGTTTTCAGGTTACTCAGAAAGTGCGTATAGATCTGTCATGGAGCTACTACCTGGAGTACAGTATTAGCTCCATGGATCTATTGTTTGGAGATTAGATTGTTATTTCCCTCCAAAACAATTGCAGTGTCGCAGGTTCATATCTACATTAATGAAGAAAACATATCAAGTGACAGTGCTAGCGTTAGCACACCTGATGACTACAGTGAGGGTGCTCCAAAGAAGATATGCGCTTGCACACTGCATATGCTGGGGAATATATGTTTTACTGAGTTCAATCAACTACAAGAAGCAGGCTGTGTCGTACAGTAGAAATCGTCTGGTAGTTTAACATGCAAAGTGCTCCTTAATTCATATAATGCAAGTTAATAAAACTATGAAAACATGTTGGTAAAAAGAGGTATACTGGTGACGTTACTAAGGCAGTTGTCCCTACCCCTATTGAAAATTGCCTCCCCTACCAGAATCTTCCTCCACGAAAACCACAAAGTAGAATAGTGGCATCGGCTTTTAAGACATTTAAGCAGGTGTATCGTTGATTGTTATAGACTGATGTCATCATTTAATAACCATCTCAGAGGACATGCCTCACTACTGGGTGTACAAAAGTGTATAGATGCGTGTTCTCTGTATGCGCACGTAAAATAGAAAACACTGTTTGGAAATACTCGTAGAAATGTTACTTGCTGGCATAGATGCAATTTGAAGCTCTATTTTTCCTTTTTTTTTTGTCTTTAAATTTGAGTTTGATATTTATTGTAAAAGTTTGATAAATTTCAAAGAGTAGACAAAATCGTGTTTCTGTCCTTGAAAAGTGAGGACCAGGGAAGCATACTTCAGCCCCCACAAATTTTTGACTGGGGGCTTTAGCCCCCAGCCTCTTGGCCTCTTACACCTATACAATATTTTTCTCTGAAAAATGTGGTAACATTGGAGCTGTAATGGCTACAGTCGAAAGTTTCCGTAAAGTGTTGTAGTGTCCGTCCCAACCTCTTCTTGTCTCTGTCCTCGTAGTCCTGACTCTTCTCACTGTTTGCATCGTTTGAACACAACCATCGTCGTCATTCACAAGATCCTGTTTTGCGGACCGAGGATACAGTGGTTCGAGAATCTAAGACATTCTACAACAGTACTGTTTATTTTAACACTTTCTGTCATGCCATACTTACGTTATATGCTTAGAAGATGAACACATGTCAAATTTGTAAATAGGCTATTCTGTGTTAAAACACGTCTAAATGCTCAGCATGTGGTGTCTACGTGTTAAACGTGGTTATAGTTTGATCGTGTTTGCAAAGTGGGAGGGAGTGAAAAAGGTGTTCAATAGCACAAGTTTTGATTTTATAGCAGTCACGGTTAGAACAGTCGTTACATTTCGTATCAGCATGGCTGAAAAGGTAAAAAGAAAAACCACGTACCAAAGGTTCCAGGACAATCCCCTTCCGGGACGCGCAATTTTTTCCAACGAGGTTATGGGCAAATCATGCAAATGGACCAATCAGCTTCTTGGAAAGAGGCCACACCCCTAATTCCAAAATTACAGCTTTTCGACCCTTTTATTGTAATTCTGACACCGGATTATGAAAGAAGAGGCCAAGTAACCCTAACCCTAAAAATAACACTAACCATGATTATGAAACAAAATTGAAAAATTTTGAAAATCAAATTTGCCCAAAACCTCGTGGGAAAAAAATGAGGCCTCCGGGACAACTTCTCCCCGGATAATTCCACCAGGACCAATTCCAATTTATCTGTTGGGGAAGTGTTGTCAATGGGGTGTAGTTATCAAGGGTGGGGATTATCCGGGGGCTGTTCGGTTCCACTTTATATGTAGCCTGCACAACAGTGATGTATAGTTTTGTGACAAGGTGTTTTATTGACGAACTACAGTAACGAGCGTTAGGTCTGTAAAGAAGTCAAGGCAGTAACATTTTCACTACCAACAGCAGACAACATGGTCGCCAGTGTAGACTAAAGTCTCAAATGTGACAGCAAGAACCATAACCTAACTGTCAAGGTGGTAAGGGAATTCTTTTAACCAAGACTACCTAGTTTATGTCAAATGTCAAATACTGTCGCCGAATTAACAGTTTATGCGAGGTTTGCAAGACATGTGCATCTAAGTTTTGTGACCGTAAGGGTTAAACGAAATGAGGCCCATCATAATTAGTGTACAAACGTATGAAATATTTGACACTACCATATTATCTGGATTTCAGCAAATACTGCAAAATGCTTTCTCCAACCAGTGGCGTTGCCAAGGTGACAATTAAGGGCATTCTTCGCCTCCCCCTTCAATGCGTTCAAGTTCCCCCACGTGTCCCCCAGTTTGCACCGTGCAAAAGGTACACAATTTGCAGGATCTATGGACACATAACTTTTTGCTTCTCTGACATGTTCACTTAGCCACGCCTCATAGAGTGTTCATCGCCCTTAACCCTTTACAATAAACGGCAGACCCGAGTAATGTATGGGGATTCGAGGGTTACAACTTTCCAAACTACATTAATTGCTCAAGGCACTAATTTTACGGGCGAGCTGACCGAGTGCAACTTGAGTTTATGTTACGTAACACAGTTTGATAGCAACTGTGAGTAAGCAAAGAGGCCATTCACTCTTCTTGTCGTCATCAGGAGGTTGTCCTCCTTGATCTCACTGAGCTGTGATCAGATGACATCCCCTTGGTGGAACAAGAGTCTTTGCTTGATTGACCGGGCAGGGACTGAAGCCTCTGGGATATTTCTCTCAGAAGAGTGGAATCAGATTTCTGATGTAACAGCGGTAGGGGAATGTAGACACTTTGTGGCGACGTCATTTGTTCTATATACGATCTATTCAAGAAAAAGACTGAATGCACTGGTTAAACGCCTTCTTAAAGCCTGGAACAAGTTTAAATTATTTTCTCCATATATAGAGAGGTATCCATTTCGTAGACTGCTCTAGTGACAAAATACTTTAAATAACACAACTTAAGTTTTCGAGGCAAATAATACCATTAGCATTTTTTACTTCAGTGCGTGCACAATGTTTTAAGGTCAGGTTTCTATTAAGCACCAGGACTGCTATTTCCTAATTTGGTTTCATTCTTTTGATCCTTACAAAGGAAGGGTAAACATTGAAAACACAAAGTACTCATTTGCATAGTGTCTAATAATCATAGAACAAGAGTCACAAGAATAACTTCATTGATCCTGATATGATTTTTTTCTGGGCCTTGTATTTAAAAGGATAAACACTAAAACCTACTGCCTTTACTTAGTGAATGGGTCAGGAATAAGAAATACTGTTTAGACAGTGAGACAAGAAATGCCTACCTTTCAGAGAAATTTGTTTTAGAAACTCACACGACATGTCATTTTTGCAATGTATGGTATGTCTATCCGATCTAGGGAGCTGTTCAAGCAGCCCCCGCAAAATGTTAGTTAAATGTCCTCTTTCAATAATTGTGATTGCCAATGGACTTGTATTTATGTATTACATTAGATAGACAAAGCTAATTATACCAACTGAACAAAAATGAAACATTGATATCCATGCTCTGCGGTCATGGAAAACCTTTTTAAAAGCGTCCTTTCATGGAAAGAGAGATGGGATTTAAGAGAAGTAGAAACGATATTGTAGCATATATTGCTTTCTTTTTTTTAAATGCAATTTCCCATTGCATGAAAGATTCTCCTACTTTCCCCAGCCACCTATTCTTTCTTTTATTTTTCATTATTTCGATGGTCTGGGTCAAAGGACCCATCAAGTTGTTCATCACTGTAAAATTAGATAGTTTCGAAAATACAGGTAAAAGTTTAATATTGTAAGGACGATCAAAGTTTGATGGTTAGAGATAATTATTATTATACTTTCCAAAATCAGTGAAATGCTAAAGGGAATTCTGACAGAGACATGGCCATGGGCATCCAGAGTAAAAAATGGCAGGGACGAAATTTTCATTGGAGTCTGCACCTTCGTAAGGTGTAGCCCCCGAAGCCTTTGGCCGCAGGCCCCGAAGGCTTAAAGCTAGAGGATGGGGACCGATGTTCCTCGCAGACAATTTTTCCTAAATATGATGGCTTTTTCGGTCATTCTGGACAATTGTTAGAGAAAATTCTTCGTCCAGGAGTAATTTGAAATGCGAATGAAAAGTGTTGTTATTGTGGTTGCAAATTTGATGAGGATGGTGGTAGTTGGCGGGGAAAGTGAAGAGCTGGGGGGGTTGCAAGGGTTTCGGAAACAGTAATTTACTTAAACTATCCTACAGGAAGTAATAACAAGGCAATTACACAAAAGTTTTTCGACGGACAGCAGTAATAACGAGAAACCTACCTATACTTAGCTCAAGCGAAGCACACCGACAAATTTGTCGAGAATTGCGATTTCCTATACACGGTAGGTGTATGGAAGGACCACGGTGCGTGTTATGGCATACATTTAGTAATTTCAGTGACCCTTATTTCAGAACTACAAGTCACAAAAGGGTGGCTTGGGAGCCGACGCCCATGCTTTAAAAGAAAAAATAATTAAGATACCAAATAATATTTTGCGACAGCAAATGCGCATTGCCTCATCACCTTTGAGGTCCGGCGCTGTACTAGATAGTTTTCTTTGCGAGTGAGGGGGAAACGCGCCGAGATTTTTTTTCTTTTTTTTTCTGTTTGCATTTATTGGTATTTGATATCAATGTTTTCCTTCATTTTACATTGAAAAATTTACCATAATATTAAAAATTTCGCAATAAATTCTTGCTTCCTCCGTTCATATTATTTTTTTATTTTGTAAGATCGGGAAATAGTGGGGGGGGGGGCAAGTTCCCCCTTTCCCCGTAATCCCGACTATGATTGACAGTGATTTCTTTTCATTAATGAGGACTTGAGTGCAATCTTCCTACAAATTACGCTTATCTTTGCCTTTGCTATTGAGCATTACCTTGCAGTGGGCTATATATTGACTTGTACAGAAAAGTGATACTAGCCTTAAGCCTTTATAGTATGAAATAGCAAAATATATATTAAAATAGCCTACATAGAAACCAGGGACGGATTGGATGTTTGAAGCAGCAGAGGGAAAAGTTAGTGAACTGTCGGTAACTGACCCAGATAAAGAAACTTTCTTTCACCAAACAGCCCTATGATCCAAGCTGCACCGGCGGCGATAGCAACCACTCTACATTTGCCAGTTCCCTAATGATGAAAACAGCTTACCAAATGTACATATGCTGGATATAATAGTCTACCATTAAAAACGTGTACAATTGTCACGTGTCGACTTAAAAACTTATACCAACATGAGGGTGAAGAACTTTATATATGCTTCACTTACCGTACTTTGTTATAAAGGCATGCACACGATATACCAAAAATGGGCAATATATATATATATATATATATATATATATATATATATATATATATATATATATATATATATATATATATATATATATATATATATATATATATATTAGACAACCCTTTCACGAAATTGTAGAAGAATAAAATGTTTTCACAGTCTAGACATTCAATAGACCAAGTCAACATTACGTCTAATTTTATTTGAATTAGCCGATTATACCGTCGAGATTGAGAGGTATCAACTTTGAGCCCGCCTCCAAACTAATCGTAAATTTGTTGTGTTGTGTAACCAGGGAGGTGTCCAAAACAGCTCGCTTGTTTAACCAGAGGCAGGAATTGAGAAACTTACCAACTAGCCAAATAAAGTGCCCCCCCCCCCTAAATCACGTTGTTTGGAAAATAGGTCTCCTTCCGTGTTGATTCGTAGATATGATATGGTATCCAAATCATTTTCTTTTTAGTTTTTTTTTTTGTTTTTGCTCTTTGACATCAAACAAAAGGCTTGACTTTCTCTCTACAAACGTTAAGTCTGGTAAACATTACTGGCAAATGACTGTATTGAGAAGTGCTGGTGTGACTCAAGGAGCAGAGTTTGCTTACAATATTGCAACATGACACAGACAACTCTTACGTCATTTTAAACAATTCAACATCACTAAAACATAGGCGTAGAGAAAGGGGACAGGGACAAACAACCTCCCCCCACTTTTACTTATGGATACTGTAATTCATATTACCTGCAAAACGCGAACATAATGCCTTTCAAGGTATTAACAATTTCCCCGTACATTACATATAAAGGCAATTAATTTATATCAAAAATTTCAAACATTTTTCACGCGGTCCGCGCGATATACAGTCTCTCCATTTTCCTTTTATGTACGAAAGAAGGATGTATAAGTGTAACATTCATCTGTCTGATGAAAACTATCTTTGATGAAAGAGTTTTATGGTTCATACCTTGTTTTAGAAAAAATCTTTTGCCGACTTAAGCTGTATTTTTTGTTGGGTGGGTTCTTGTCACTTCAGTGTCTTTTCGCATGTAACTGAAATTTACAACTACCAAGTTCATTAGGGGTGCTTGGAGAACACCCGGTCCGCAGGCGGTATGTAGCCTGCCTTTGACTAGACAATTGATCTGGCGTGCAATGCACTTCACTATTACAATTTTATTGAATGACAATACAATTACTCCTATATCACGATTTAATAGTATAGTGGCACACGAAGGGACATGGGCTGTGGTGCCTTCGTTGAAGAATTTTCCATTTTCTTCGTTAGTTATAGTCAAGATATTGGGTATGATAAAGTGTGTAATCCCCGACTGCGATCAGTCGCCCCGACGGTTTACCATTAGTTGGTCTCAACGAGCTAAAATTCTTCAAAACGAAAACAAAATTTTTGGCGCGCTTCGCGCCCTGTGGAGTTTCTTTGCTTTGCTTTAACAGTTTGCTTTTATGTAGTAAATAGTGAACGTCCTTCCACCCCTACCTACTAACCTAGATATACGTAGTTGTCCCTTTACAGTTTTGTTTGTTAAGGTTTGAAAGTTCATCTTTAATCCCTTAGTTGATCTCTCGTATTTAGCACGATACAATGTAAAACAATTGTCCCTTGTCGAGGCGGGTTTTATATTTGTTCACCATCAATACAGGTTTTTCAAAAAATTTTTCAGATTTTTGGTACCCTTTGCAATCTTGGAGACCAAATTTATGTAAACACTTAATAAGGACTTCACTGCTATGGAGTGGACTACGGTAGTCAGGGGTGAATAGCCCTGGCCGGCTTATCGACGAAAAAGTGTTCGTGTTTTTATTATTCCAAATATGTATTGTTTGTTTCACGAAAGTACTGTTTTCCTTTCGTGTGCATAAATAACCATAAATAGCTAAAATGTATATCAGTAACAGCTCTATTTTGCATCTAAGCTCCTCCTAGGTGCAAAAATTTCCAAAGGTTAGGGGCAAACTCCTCCTAGCAGATCCCTCCACATGGACGGTTGATTTGAATGTCAGAGTAAACTTATCTCATAGAAAAAGGTTTTCTATTATGTTTGTAGCGAGACGTTAATTTACTTGTCTTTTGGAAGTGTATTCAATTTCTTCAACATGAAACCTCAAAATGAAAAATTTTTAGATTCACTAAAGAGGTTGGGAAGTGCATTTCCTGCAATCTGGGAGCCATTTTGGGCAAAAATATTCGTGGTATGCTATTCGCCAACTTATGGTGGCGTT
Organism: Holothuria leucospilota; assembly: GCA_029531755.1. Classification (NCBI taxonomy): domain Eukaryota; kingdom Metazoa; phylum Echinodermata; class Holothuroidea; order Aspidochirotida; family Holothuriidae; genus Holothuria; species Holothuria leucospilota. The sequence continues at coordinate 33,602,664 of CM055973.1, read as the reverse complement.
CTGCTTAGATAGGATCACAAACCCTTCAAGAAGCCACTGACTATATATTTTCATTTCCCCCCCCCCCTCCACTCAAAAATACCTCCCTACGCCTATGAGACCCTGGCCAGAAGATATTACACGTAGCAAAGATATGGATGAACCAGTACTTGAACATTTGAAGGTTTGGTATTTAGTCGGGGTGGGGGGGGGGGCTCCTCTGACCGTGGCTCAGATGGATTGCTTATGGCGCTCCTTTCAGCTTTTTACTGTGATTTGTCTGCAACTGTAAATAACCTTGTAAGGGTTACTTTCGACGATCAACGAGAGGTTAATGGGGGACGGGGCAAAAATTGTTCGTAGGCCTTAGTTACAAACCAAACTGTGTTGGAGCTTTTGCTAAGATAGAGTTGAGACAGAACCGCCTCAAACACGATCATCACCCCTGGTTAAACATACTAATTCAACCACCTTGAATGTGCTATGTTAATTTCATGGGTGTTAGAGACGGGGGTCACAAGGGTCGGCAGACCCCCTGAGCTGCAATATTGTCGATTTCACGGCAAAAATGTGTTTTCTTTTCAAGGCAAAATTCTGTCAAGATTGTTTGCGGGCCAATTGGAGAAAATTTCAGGGTAAACCCCTTATCAAATGTCTTCCCATACGCCATGGATAGTTTTTGTTAGAATCATGTCAATTCGATATAAAATCAAAGTTGATACACAACCTGTAGAGATTCTTTAAAATCTTTGTCTTTGTAATTGAGGACCACATCGGCTCCGTGTTGGAGTGCGAGTTTTATACCATCTTCCGTACCAGCTGTTCCGATGATTCGACTTGCTCCAAGTCCTTTTGCCACTTGAACTGCTGCCACACCAACCTTTATATGGGAAGAAAAATTATGAAGAATGAAGAATAATAACTTGCGGAAGTGACAAAGGAGTACTATTGTTGTAAATCTTGTGTCACATGATTTTAGATTTAAGTCAATTCACAATTCAAAAATCTTGGAATAACGAAATGCAAGTCATCATTTTATCTACGTTCCACCAAATCGAAAAATAGTAATCTTCAAAGCTTAATCGGAATTTAAACCGAAAGGAAATTCAGGAAACTTGAAAGGTCAAGGTAAATCAACATGACAGTAACAGCGTAACAGCGTAATAAAGCCATAAGAAAGGTCAACTTATAACTTTCTGACAAATCATGTATTAGAATACTTTCGTCGTGAAGATTTAAAACTTCAAACATTACATTCAGTCCAAGCACTAAAGTAAGAAGCTTCGATTACTTTAACTGAATGGCCGTCGAAAACTTTGTTAATTTTTTTTAAGCTGGACACTGGATTCAGTGGCGTAGCCAGTTTCCAAATTTAATGAAAGCGACCACACGGCACAGATGCCAAGTTCTAAAGTTTAGGGGAGCAAGCATATAAAAAGTGCCGCTTTAAAGTTCGCACAATTCGGTTCAAAAATGTCAAACGCCCCTCTTTTAATGAATGTGTTCACCCTTGCACCGTTATCTACGCCACTGATTTGATGACGCACTGAATGCGTCTTCTTTGTAATACTGTATGATTATCTAGGGCAGGGTTTCTCAAGTGTTTCGGGACGCAGGCCACTTTAACCTGAGTGTTTGCTTACAATTTATTGTAGTAGCCAGGGCTTCGTTGAATAACTTTTGTTCTGATTAAAATTTCGGGCTACTCGAACCTTCCGCTGGCCATTTTTGTGCACGTCGCGGGCCGCAAATGGCCCGCGGACCGCCACTGGAGAACCTTCGATGTAGAACAGAGTATTGAAATACTTACAGCACCACTAGCCCCTTGTACGAGTAAGGAATCTCCCTTCTTAAATCCACCATGTTGTATGAGAGCTCTGTGTACAGTCATGTAGGGAACGGGCAAAATAGCGCCCTCTTCAAATGATAGGCTCGGATGCAGATGGTAGGTCAAGTCCTCAGACGTAAGACAGAGATTTGCGTAAGCTCCGGTAACTGGTTCAAAGAACCATACTCTATCTCCTTTCTGTGAACGATAAATGAAATTAAGTACACTTTACTGACTTTTAAAAGTTGTTACACTCTGGAAATTAATAAGTTAAGTCAACGCTAAAAGATAGTAGTCTGAGGCAGCATTTGACTAATGTGAGTTGCCCCGTAGCCAGGGTATGAGGTTTGAGTTGAATTTCTCGTGATGGGTCCGGAGGCCTACCCTATAGGCCCGATTGGGATTCACATGAAAGCAATGAAGGGGACAGAAGGACCTACCAGCAGTGGGCCCAATTGTTGAGAGTTGGTAAAAATGATACGATGTTTGTTCCTGCTTGTACCTCAAAATTTGTCCAATATGAGTGCACCAAAGTGCATCCGCAAGGACCCTCAAACATTACAAAATTTCCCTAAGGGGAGGGGGATTTGGATGGGGACACTACCTTCCCCTCCCCTTAGACCCCTCCCCTTAGACCTCTCCCCTTAGACCCCTCCCCAGGACGGTGATTCGAAACAACGTTCAGCCCTCCAGTCACGAACAGCTTCTTTCCCCTATGAACACCCAATCCGTAACATGATATCAGGCAAATAAGAAGTCTCGATCCTTCTAACCCTATGCCTTTCCTGATTGATTTAGCCCTAACCTAACCTGGTGACATGATATCATGCATATATGCATGTCTTGAGACACAAATGTGTCACCTTACAAAACAAAACGTCCGGATTTGGTGCTATGAATGTACTCATTATGTTTACAGACAATGCTCTCAAGGATATTGCATTAATAATGATCTTTTCAAACCTTGAATTTCGTGACGTCTGACCCGACTTCCTCAACGACTCCAGCTCCGTCCATACCGAGTACAAACGGCCGCTTGAAGAGATACGGACGGAATTTACCCGCCCGGATCTTTAATTCCAGCTCGTTAATACCAAAAGCCTTCAGACGAATCAACAGCTGTTTAAATAAAATGAAAGTTACGGGGTTTATTTTCATTCATATAAGTTTATTTACTTTTTGAGACTAGTTGTAAACGTAATGTGTCAAATTGCTGGTTTAAGGAAAAGCATGAGCACTTACTGCACTGTAATACTGCGTAGGTTCTTTACGTTACGTGTCTGCAGTAAATACGACAAAGAGATGAATGGCAAGTTTTACCATAGACATTGAAGACAAGGCTGGTGATGGAAACCTAGTGGTGAAGCTTTCATATTGACTGGGTTGGGTTGACCGCCCCTGACTCAGTTAAATGGAGTTCCGTCGCCCTTTGAGCTTTTCAAAGGACTTTCTTCTATTTGCTATTACAGGCATTTCTTAGTTTCCTTTATATCTGCAACTGATGGAAGAGTTATCTTCGGCTATGTCGGTTTATATAAGTCCCTAAATGATATGTCCCCCGCCTATTTATCCGAAATGTTTCTTACGAGACAAAATACCGCTTATAGTCTTCGATCAGATTTCCCACTAATTTTGTTAACTTTGCTGTCCCTCGTACTAGGTGTAAAAGCTTTGGTGATCGTAGTCTGTATGTGTGTGTGTGTGTGTGTGTGTGTGTGTGGGTGTGTGTGTGTGTGTGAGTGTGTGTGTGTCCGGGATCCCGGTCGCACTTGTGTACACGATTCTCACACGTTTCCTTTTCTCTTGACTTTAATTTGTTAAGTATTACGATGTTCTAAGTACTGTAAAGCGCCTTTGAATAATGTTTTACTAAAGGCGCTGTATAAACGTAATATAATAATATAATAATAAAGGTTGACCTATTTTCACCCCATTTTCCTTCGAGTAATCTACTCTCTAGCATAGGATGGCGCTCCTCTTAGATAGTGTGGCGGCACTGCGCTTTTAGAAAAAGCCCTTAAGCACAATGATTCTTGCCCGCACACGACCTAACCCCTTAGCTTCGTCACTAGCCTCTCAGATCATGTAGGCTAAGTAAAATAAGAAGTCAGATTCACGAAAATTTACCGTCTGGTGTATTTAAATGCTTGTAAATTAACTTTTTACTATGCAATGATTAACGTAAACCGGATATCCACAATTTACGATACCGTCAACTTTCGTACAAGGATATCGTTGGTCTGTCATTAACGACCACACATTTCCACGAGCGTTTGCTACATATAAAGTTATTAACTATATAAAATATCAAGTATAGAAGTCAGTGACTTGCTACGAACTTAAGGAGGTGATACAAAAGCGACTTTTCATTTGATGCATTCTAACAACTTTCTTATGAAGTATATGACGAGAGATATCGGTTATGTATTATCGGCATTTTAGGTGAATTTCAGCGATATCGATACAGGACAAAAATGAGCAATATTGGCCGGTGCCTATATTAAGTACCTTAAATCGGTGCAACACTACACATTAACACCTGCTGCGAGAATAATATCAGGTACAGAGGGATTTCATGTGACGTCACGCGCAATGGATTCCCAGGCACTGAAGGGCAAAACCACGGACTTCTTATATACATGGACGGAGCATATTGCACTAACGTCCTATGCGTAAGTTGTCGCCACCGTGTACGTACACGAGTAGGCTTACCAATATGGCTGCCTGCTATAGTCTTGTGTGTAAAAGTTTGGACTTGCTCAAGTGGCTCAGTATCGACAAATTGTGTGAAAAACTTGTAATATTTTCGAAAGAAGGCAAGCTCAGGTGAAATTCATCAAATAGAATGGAGGTCTGTGATATTGTTCTTCCATTCATACTGATATTTTGTCTGAAATGTTGCAGATTCATCGTCAAATTGGGCAAATGGTAGTAGCCCGGCGGCCATCTTGGTCAGCCTAAATTTGTTCGAACGGTGGCGACAGTATTGATTGCGCAATCCTCTGTCCATGTATTGAAGTCCGTGGGCAAAACACACACCCAGTAAGCGTATTTACAGCACACGCGCACGGCATAACCATAGATACTACTGTGACACAATGGACGCGTGCCCGTTAAAACCAAAGAGACGCGCGATCTTGCCCTTCAAAACAAAAAAGACGCGCGATCTTGCCCTTCAAAATTGCGTCCAGTTGTTTAAAGCCACGTGACTGAAATCCCTCTATAGGGACTGTCTGGTCATTCTTCGGGCCCATCGGGTTATTGACTTAGCTCTAGACTTAAAGGTCAACGTTTTTGTAGAGGTCAAACGGAAACCATCGCAGACTGTCCGAAAGACAGGCAATTGAAGAGGTAATTGACCTTCGTGTATAACCTTCTATTACCCATGATTACTACAAAAATGACTCATTTCAGAAGATGGTGTCAAATTGGATTAATATGTAGTAGGTCAACTACTTTACGAATGGATGGGAATATAACCGACGAGCGAAGCAAAAGTTAAGTCCTTATCTCCGAGCAATATATGTAATGTTATCTTTTACGTTAGAAGCACTGAAACGGAACAAATCTCAGCACCACACAGACGGAGCAGTATTATTAAACCTTGAAAAGGTAAGGTATTAATCTAAGTGACTTCCATTTACATCACAAATTGGACACGAAATGGGGGAAAAATTCGTTTTGATACAATACATTACCTTGTTAATGCCATGAACTGCCACTAATACAACAGTCAGGTCATTAACCCACCATGTGTGCAAAACAATATTATACGAAAGGTGAACATACATGGACTCTAAAAAGTGTTAAGTTCATTTGCAACTCAGTACCTATGAATTCCAATAATTGGTAAGGTAAAAGAACTCTCGATTTCAATGTTTGGGTTGATGCGCAGTGCCTAACAAGGTTCTTGATGATTGGCTGACCGTTTTGTATTGTATTCGTTGTATTCTTTGTCAGGGTCAGGATTAGGTAAGGGATTAGGGTAAGCGTCATACAATCATTAAAAATCTTGTTCAGCATTGCACATCGCCCGCAATGTTTCATAGCCTGTGAGTTCTAAAACTTTACCTTAACTTGGATATATTCTACCAAAGTCATATAATTATGTAATAAGTAGTTTAATTTCTTTGAAAGAGCGAGTGTCATACTTTTCAAAAGTTAAGAGTTCTATAAAACAATCACAAGCTACCTTCCGAAATGCTTTTTATGAAAAAAATAATTATATTGTAATTTTCAATATCACCTGTTTCGGCCCAACGCTTGGAAGAGGAAAATCCGAAGGCGCCAAAATTTCCTCCGGCCCAAATTCATGAATCACAGATGCACGAGCCGTCCTGGTCATTTTGATATTTGTCTGTGTTACCGTCTTTGGGAGAGCAATACATACAACTGAATGCGAGAGAAACAAAGCCGCTCACTTTTTTATACATATGCACATTTCCCCATACTGAAGGGTACATAGTGGTAAATTGATGAACGTGTGTCTAATTAGTGTGCCGTGTGGCTGCCTGCCCGTATATTTTCAATTCGATTGTTGGTTAATGTTCACCATACGGTCAAACAGGCATGGCTGCTTGTATCCACTCTTGTTTAGTTTTAGAATTTAATTTGTTGCACTTCTCACAATAAAATAAATTAGGCCTACTCACTTAAAATGGTACTTTTTTAATGCGTGACGTAGTAATACACAATTATAACAAAGAATTTGAATTTTAACAAGAACATCTGACCATGCACACATAAACTTACAAGATCAGATCTAAAATATCTGTGCGGTAAAAGATGTTGATAATAAAGTCAACCAATTTGTAGTGACATAGAAATTTAAGTAAGGGAGAAAGCTGACACAGTGCATCGCTGCGTGTTAACTGGTGTAGGCGACTGCCGCTGTACGGCAAAAAGCTGGATGATTGGTGTGTCTCCGTACGTGCAGTGAGCCTTCAACTTCAGAAGTTAGATGTCACTTCATCCGTTTGTTTGTAAGATTAGTAATAATTTATACAACGGAAATACGTCATGGTGTCTTAAGGGTTTTTATATACTCCTGACTTGAAAATATGTAGTTTCTCCCCCAATAACTACGGCAAAAGCAACGACGCACTGTTCGTATTACGCGCCGTTGCTTTGTTGCTGTAGAGAGAGCCATTTGAGTGGCTTCAGTCAAGATCGCCTGACGTCATTCTCCCGTGCTTTAACTTCTATAATAGAGACACTCAATTTGAATCAGTTAAACGACTAAATATTTCAATGTGTTAGGATAGGATACTAAAACAGAGCCAACTTAAATGTATGGCTGAACATAACTGCAACAAACGCAGTTCAGTTTCAGTTTATTTCTCCAAATCATCTCATTTTGCTATAAGAGACGTATAAAGCAATTCTGTCGGTGAATAACACAATGAAATTAAAAGATGACATATAACACAAAAGTAGTAACATATAAAACAAAAATCATTCAATTACAATCCCGAGGACTATTAATTTACGGAAAAACAGGCTGAAATTTAGAAACTGATATATAGGCCTAATATGCCTACGATAATTAAATTGTGCACATTGCACATGTTTGCGGGGCAGTTCGGGATGGATTTCTCACGAACATTTAGTAATGTATCATTTAGACGTCGTTTGCATGAAAAACTATAATCCTGGACAAAAAGATTTGGGGCATTGCGTCGCGAACCTACTTTCGGCCGAGACATTTGTAATTTAAACATCTCACACCTTTCTAATAACCAGAAAGCCCAAAGGCTTAGTGATTCCTTGCCGAATGGGGATGCTTTGTTGCACTGAGGTTTATCCCTCAAATTTACAAGTATCACAAGTATTCAACATCCCTGTCTTGAAATATCATGTTTTTAAATGCATTTGGTCTTTGACCTCTGATGACCTCTAATGACCTCCAATGGATCATGGATCTTGAAAATTCTTGGAAAATTTTGCTTTTTGACCTCTGGTGACCCCAGATGATGATCTTGGGATTTCTTGAGAAATTTTGCTTTCTGACCTTTTGTGACCCCAGATGACACTCTTGGGAATTCTTGCTTTTTCACATCTGGTGACCCCATGACAATCTTGGGAATTGTTGAGAAATTTTTCTTTTTGACTGCTGGTGACCGCAGATGACGACGATCTTGGGAATTCTTGGGAAATTCTGCTTTTTGACCTCTGATGACCCCAGTAACAATCTTTGGAATTCTTGGGAAATTTTGCATTTTGACCTCTGTGACCCCATATGATAATCTTGGCAATTCTTGGGAAATTTTGCTTTTTGACCTCTGGTGACCCCATATTGACGATATTAGGAATTCTTGGGAAATTTTGTTTTTTGACCTCTGGTGACCTCAAATGACCTTTAACCTTTATCAAAAACAACAGGTTCTTCCTCTAAACACGACAAATCTATATATCAAATACGAAAAGTGTCGGTCATTGCTAACTCAAGATATCGTGTTTACAAGCCGTTTAAGAGGTTTTTGCAGTTTAACCTCCGGTGACCTCAGATGACCTTTGACCTCTACCAAAAGCAATAGGGTCCTTCCTCTCAATATGATAAATCTATATACCAAATATGAAAAGTGTCGGTCACTGCCATCTTGAGATACTGTGTTTACAAGCCGTTTATGAGGTTTTCGCAGCTTAACTTCCGGTGACCTCAGATGACCTTTGACCTCTACCAAAACAATAGGCTTCTTCCTCTTGAAATGACAAGTCTGTATACCAAATATGAAAAGTGTCCTTCACTCCTATCTTGAGAAATTGTGATTATAAGGTTTTCAGTCTTTTACTTCCAGTGACCTCAAATGAACTTTGACCTTTACCAAAAACAATAGGGTTCTTCCTCTCAACATTACAAATCTAAATACCAAATACGAAAAGTGTCGGTCATTGCTAACTCAAGATATCGTGTTTACAAGCCGTTTAAGAGGTTTTTGCAGTTTAACCTCCGGTGACCTCAGATGACCTTTGACCTCTACCAAAAACAATAGGCTTCTTCCTCTTGACATGACAAATCTGTATACCAAATATGAAATGTGTCGGTCATTGCTATCTTGAGATATCATGTTTACAAGGTTTTTGCTTTTTGACCTCTGGTGACCTCAGATGACCTTTGACCTCTACCAAAAACAATAGGGTTCTTCCTCTCAACATGACAAATCCATATACCAAATATGAAAAGTGTCGGTCATTGCTAACTGGAGATATCGTGTTTACAAGCAAGGCGTCACATACACACACACATACACACATACGCACATACACACATACACACATACGCACACACACACACACACACACACGCCATCACCATCGCATAGATTCCTTGCCTGCCTTCGGCAAGGAATCAAAAATGAGGTTGTTTGTCAACTAAACTGCAAGTTGTTTACCCTCCAGACTGAACTCTGAAGAATAATAGAGGGCGTATTTGCAGTAGTTCCCAATTGAAGGATTATAAGCAAAAATAATCTTAAAAATGTGAAAAAGGAACTAAATCTAAGTATTCTGGTGAAATTTTCTTTCAGTTCTGATGCGTAGTTTTCGAGATACCAGAAATGAAATCACTAAATTTGTTAGCATCAAGCAAGCATGGTTATATCATGGAAGTGCTACCTACTACTCCATGGTTATATCATCTCCTCACACTGTTGGCAATGCTTTGTTTACTTCTTTGCTCAATCTGTTATTTTGGCCTTGAAGATGAGTGGGACATGTGCTTCCCATGTAGAATTGAAAATTTGTAAGTTCCAATACTGCTCATCAGGGCCGTAGCGAGCGGAGAGTGTGGGGGTGTCACACCCCCCAATATTTGGTCGCCGTTGGCAAATTTTCTGTCTGTCGGCAAAAAGAGGAGAGGGAAAGGAAAAAAGAGGAAAAGAGGAGAGGAGGAAAAGAAGAGAGAAGATGGGAAAAGAAAGGGAAAGGAAGAGAGTGAAAGGGAAGACGGAGAATGAAAAGAAAAAAGAGAAAGAGAGAACGGGCCAGTCTGTTATCGGTTATTTCGATTTTCTGCTCTTCATCTAATTGGCCCATTCAAGTTGAAGGCCCGTCGGCAAATTGATTATGCATGTGACGGCCGTATACGGCCGTATCAACGACCGTCGGTGTAATTGGAAGAGTGACTGAGTCCGTCGGCAACTCGGGAAAAGAAACGGAATTAACGGCTTCCGTATAGGTGCACTATTTCGTGTCATATGACATTCTTGAAAACCACCTGCACATTATTCCTCACTTTTGTCATCACCATGGGGAGCAGCACCCGATTACCCATGGAGAGGGTATCCTTAGCCCGTCTTCTAAACCCTAACCTTGACTTCAACCATATTTTGCAAACTTCTGAGGATCCGGTTTACCCATAAATATCCTGGGAAAAATAATGCGTGACGCGCATGTCTTCCCTTCACTGCAATCTCAGCATATTTTGAACGCTTGTGTTAAGATTCTGAACACTTTTTCTTCCTTTTTGAAAGCCGGACGCCTATCCACTTATCGTATTTGAACGCCTGACGCGTCTAGTGTTCAAATGCTGAACACACAGTGTTCCAATTCTGAACGACACGTTCAGCTCCTGAAGTATAGTGGCATGACGGGAGGAATAGCCTAGCACATTAGAATTAACCGGAACCTTTGCATTGGATAATGCATTATGAACCAAAGTATACCAATCCTGTATGAGACTTAATTTTTTACCCAGAGATTATGCTAAAACCTCAGAGCTTCCGGGGGCGAAGCTCCCCGGACCCCCACCAGGGGCCCTAAGGCCAGCCCAGTGTTTTAGCCATCCCCTGTTTGTGGGAAAATGTCGCATAAACGGCGACAAATGTCGCACAAAAAAATCTGACACGCAAATTCTACCCGGGTGTAAATTTTGAGGTTCCTCATTAGGGCAGAAATCCACTCAGATATTGCACCATTTACGATCTAGGCACCTTACAAATTCCAAAAATTTCCATTCGATGCTGTATTTTTTATGACGAACGTCACGTATGGTGCTTAAAAATAACGTGAATTTCGTTTTGAGGAAGGCATGGAGTTTTGTCCAGGATTCAATTTGACCAAAAAAGTCTGTTTCAGAGGACGAACGAGTAAGACATCAAATGATTAAGAAAATAGCGCGCGCGTCGTTTTCTCAACGTTGAGTCTGCTTGGAAGGTCGTAACATGCTGAAAATATCTTACAGTCCAGACAATGTTCAGTATAGTTTGTCCATAACAGTGGGTTAAGTGGTGGTGTGGTAAATATCCCAACTATTCCTTGAATTAGGCCCTTCATAATAAGGAGTCTTCGATTTCAGGACGTAGATCTAGAGGACGGCAAGAGGAAAGGAAAATGGAATGCGCATGCGTGTAAGGGAACACTGCTTGGTGGTATTACCAGATCCGATGGCTTAGGATCTATCTCTTCGAAATGGTTATCGACGATATAACGTTCGGTGTAGATATGGGATGGTGTAAGGGGTTGTCATGATGATTCCCTTGGCCTTGTGGTGGCCCACCACCATTGCAGAAAATTACAGTTTTGCAGAAGGATGATCCCTCTGAATGGAGTGCCTAACATTGTTGTTTGGGTTCATTTCTCACCCTATTGTAATAGAGCAGTGGATCCTTTGTGTAAATGCATGATGTAGTGCTCAGATTGAAGAATATAGGCCTGCATACTGCAAAAACGGTCGAAATTGCTTTTGTTTTTTATGATTTGGAGGCTTTGGAAGAAAGTGGAGCCATCTTCTATCTTGCTGTGTTGCGCTGGGATCACGAGTTTAATATTCAGGCGCCTCTAGCTCAAAAATTCAGTCGTCATGGTATGGAAATTTTGATCTGTCAGCAATCACCAACTCGTAAGCTTCAAGGTGATGTGTACCATGTTGGGGTTGAAAACTGACAAGGAACGAGAGGCTAAAGGACAAGCCCAGTTCAGAGTGTAGGTCAATAGCAACAATCACTGGTGGCGCGCCACCTTATATACGCAAATGTGCAATAATCTTTGCCAGCTCTTAAAATGGACTTAGCATGTTTGGGAAGTCATTGTACAGTTGAACTTGATTCCGTACTAAACCAAGGAATGTATTGGTGTCTTGTAATGACCAGAATGCAAAAATGCATTGTGGTTTCGATGATTCTATTCCACTAAACTTGTTTCTTCACCTCGACCAACTCGTAGAACATTCATATCCCGGATAACAGTTTTGATCAATGAGGCAAATGACCCACATTCCAGGTAGGAGAAATATCTATGATCCACTCCTTGAGATATCATGCTAACAAACTATTAAATTCTGACCTTTAATGAATAATAAGTCACATTGATCTGATGACCTTTATAATATTTGAGCCATGTAACCATGCTACAGTGCTGCTTTGGCATACACTATTGTCTACTGTATATTTTATTTACATTTTAAAGACAGATTTGCATCACCCCCAAATATGACTTTTAATAGGGGGTTAGCAAAATTCTCAATTGGTGACTTCTCATTGATTGACATCAGAGTTACAAAATTCAAAAGATGCAGAGCAGCTCATATTACACAGCATGCACAGAGAATGTTTTGATTACACATGGGGTCTTTTATGCTCACCAGGATGTGGCCTTGAGCAGTGAACTGTTTGTGAATGCACAAGGAGAAGCAGTAAAAACAATTATGGGCGGGGCTTACCACCAAGTAAAAGTCATACTTGGGGTGATGCAAATCCCTCTTTAAGTAACGCTACATTATATAGTATATACTGTAACCTGTAAAGCGCCATGCACACAAGCCACACTAAGCAGGGTAACCCTGACAGAAGGGAATAGAGGTTTTCTCTTAACACAGGGCTTCCACATATATCACTCATGAAATGTATCCAAATAGGGGCGAGGGAAGGACTGCAGAAGGGGGTCCACCGAGTGCCGAAGGCACGAGTGAGCCGCGAAGCGGCGATGGGGAAAGGGTTAGGGAGGGGGGACATCTTCCGACATCGGAACTTTTTGAAATCTTCACATGAAACTGTGCGATTTGGTGACCCTTCCAACGTAAATTACTGACATAAATGTGGTTGTAACTGTGTCCCATTTCGGAAATGGAACCAGCACCTTTTCAGCTATGGTCCCAGTGGTGCCGCCAGAATTTGATTATTAAGGACAGCACAGAAGATGATCTCGTAATCCCAGATAAGCCAGAAAGTCGTTTAAAGCGTGTATATTCGTATCTACGAGAGTTTCATTGTCTCCTAGGGTGTAGGTGCCGTCCCTAGGACAGGGGCGTAGCTAGGATGAAATTTTTAGGGGGGCCTAGGTACCAAATGGGGGTCACGGCATTGATCGCGGTCCTAATTCTTACAAATTTTATTAGGACACACACAATTTCGGGGGGGGGGGCTAGCAAACATCTGGGGGCTCAGCCCCCCGGTCCCCCTAGCTACGCGCCTGCCCTAGGGAGAATTCTAACTGGAAGAGGCCCTTTTAGAAATTTTTGTTACTAATTAAAAGATGGCTGAGTTGTAAAAATGGTGCTATCTTTCGCAAAGTTTTAACTGATCAGATGATCAAAACTTCTCATACATTAGTTAATTGTTGGTTTTAACTGACGTCCAAATGACACCACACGAGAGCAGACAAAGCTCTTCACAAAACATAGTTTTGCTATTTTCAAGGAGAATCCAAACTAACAACTTCCAATGGGGAATGACCGGGAGAGGAGAAAAGGTATAACAAAACGGGTAGAGGATTAATAAGCACGTTCATAATGCATATTTTCTGCAAATGCAATGTCCTTTGAATAAACTTTTGTGATGAATAATATACCACAAATCATGTAGGACTACATCACGTTACAAACGTTGCTCATAATATCAGACTGTCACATAGTCGCCTGTTGACGGTTACAAGCCTGAGGGTGGACTTATCCCTTTTGTTTTCGGAAAAAAAGTTCTCGCTAGAATAATTTATGCATTATCGTCCAAATATGGTCATTAGGCATGGATTAGGATGATCGAACGGATTTAATCATCATGCATGATGAAGGGGTCTTTTTAAGAAGAGATGTATAAATAGCAACTCCCTGTATAAACAGTGATGGACCTATCAAGGGGGGGGGGGAGGATTAGTGTGTGACTAGTTCGCCTTGTTATTTATATTCCCATCTATGGAAATTTTTCCTGTATAATTTGTAATCTGCTTTTTATATTTGGCCCTTCTACCACCTGAATGCGGCATGTAAATGCAATCAAACCTTGATAGGCATTTCAACCTTGTGTCATTCCTACAAAATATTCAAACATTGTCTCGGCTTTCCGTCATGTTATTCTTTCATATTTTAAACCAGGGAGGTGTTGGGACCTAACACCTTCAAACAAATAAGTATTTGTTCAAGGACTACATTGTAGAGATATCGTGGAGCACATGAGAGTCCCGTGTGCATGTGTATTCACGGTGGTTTTGTGTGGCATAGTATCTCAGAAATGGTGAAAGATTTCGTACTTGGTGTTTTGATGATTATTATTAACTATTATTTTTAGTGGAGATCAAAGGTCATTAAATTGTCAACAACCTGACAACGGTATCTCGAGTTAGGATGCATGGACACACTGTTTTGTATGTTCAGGCGTGTTGTTAGGGTGGCCATTCGTCACGCTTTTCGCCGGACAGTCCGGCTTTCGAACACCCTGTCCTCCATTTGGGTTCACGGGGCGCCGGACGTTGAAAATACCTCCCTTCTGAGAATTCTACCGTAAATCTCCCTCATGCACAAATTTTCAGAGATAATTTCATTTTCAGACACAACATAACAATTTCACATCCCTAATTATGCAGCTTAGAACACCGGAAAGGGTCGTTTCAGGCCATCTGAGGAGTTTGTAAAGCCCAAACTTGTCTGGTACGCTACGCGCCAACTCATAGTGGCGCCATGGGCGTGGATCATGGGGGGAGATGGGGGACGCGTTCCCCTCACTTTTTTGGAAGGGGGCATTTCCAAAAAGTCCCCCCACTTTTTCAAAATGATGAAAAGTAAAACTGTGATGAATTGTATTATAACACAGATTACGAATTGACACTAGATTTTAAAAGCTAAATTGAGCCCAAATATGGCACCATATAAGGCACCTTCTAATTTGCTTTTTTTCAAAGGGGAGGGGAACAGCCCTCCCCTTAGACCCCTCCCCCAGGACGGCGACTCGCAAATGGTAAAAAGTCCCCCTCCCCCCCACCTTTGGAGATGGATCCACGCCACTGAGTGGCGTCCCGCTTAGGTAGTAGTTAAGGTTATCCTCCTTTTCTGTCATCGGGAAGTGGTCACCCTACGTGTCGTAGTAGAGAAATCTGTATTTTGTAAACGGTGAGAGGTCATCTAACGACACCTTACTGATTGACTACATTACTTGATAACCCGACTTAAAGTGTACCTAAAGTCTGAAAATTCAAAAATATATATTACAGAGCATGAAAACTGAATTCCAATGGTCCAATTCCCATCTTCACAGGACTTTCTTAAGCTGAGATATAAAATGTTGAAGTTTATTCACTCGATTTAAAAAGGTAGATTGCGCAATAATTTGTGATGTCATTGTTGTACTACTCAAATTACAATCTTTGTATTTCTTTGTTTTTCTGAAAGCCACCGCACCTTGTGCCAAAATGTGATCGCGTTCTTACTGCTTTGGGGTGACTTGACTATATAAGCCCTCTCTGTACAGCATGTCATGCAAGAAAACAGGAAGTGGTCAAGGTCATATAAACATTTTTAATTTTAAAAGAAAACAAAGCATTTAATGTGAGTTGTACAACAAGAATGTCAAAAATTATTGCGCAATGAACTGTTTGGATTTAAGTGAATAAATTTTAACATTTAATACCTCAGCAATGGAATAAGCTATGACAATGGGAGTTGGACCAATAAGATTAATTTTGTAACCTCTAAAATATATATTTTTGAATTTTTAGACTTTAGGTCCACTTTAAGGTGCGTTCACACCAAAACCGAAATCTGCTGCGTTTTGCGGGCGGGACGCGAAATTTGTTATCTCAGAACGAATGGGGGGATTTTCTTAATTTTCATTGAAATAAAATTGCCCCTATTTGTCCTGGGAAAAAATTTTCGCGTCCCGCCCGCAAAACGCAGCAGATTTCGGTTTTGGTGTGAACGCACCTTTAACCAGGGAGCTGCCATTGACTTAACTATTCTTTGCCTGTTGATACATTTGAATAAAAGAATGTAACTTCTGATGGTGGGTGGTCAAAGGTCATTTGAAGTCACCGGAGGTAATTAACAACTTAAGAAACTTGTGAACATATTTTACGAACCATAGGCGTAGGAAGCTGTTTTTGACTGGAGAGGTTGAACATTGTTTCGGACGGCCATCCTGGGGGAGGGGTATAAGGGGAGGGATTAAAAAAATGTTTGAATATTTGAGGGTCCTTGGATGCAATTTGGTGCAATATTTGAGCAACTTTTAAGGGAAATTACTGCAAAGTTTTGACATTTTTTTTTTCACAGAGGGAACAAAACTGGGTTTTCGTCCTTGAATTGAAAGGGGCCGAAGCAGAAGCATACTAATACTTCCGCCCACCACCCTTTGACTGGGCGGCTAAAGCCCCACCCCGCTTCCTACACCCTTGTTATGATCGCAAGAATATTCTTGGCTTGGCTTTCTTTTTACACTTGTCGTGCAGTATGGATGTGTCTTATTGAAGATTATTGTATTCTGGGTGACAACAACATGAGTAGTTAATCCCACAAAAAAAAGCGGACTTGCAGTCCAATAACCCTTCAGTTTAAAATCTGTCAAGAAATTCTGAAATCTTACCGAAACTGCAGTATCCTACAATTGTGCCCACTCCCTTAACAGATATACTTATCTCGGGGACAATGTTTACAATATGCGGTTTACAAATAACCAGGGCACAAGTGTTGAATAAAGTTTATTCCAGACAACATGCAGCTGTAGCCGTACGTTCTCCCCTGATGTGTAAACATTTTGTGGTATATTTCAGTTTACAAATGTTAATGCGGTCGTAGGGATGGATAAACAAGCATTTTCTAACTATATTAATGGCAGGGAGTGCGAACGCCCAACTGCTGTAAAATTTTTGTGATTATCTGCTTCAAGTTTTTTTCTTTCTTTTTGGCTTTTCATCCTTTGGTGGCTCGATTTTGTTAAAATATCCATTGTGTAATGTGAAATGTGTAAATTCTTTTTATTAAGTGCATGTTATACACACAATATTATTTTCTCAATAAAATTCTTGAAAACTTCTGGGCTACCTGTCTTATAGGCCTAATATACCCAGTTCCAGCCAACCTTGAGTAATCCATCAAATAAAGTAGAAACTAGGAAAGGAAAATTCCAGACTCACGTTCCAATGTCATCTATTACGACGGTCAATTCTGTGGTATCATCTTGTCATGATGTCACCTGAGGTCACTAGAGGTCAACCTGGTCACCAGATGTAAAACACTGAAGCCCAATTAATTGAAAATACAGCAAACTGAAATTTGCATATCTATATTACTTATCATGTGGCAATTAAGTTGTGCGTTTGGTCACTTTTTTTAACGTCAAGGCCATCCAATCGTTGGTCTGGATATAACCGAGACCGCCCGACACCGTCGATTGGAGGCACGCCGAACTACTCAAACTGATGAAGCTCTTGAGTCAGACCACCTGAGACCAACCCAAAGAAACCCGAATCAATGCATTATGGAACTAAAATTATAGCAGTATTTGCTCCATGGCATGCATATTGGAAAGTCACAAAGTATACAGAAGAATAATTGCAATATTCATGTCAGCGGCCCCCACATAACTTACTTTAACACATGGGATGATAAATTGCAGGCACAAATCCTGAGGGGGCGTTTTCCAGCTTCAGCCCCTTCTCCTTTATCTGCAACTTTCTTTTTTGAGACAGTTACAAAGCTGCACCAGAAGTTTAAGTATACTAATTTTGATTGCTAAATGCCAGCAAATACCAATAGTGTCTCTTTTACATTTTTCCCAGAACCTCCCCCCTCCCCCATAGAGGCATCGTATATTTGACGCTCTTAGCTTCGAACTTTGCCCTCATGGAATTAGCCACCCCCTTTTATAAAGTGCTGGATCCACCCCTGATGGGTGCCTTGAAACTTGTCACATATTTTACACCAATCGATTTTTGTTTGGATTTTTTTGTTTAAAACGGACTGACCACCCAAGCCCACCTGTTGGTTTGATATCACTGAAACCACCCAAAACCAACACTGGTTTCAGGTGGTCTCGGTTTGTACTTGATAAGGGTGGTCTGTGCGTATCTTCAAAAGGACTGCATCAAACTAAATAGGACTTATCTATTTTTGTGAAGGTGAAATGTTAGTCATCGAAGTTCCTAACGACCAAACTGTGAAATCCGTGCAAACACCATAAGTAACTCACTGAGAACACTGTAGAACCTCTATAATAGATCAGAGAAGATAAAGCCGATTATATTTGCATTTTTTATGACTTTTTATTCATTAAATAATATATTTGCTCAATACATTTTGTTATGATACATGTTTAATTTCCTTTACAATAAAAAAAGCTATGATACATGAGCTCCGTCGGACAAAATAACATCTGCCCATAGCAGATCATTTTCAGAATTACTTCACAGTAATTTACACTTTTCCTATACATGGAAGTAAGCAACACAAATTGTGCATAACAAACTAATATTCGAAAACAGAATCTCAACAAGATGCAAGGTGAATCAAGTATCAGTAATTTTCTGATTGAAAGGGTGTGTCCTTGTCATACACGAGTCTCAGTAATAACTGGAACATTTCCTTCATGAATAGCTGACAATAAAGTGGACCGTTAGTTGCGTTAGAGTTCTATCGTTAGAAAAAATTCGGTCGCGGATAGGAGTCTAACGCAAGTAACGTTTTGCTTTTTCTAACGATAGATGAGTTACCTGCGTTAGAGGTGCCGCTGCACTGTTGGGAGCGCTGCTATCTTTTGTTGCAGTAGATCACATGATTTTCCTAACGCAATTTGCGATATCTGTGTTAGACCGGCAAATATTTGTAACGTCGGTCGTAGCTTTGGTTTATACATAAACAACAACAAAGTACACAAAACGACGGTGTTAAAGCTACGTACGGCATAGTGGTTTGCGTCGGCTATTTTTACAGACTACAAGTCTCAAGGGAAATCCCTCTGGTCCCACACTTGGCTTAAGTTTGCAATAAAGTACTGCAGCCTACCGTAGGCCTATTACACATCTTTCAGGAGAAAACAAGCTGTTGTTCTGGAGTGATGGGAAAAATTAACCACAACGTAAGAGAAAGAATTCTAAAATACCGACGACATGGTAAAAATGTTAATGAAATATTAGAAATTCTTTCTTCGGA
This sequence comes from Holothuria leucospilota, assembly GCA_029531755.1. Lineage (NCBI taxonomy): Eukaryota > Metazoa > Echinodermata > Holothuroidea > Aspidochirotida > Holothuriidae > Holothuria > Holothuria leucospilota. The sequence goes on along the minus strand of CM055973.1, from coordinate 33,583,510 downwards.
TGGAATTTCAGTGTCCAGATCGGGTGTATATTCGTTTTTTAGGAAGGTAGGGGAAGGTGGGGCGTAATGGACCCACGGGGCAATATGAACCTACGTGACCAACACAAGAAACATCAATGCTGCCCTCTCTTCAAATTAATGGTGGACATCAGCCTAGCCATGCGGGTTCACAGCAGAGTTTTCATATGAAGCCATTGAAGGACATCCGATCGAGATCGCATCAAATATTAACTACCCATTTGATGTAAGGTACGTGGAAGTTTATGGCGCTGAAATTTAACTTTATTAACAAGGGATTTCAATCAAATTTTGTAGATTGAAAACACTAAAGTACTACCTTCGAGCGACAAGTGATACACGCTATGTACTGTACAAGCTTTTATTTATACTACCTATAACACAAAATTAGGGTATGGGGCAGAATGGAACACGGACGTGCGGGGCATTATGGACTAGGGTACCATTTTGCCCCACAGCCGTGTTCCGTTTTGCCCCAATGGAATTTAATACTAGATCACAAAACACAGGCTTCTATTAGAGATCTGTTATTTCACTGAATGTATAAACTACATCTACACCTGCAGATGGAAATAATGTGAGGTAAGCCCTGTGCTACGTATGCTGAAAAGAGATGCCGAGCCTAATGATTTTGTTATTGGAAGAAATTATTTAATAACAAAAACTATACAACCTACAGAATCAACCTTTTTACAGATCAATTCAAGATGGTCAGAACTTACAAACGCAAGTCCATGAGACAGTCCTGGGGTGAACAGTCGATCAAAAATGCAATCCAAGCAGTAAAGGACTCGGAAGGAATGGGACTACAGAAAGCCAGTCAGGAATTTGGAGTGCCCAAAACTACTCTACGTCGACGAGTGAAGGGCCTGAATAAGTATGTGAAAGGTGCCTCAAAGTCCTTGGGAAATTTCAAGGTAGGCCTGTCTACATCTATCTGTCTACTTTAAGTTTGTGCTACCCTGTATCCCATCATTTTGAAACTATGTCTGACTGAAGCTGGTTTAATATTTTCCCCTTTTTCAGGCAACTTTTACAGCTGAGATTGCGAGAGACCTCGTTGCTTACATTCTCAAAATGGAGTCCATGACGTTTGGCCTAACAACGGATGACGTGCGATGTCTTGCATTCCAGTTAGCTGAGAGAAACGGCATAGCCAATCAATTCAACAAAGAAAAACAGAAAGCTGGGAAAGACTGGCTCTATCATTTCAGGAAGCGCCACCCTGAACTATCATTGAGACAGCCAGAAGCTACATCAGCAGCCCGAGCACGCTCATTTAACCAGGTGAACGTGAATAAGTTTTTTGACCTGCTGGAGCCATTGATAGACCAGAGTTCCAACCAAACAACATCTACAACGTAGATGAAACAGGGATAACAACAGTGCAAAGCAAACCATCAAAGATTTTGGCAAGGACTGACAGACGGCAGGTTGGGAAATTAACTTCGTCAGAACGTGGTCAGACCAGGGAGTTGCTATATAGCAACTCCCTGGTCAGACAGTCACGACAGAAATATGCTTGAGTGTAACAGGGAATTTCATACCGCCACTGTTCATACTCCCACGCGTGAGAATGAAGATGGAACTGATGAATGGAGCACCACCAGGCTCGATTTATGCATGTCATAAGAGTGGATGGATGCAAATGGACATATTTACAACTTGGTTCAAACATTTCATCCGATCGTCTGGTGCCTCTAAAGACAACCCAGTTCTTCTCATTCTAGACGGCCATGCAACACACGCCAAGAACTTAGATGTCATAGATACTGCTAGGGAGAATGGTGTCGTGATGTTATGCCTTCCTCCACACTGCTCGCATAGGATGCAGCCACTGGATGTTAATTTCATGAAACCTATCTCAACTTACTATGACCAAGAGCTAGAGAAATGGCTAAGAAACAACCAAGGTCGTGTGGTTACTACGTTCCAAGTCGCGGAACTATTCGGGCATGCGTATATGAAAGCGGCAACAGCTCAAATTGCAGCAAGTGGATTCCACAAAACTGGCATACATCCTACTAAAAGGGACATATTTTTGCCACACGAGTTTGAAGCAGCGGAAGCAACTGACAGGCCTATTAAAGAAGGGGAAAATGTACAAAACGTTGAAGCAGGGACAGTTGAAGATAACCAGTCAGTTAAGGATCTTCATGCAGTTGTTTCATCTGGAGAAAACACAGGGGCGATAGTAAATGAAAATATCGCGGGTACTGCTAGTGACAGACATGCAAAAGAGCCTGAAGAGGCTGACGAAACAGATCCTGGTGGAACATCTGATGATGCAGTCCCTTCTACTTCCGGTTATGTGTCACCCTTTGAAATATCCCCACCTCCAAAAGCTACCACTAGAAATAACAAGAAGCCAAATGCAACGCGTGGTAAAACTGTTGTCCTCACAAGGAGCCCATACAAACAAGAACTTATTGCAGCAAAGCAAGGTAAAGCCGAAAAAACACAGGGCCATTCAGAGAAACGTAGTAAGCCATCCACCCGTGACCAGCAGAAAACAACCACAGCTAAAAAAGCCAAGAGAGCTGAACCAGTACCAGAGACAGACAGTTCTTCAGCGGAAATTGATGATGATGCAGAGTGCATCTACTGCGGGGAGCTATGGAGCAAAAGCAATGAAGCTATGATTCAGTGTACAAGCTGTGAAGAGTGGGCACACTTAGCATGTGCTGGAAAAGAAGACCATGACGTTCGATTCGTCTGTGATTTTTGTGATTAAACAATTACATCAAAAAGATTTACACGACAAGCGCTTGTTTAGTTAACAAGCAGAGAAGAGTGACATTTACTTGTTTTAGTGTTAATTTTACTTTTTTAACTGTGTTTAGAATTTGTGTGCTAAGTTAATCACCAAATCACTAAATTGTAGTGTTGGAGAATTAAATGTGCTTTTTTCTGCAGCATTAAAAACTTGCAGTCAAAGTTTGAAGGGAGTGGAAGTTATACTTGTTTAGCTAACATTTTGGAGGCTTGAAGCAGAGAAGAGTGGCATTTACTCGTGTCAGTATTAATTTTACTTGTTTAACAGTGTTTAGAATTTGTGTGCTAACTTAATCATCAAATCACTAAATTGTAGAGGGTTACAAAATTAAATGTGCTTTGTTCTTCAGTATTCAACACTTGCAGTGAAAGTTTGGGGAGTTTGGAAGTTACATGTTTGGCTAACATTTTGGAACGTTTGCTTACTGTGCTGTAGTGGAAAAGACGTGCATTTATTTACTGAAAAGTGCTTACTACCTTTTTTAATCATTTAAGTTTAAAGAGTACCTCTGCCTTAATAACAGACCACTTAAAGAGATGTACATGTAACGGGGGCAATATGGAACCAGGGTGCCATTTTACCCCATATGCATGTGCCATTTTGCCCTCATAGTGGGGCAAAATGGAATATTTATGAGAAAAAGATATTTTCATCTTAAAAATTATATGTATGAGTTAGGTACTAGCCTTCATGGGTATGTTAAACTTACGTAAAAACTGCACTACAGGACCATATTTTGAATCATCAATCCAATCGGACTGTCATGCGAAAATGGTTTTTGGGAAACCGCGCCTAGCAGAGACAAGCAAAATTTATGCAGACTCCGTCAGAAATCTTCTCAAACCGAAGGCAAAGCATCCTGTAAAATTGCACGTGTAGGCAGGGATTTCGAAGAGAGGAAAGACAGACATTTGTATTTTTGATGGGATCATGAAGGCTGACTTTTATACTACAATTATTGACATTGTGCCATTTATTAAAAAAAACATTCAAGGAAGGAGAAACAAGCAGATTTCTGCAAGACAATGACCCTAAGCAAACTAGTAATTTAGTCAAGAAACACTTCCACGACAATTCAATTAACTGGTGGAGAACACCGGCCGAGTCCCCTAACCTCAACCCCATCGAAAATGTCTGGCACGAGCTAAAACATCACCTTCGAAAGGTTTGTAAAACTGTTTATTTCAACTGTAAAGTATGGGGCAATACAGGATAGGCCCATATCCAGTAAATCCAGTTTCTTGAACTGACTTTTCTATCTCGCCAAACAGGTACTGTAGGCCTATCAAGTAAAAATCTAAGTAATACCCTTGCATTGTTACAAATCAAATCGATGATTTTGCATTATTCGTCCATCTTCTCTTCGACTGTTGACGAAAACAATCTTGTTTTAAAATTTGCGGTCGAAGTACAAATGGAAACAGAAACATTTACTTTGTGCTATGTTGGAAGAATTTTGCAGAAAATTGCTTTATGTTTATGCAGCAGTGCATATTTTTAAATACCTCTTTCTTACAGACTGCCCCTCCTCGAAAATTTCTGGGAGGGATTTCCCTCATCACGCAATCATGCAGCTTAATGCAAACCCTGAGGCAAAGAGCACAATGTTGTCTTCTATTGCTAGTATGGGCAAACACACAGTAAACCAACACTGAACATGGTAACATGACGTAAGTGTTGAGTATTGTTTTGTGTTAGCTTTATACGTTTCCTTATGTTCAGAGCTAATCTTTGGATGTACAGAGATAATCAGAAAATTTTGAAATGGGTAAATGTATACATTAATCAATCCTGTGATGGTTTACTGTGTACTTGCCTATATATCTTATATTATACATATGTATTTGTAACCCTTGGGCTTCACTGTATTAGCCTATGGAAAATAAATTCATTAAATCTCAGTAACTGCTATGCAAAATTTGGGTACTACATCTGTCCCTGGGTAGGAACCTTTTTCGATACTTTTTCAATTATTTTGCTATTATGACAACTGCTTCTCTTCCACAGTCAGCTCACATGCTTTCCATTGGTGGAGGAGGAGATGTGGTGCACTCGAGTCAAGCAGATAATTTTTCGTATGAGGCTGTTGGTTTGAAAGAGGGGATGGAGTATTTAGCTTCTTTCTCAGCAAACCTGAAGGAACAAGGCAAAAAGGTCACACTAGCTTCCAGTTTCTGACCAGAAAATCAGATAGCAGCTTCTATGTCTCCTGCCCCTGACTGCTGAACCAGACGCTCTTCCTCTTGAACCTGCTCACAACAAGGCTGGACCAGAGGTCACTCCTCCCGATCCTGTTCATGACCAGACGGCACCAGATGCTCTTCCTCTTGATCCTGTTCCCAATCTGGCAGCACCAGATGCCATTCATCCTGATCCTGCTCACGACCAGGCAGCACCAGTCTCCATTCCTCTCGATCCTGCCCCCCCCCCCCTCGGCTGCACCAGATGCCGTTCCTATCAGTCATGCTCAAGACCAGGCAGCACCAGATGCCATTCCTCCCAATGACCAAGCAGCACCACTCACCCTTGATCTGGATCCTGTTCCCAACCGGGCTGCACCAGATGTCATTTCTTCCGATCCTGCTCATGACCAGGCAGCACCAGACAAGCTTCCTCTCGGTACTATTTGTGACCCTACTGATTTTCAGCTTGATGGCAGTTTTCTTGAAGATTTATCCTTGACGGCACAGCCGTGTTAAGTGTACAGTAGTGCGGAACTAAGAGATTTCAAGAAAGAAATGAGAACTTTTCAAGAAGGGATCCTCCCAGAGCTTAAGATGCAACGAAACGAGTTCAAGGAAGAAATGAGGGCTTTTCAGAAAAGGGTTCTAGCAGAACGTAAGATACTGAGAGAAGGATTGGGCTTCGGTAATAGACCCAACAAGGCTCCATTACAAGAAAATGATGTCTTGGAGGTAGTGAACAGTGGGATGGCTCAAAGTTTAAGGTAAGAACAGTGTAATTGAGAATCTGATGCCGCACAACAGTGACATTCCAACCGTAGCAGGGAAGCTTGCTGATTTAGTCTTTTCGGATGGAGAACGATGTTACGGAAATGTTTCAGGTCGAAAAGGTAAAGAAATGCTGAATCCCCTAAAAGTCAGAGCAATAAGGGGAGCGGTGCTGCTGTTTTGTCCAGGCAACAATCCAAATGAAACTTGGAGGAAAGCAGTGAGGGTACAGTAATTGATTCAGCAAGTCGATATATCAGATTATGGAAAAATGAATATTTTTTGAGATTTGACATTTACTGAAGTACACTCTGGGAGGGGATCCAAAACATTTTGTAAGGCACCATAGATAAATTTCGCTATGCAGCTAACCGCGTCTTACTCCTGGTTAACTGGCAATTCAATAGCACAAGCACACTGCAGTTACAGGTAGTTAAGCGCAGTCAGATTAAGCTCACACTTGTGCAGCCAAATTTGTAAAGACGGGCGCGACTGACTACCCTGACGATAACCCTCTGTGTATGGATTAGGAAAGCCTATTTACGCTTTAACAGCACAAAGAAGACTTCAGATTTGTGCTAGTTCGGTTTCCTTCTTCGTATACTTTCTTAGGTAAATTATAAGACAGAAGTTGGTCATAACTTGCACACAAATAGTGAAGTTGCGAACGAAGTTATAACCGGCAATTCCGATGCAGTTCTGTATACACATACATACGCACATACATCTCATCCTACAGTACTGTGATCGTCAACTCCCGTCCGTTATCGAAGAACCAAATTTCTACAAATTTATGCGATTTTACGCGATGTTATTCGAATCTCTGTGATTTTGCGCGATTTCAAAAATCGTGCAAAAAGTCGACCGCTAAAGTTCGTACACATTTTGCACAAATGTTCGCAGTTTTTGCGGTCAGTTTTGCCCTACAAAATCGCTCAGAATCGTAGACAAGGTCTCTGAAAAAGCGAAAATCATTCAATAATCAAGTTCGAAGTTTAATACTGTAAACTGTTGATCTAGAAAAGTGCCGATGATTCATTTAACGTTTCAGTTACTTTTCATGTAGCAGGATAAGATTTCATGTACTTCAGATCAATGAACTAAAATAGCACGTGGTGCATTCATTGCAAACACAGTAACTTGTTCGTTACGTATACAGTAATGCCAAAATTTTTTTGTTTTTAAATAGCAATTCCGTTTTCTGTTAATATTTTATTTTCCGTGATCTTCCCGTTTTCCCGCCATTTTCCGTGATTTGTCGATTTTTCAATAAAGACTTTTTTACTATAAAATTGTGTACTGTATTTTTTCAGGCTGCTAATCTGTCTTTACTGGAGTAGAAGACCCTGATAAACAGTAACAGTATCCATTGTTCTCCACTTTAAGTGTTCTAAAACTGAGAGTTTACAACTTATGCTCGCATTTCTAATTTTTTTTTTCATTTTCCATAACGTGTAAAAACGTTGGCTTTAGTAAGAAGTTTTCGTAAGCTGTAACAAAAGAAAGTAAAAGGAGCATTTTCATATAGGCGCATTAAAGTATTTGTGTCATTGATTACCGGCCCTTAATGCCCAAACCATTCCAGACCGACAACCAATTCTAAAATTCAATGATGTCCTTAGTGGTCTTGGAGGAAATAACTGGTTCTCTTCCCTGGATCAGGGTAAAGCCTATCATCAAGGCTTCATCCATGGAGACAGCCGACAGACAACTGCATTTATTACACCATGGGGGTTATATGAGTGGATACTTGTAGTACCGTTTGGCTAAACGAATGCTCCGGCCAATTTTCAAAGGCGTACAGAAGGCTGCCTAGGTGACCTAAATGGGGAGATATGCTACACTTACCTTGATGACACACAGTCTTCAGCAACTCATTTGAAAACCACCTCGAAAGGCTGAGAACTGTATTCCAGAGATTGAAGGCCAATGGTGTTAAGCTGAGGGCTACCAAATGTAAGCTTTCCAGCCAGAGGTCAAATACCTAAGTAGAATTGTATCTGCTGAAGGGTATAAACCAGACCCCGAGGATATCAAAGCTGTGTTACACATGAAGGACAAGAGGCCAAGTACATTTGGGGAAGTAAGACAAGTCCTTGGTCTAGTGGGGTATTATACAGGATTTTTCGAAGAAAGCCAGACCTCTCTAGGATATGCTCATGGCCCCGGAAGGACTAACAGTATCACATGTGAAACCCAAAGGTCGAAGATCAAGGCTACAGAAAGGACAGTTGCCATCCAAGCATTCAGTGGTACAGGAAGGAAAACACTAACAAGCCCTAGAAGTATTGATAGGAGCCTTGACAAGTACTCCAGTTATGATGGGTTACCCCGATTTTCAGAAAACATCTGTCCACAACAATGCTTCGTGTAAAGGGTTAGGAACTGTCCTGTACCAAGAGCAAGGTGGAAAGCGCAGAGTAATATCGTATGCCTCAAGAAGCTTGACCCTGGCTGAAAAGAACTACCACATGCATTCGGGGAAGCTAGAATTTCTGGCATTGAAGTGGGCTGTGACGGAACAATTTAGGGACTATCTATACTATGCCAAGTATTTCACAGTTTACACAGACAACTACCAGTTAATGAATGTCCTGACTAATGCAAGACTCAATGCCACCAGTCAACGATGGGTTGCAGAACTGGTTGACTTCCACTTTAAGATCAGGTACCGACCAGGAAGAGTAAATGTGGATGCAGATTCCTTCTCAAGGTCACCACTGCCCCACCCAATTACTGACTTGATGGAAGAATATACTGAGGAGGTAAGTCCCAATGTTATGTCCTGTGTGAGAGAGACAATGGACTCTCTTGGAAAAGGGGAAACACCATGGATTGAGTCAGTGTGTCTTAATTCCGAAGAATTAAAGTTACCAGGTCTCCCACTGCAAGAAAATGGACAAAAGACAACAATTAGTGACCTTAAAGTGGCCCATGAAGAGGATGAGGTCATATCAAGGGTGTTGTACTACAAACGACAAGGTACCCGCCCTTCAGCTAGGAAAGGAAGGGAGGAGCCACGTGAGGTGTCCAAGATGTTGCTAGAATGGGACAAACTTGCCTTAGAGAATGAACGAATCCTGAGACGTCAAGTAGGGGGCAAACAGCAATTAAAGCTACTGCACATTTACCATAAACTGGTATTTAAAGAGCTTCACTAAGAAATAGGTCACATTGGTTCAGAGAGAGAGAGTGGTTGGACTGGCTCGTGAAAGATTTTAATGGGTCAACATGCAGAAAGACATCGAGAACTTTGTAAACAACCGTTGCAGTTGTATCAAGAGTAAGAAGCCCCACCGAGCCATAATGGCCCCACTAGTCAGCATCAAGATAACCCAGACCTTTCAACTTGTATCTATTATCTACATTTGGAAAAAAAAACACAGGAGGATATGAATATATTTTGGTCATGGTAGACCATTTTACAAAATTTGCACAGGCATACCCCACCACCAGTAAGTCTGGTAAGACGGCTGCTGACAAAATATTCAATGACTATATCCGACGGTTTGGTATATCTCTTAAAATCCATCATGACCAAGGGCGAGAATCATCTATTCCATCAATTGCAACGACTCTGTGGCATTTCCCTAGCAAGGACAACAACCTACCACCCACAGGGAAATGTCAAGGTGGAGCGGTTCAACAGAACAATACTGAGTATGCTGAGAACCCTAACTGACAACCAGAAATCCAGGTGGAAAGTTTGCCTTAACAAGTGTGTCTTTGCGTACAACTGTAGTCGAAAATGCCGCACCAACTTTTCACCTTTCTTTTTACTGTATGTATCAGTGGCGTGGATCTATCTCCAAAAGTGGGGGGGGGGGACTTTTCACCACTTGCGAATTGCCGTCCTGGGGAAGGGGGCTAAGGGGAGGGGTGTCCCCCTCCCCTTTGAAAAAGATGAAATTAGAAGGTGTCTTTCTGGCAAATGGTGCCATATTTGGGCCCAATTTAGCTTTTAAAATGTAGTGTCAATTAGTAACCAATGTTATATTAGAATTCATCACAGTTTTAGTTTTCATTATTTTGAAAAAGTGGGGGGACTTTTTGGAGATGTCCCCCCTTCCAAAAAAGTGAGGGGGACGTGTCCCCCATCCCCCCATGATCCACACCCATGATATGTATGGAAGGTCACCAAGGCTCCCCATTGACCTGATATTACAGATGGGAGATACCAGTCAAGATGAATCTCACAGCCATGTCAAGTATGCTGAGGAGTGGAAGGCACGTATGGAAGAGGCCTTCGATATTGCTGCTAAACATGCTTCCAAGTCTGTGGCAAAGGGCAAAAAGAACTATGACAAGAAAGTTATTTATATGTGGCATTTCTATTCCCTGGTGACACAGAGGGTCCTTCAGAACTATGCTTGTACTGTACGGACACAATTTAGGTTGTTGTGAGGCAGCTTGGACAAGATATACCTTTGTATGTGATGAAACCAGAGAACAGAAAAGACAGACAGAGGACTCTACATAGATACATCTGAAGCCATGGGACTTTTTGCCAACTGAAACTCCAGAAAGAGTTGGATAAAGACAGAGTGGACCAAAAAGGGCAACATCTGTACTCCCTTTTAACCCCACTCAGGAGAATTATCTTAGTCAAAGTGAGGATGGCAGTGACACAGAAATATGCCTACTTCCGAGAAGACGGTACCCAAGTGCTGAAAGAACCAGCCATCAAGAAAGTGAAAGACAGTTTAACCAAGCTGAAAGCACTCTAAAGTCTGATGCCCAGCAGGGTGTCAAGTCACTGGACGGAGATAGCATTCAACCATCGTTGGATCAGGAGACATGTGATGGACCAACGAATGCAAACTTGATGGAAAATCCTGTTCGACCTCCACCTTTTCATCTGACGTATGACAGATTGTGTTCCCAGGTTCAAACGAGGCTAAAATGTGGGAATGTAAATATTCCAAATTATGGTGGCCAGGGTTGTTTGTGAAATGTTCCACCATTTCAACAAGTTATGCTGTATCAAGGGCTGTTACCATACCATTGACATTTAATTTACTAGGCACCACACCTTGATAACTACCGTCCAAAGAAAAAGAAAAAAGGACAAGTAAATGGTGCACCAGTGTGTCAGTAATGTATGAAAACACTTCAGTGTGTCAGTTCAGCTAAATAGCTGGCTAAAATTGTTTACAATATGTTACCATGGTACTTTAAAATTTCAGGCCAAATGGAGGGAATACATGTGAGTCCAGCCAACCTGCAATGTATGGTGCACATCCCTGAAAAGGATTGCTAGTTTGCACAAAATGGGACATGTGTCTAGAAAATTGTGATTAAGTCAAAAAAAAAAATGAAAAAAAAAAATGGGTACATGGCAAGAAGACTATTCTTTAACAAAATTATTTTTCATTTTTAGCAGGGAGCATTGAAGTCTCTCTAGCAGGGAGAATTGAAGTCACCAGAAGTATGTAGTTAGTTCATCAGCATCCATGTACTGTAAGTGTTAAAATGTATGTAGCCTAAACTGGTGTTGAGATGGAACTGTTGACACATATCATTTACAGACTGAAACGTTTTCAAAAGTTATGCAATCTCCAGTGAAACTGATAACGTCCTCAGGGCTACAGTGTTATTTCATTAAATACTTCATAGAGAAATATGGTATTGACTTTGACAGTTCTGATGATACGGTTTGGGCTTATGTTTTATGTTAGCCTTAATGTTTGGCAAATCTTTTGTACTTTTTAATCATTTGTTCTTGCAATTTTGTGTAGATAGTGGACACCACAAGTGGAGTGGCAACTGGAAGGCGTGTTTATTTAATTTCATAGTTGGGGACAACTTCTTTCAGAGAGGGAAGCGTGTTACGGGCAAAACTAGGCACCCCCATACAAAATTGGGGTGGGCCCTAGCGGCAAATTCATAACTAGGCAAGCTGATGTACATGAGAAGCCAACGAAGCGGTGAGCTGTCTTACCAACCAACGCAGATAATGATACAATTGTTACTTGGCTTAAACACATGTACATGCTGACAGCCCTAATGCAAGCAACGATTAACATTGAAAACCAAAGTATGGATAGCTGCGTTACCATAGGTTCAATACTAACACAACGATGCAAAGAGCAATTCTCTAACGATTAACACAACTAATGTCCACTTTATTCTGAGCTGTACTGTATGTGGTGTTATCATGGAAGTACTACCTTGTATCATGACCCCTTTTAATATGCATGCAGCAGACTTGGACGGACTACACAACTATTATTCTGAGTCACTAAGCTAGGGCAGATTACCCAACCATTCTTTACAGTCACTAAATGAGGGCAGACTGCCTGACTATTTTGCACAGTCGCTAAGCTAAGGCGTATTATCCACCTATTATTCAGAATCTTTCCCAAGGGTAGATTACCCAACTATTCTTTAATCTCTAAGCTATGGTGGAATACCCAACTATTATTCAGAGTCGCTAGGCTAGGGCTAGAGCTAGGGTTAAGGGCCAACTATTATTCAGAGTCACTAACCTAGGGCTGATTACCCAATTGTTATTCAAAGTTGCTATTAGCTAGGACTGATTACCCAACTACTATTCAGATTCGTAACCAGTCTAGTGGTGGTTCCACTCTCTTTTGGGTCATGCCTTTCGAGCATTTCCTAATAATGTCAAGAACATGCAGAAAATCCCATTTTTCTTTTGGCTGACAACTGAAATAATCATTCCTGGTTTAAATGAACACTTTGTAAAGTATGGTGTACTGTAAGAATGAAAAGAGCACCAGAGCATGGTTGACAGAAGTTACTTATAATTTTAGTTTGGGGTCACATACCCCTATGCAATTACAAAATGACAAGGTGTGAACCACCAAGTCAATACAGAAGGCATATATCAGTACCAACTCATTCAGTTCCATGTGAAACATCCAGCCCATTTACAAACACTACTAATATCAATGATTTCCCACACAAAGGACAACTTACCCATACACCAAGAATAATTAGCAGATGAAATGTTTTGCTCATTTGAAACTTTTTTCACCTCTTTTCTAATTATGTTTATGGAAGCGCAGCTTCTCATAAACATATTGTGATTACACAGGATTAGGTCATGTGACAGTTTCTTTGTGACATGTTATCTGAAGAAGCAGGTCATGATCAGAATTGCTGCAAGTCTTGTATATTTCTTACCACGTGTACATAATTGTAAAGCAGTCACTATAATGGTCTTTTCATTGCAAAATAAGTCTACAAAGATTTTTCCATGTCCAAACATCTGAATGAATAAGGCAAGTAATGTGTGCAAGGTAAGGTATCCTAAAATGTTAGTCAGCAGGTATTACTGACACAAAGTTTAAAAATTGCAATTACATAATGGAAAACTAATTTTTTTAAAACTAGTTCTGTTTGTGATACTGTTTGTCAGTGAAAAGGGCATGTACTGGTCTGCATAGTGTTATGTGACACTTACTCTTTCTTCTCCTCTCAGGGTATGCTAGCTTGACTTTAAACGTTCATTAGTTTTAGGTAGTCCTAACTATTTGTAATAGTAACCCTATCTACATCGTTGAGTATGTGCAGATGAGAACAGGAGTCAGCCATCATGCACTCACAGCTTCGTGCAACTGTATTACCTCACTGCCGTGTTTATCAAAAACACTGAGTGCACGCCATGCATTTGAACATGCGGCATGCATTGTGATGTTATCAACCCCCACAGTAATTGACACAGAACAGAAGTAAACAAAGTAACTTTTTAGGCCTAGCCTCACGTCAGGCCTAGCTTTCTTCAGTCAAATAGGGCCGGTGCCGACTAGGCCGTCGTTGTATACAGAGACCGTTAGTGGAAGGCTACAAGGAATTTTTGTTGAAAACTCTTGCCTGCAACAGTGTGGTTGTGATAAACTTTTTTGTAGGCCTAGTAATGTTAGAGATTTGTATTTTAGGTCAATAAGCTATAACGTAGTGATATTGTTGCAGCCTGGATAGGTAACGGGCATCTGACAGGCCTGGCATCTGATTGTACTGCTGTGTGGACCAGGCTTAATATCAGTAATTTTATCCAAGAGCAGCCTTCTCAGTAAGCCTACTAGACTATATTGTGGTCAGTTTTCATACTGCAGCCTAGTTCAATGTATTTTTGTTACCATATCACATGCTTCAGTTTAAACAAAGGCCAACTATCATCTAGCCAGTAAGCCTACTAGTACTAGCCCACTAGGCCTAGCCCACTAGGCCTAATACTAACAGTTAGGCTATAGTTGAGGAAAGGAGCAGTAATAACTGTAAGGGCCTATATCATACCAAAGCAAACTTGAGTTTATCACTACATACTGTAACAACTGACAAAGTACAACATTTTTTGTTAACTGTATTGTGTTATCAGATTCCTCAGTGAGATGCTGGGTTAGCTCGGCTTAGCCTCACGTTGGGCCCAGCCTTATTGGTGTCAACTGGCATAAGCTATTTGTATTCTGCACCAGGCGTAGTATATAAGTAACCTTGTAAAGTTGTAGTCTGAATCTTTTAAACAAGACAGTTCTGTTAAAGCGATCTGCTGTATAGTGATTTCTTTTTCAGTTCAATACTTCCTTGTGACATCTGGGATGACTACCATTCAGTGAAGTGAAAATTTCTAGCTACTACCAATCGCTTTCATAAACAATGGTTACAGTTCCCGTAACTACATTTCCAGTTCACGACTTCAATTCTCTTTAACTGAGAACAACAAATCTTCTCCTTTTTGAGCAAAATTTTCCCCGACAAAATTTGTGCATTTCACTGTTATATCTTAACGAAGATCACAATTACTGCAATCAACCCCCTGCCTAAATTTACTATTACTATAGTCAAAGAAGATGGGGGATGGGGGGGTTGGTGTGCTACTCTCTTGCAGTTTTAACACAAACACTTCCATTAACTGCCTTTACATATGTTGTAGTATCCCCCCCCTCAAAAAAAAATTGCCCTTTGAAGGCTACCTCAAGGGTGGCACTAAAATTCGCCAGACAGGGTTACCATGCTCCCCACTGAGGGTGGAGGTGGGAAGGGTAACAATCTAAACCGCCGTCAAAAAATTTTTAGCACATGAAGCATGCCTAAAACATTGGGTTTTATGGAGTAAAATTTGAAAAATTTGTGTATCTGTTCAGAAAAATTTTAAAATCTGGGGGGTTTACAGAAGGAAATTTGGAAATTTTGGAATTTTATTGAAGAAAATTTGAACATTTCAGGTTTTTGTTGAAGATTCTGCCTCAGTAAAGAGCAAAATAATGTAGGTTGTCTTGGCAGCTGGTCACTGTCAAGAATTACATGTTTTACTGTCCCCATTACCGCTCCCCAACAAAACTGGCAAGTTTCCCCAATGGGAAGCCAGCCTATCCCAATGGGAAGGCCATCCCCCTGCCCCCAGCCCCTTGCCAGATCACTGCTAGTCTGGCTAGGGGCCTGATCTTCCTGAGTCATAGGTTTGTCCAAATACCTCTTTCCTCAGTTCTTTTAAGTTAAAAAGTGAGAAAGTATGGGAAAACCTCAAATTCCACAAGCAGCAAGGTGATTGGCAAATGCTTCAGAAAAGACATCTTGATGAGGATTAATCTTTCGGTACAGATCAACAGGAAATGACATCATAGGTCCCACTCAATCAATGTGATCTTCGACATTAATGCTGGTACGGATTTTACAGCTGGACATATATCTTGCCCTCATTCTTGCCAGAGTACATGTACTGCAGAAAAAAAATAAAGAAACAAACTTTAAAAATAAGCAACTCCTATGTTGATGTCAATAAATAGCATTATCACCAAAAGTTTAAAGAAGATACTCCATTTTAATAAGTGGGTATTAATATCTAGTCAAGTTGAATTTAATAATTCTTTGGTTTATCAGATGATAACTTTTGGCTCTACAGTCCTAAAGTGCATTATTCAGACCTTCTCTGCCTATACAAGCAATACTTCCCGAGTCCCCGTTTTTGGCCAGAAACGGGAGATTAAATATTCACCTGAACTTGTAATAATGCTAGCTTAATTGTTTAATAAATGACCAGATTGTCTTCCAAAAGTAAATAGGGCCGTGAGTAAAACAGTACATAATATAACATGCACAATACATAGCTAGTGCATTTGGTCGGTGTAACAGTGGGTGTATTTACAATCATATGCTGGCAGGGTCATTTTGTGTGATCAGGTGTGGATCCTATTGGCAGGACATTTGGTAGTTAATATACTATCAAGTAACATTATTTGCCTCTAGTAAATTTGAAGACTGCAGTTCACTTGGTCAGATTGGTAGGCATGATGGATGTAAATCCAACCGACTTGAAGGGATTAGGACCAATGGGCTGTAAAACCGATGGTCTGAATAGGACTACTGGGATATAAAAGCTAAAATTATAAAAGCTAGTCCAATGACTAACTTCCATTTTCTCACTTCTTAAATATGTAGTCATAAATTTCAGGCTTTGAGCACACTTTCAACAGTAAAGAAAAAAAAATGCAAACAATTTGAGTTTCCTTACGTCAATTGCTTTGTAAACTGAGTCAAGGCTCTGAAAGGTTTCTGGTGCATTTTTACCGTTGTCTATGGATACTCGTAACTGCCCACTGTCGTGTAACTGCATCAACCGCATCATTGATTCTTGGTATTTGTGTGGGTGGTGAAAAAGAAAGAAACCATGCATGGAACATGATTTCAACAGTAGCTGGAGACAAACAAAGTGTGTTGAGAAAAATCATGCTGTATTGAACCTGTTAAAAATGTTAGATTTCCTACCCCACAAAACTGGACTTTCGTGGGGTAGGAGTTTACGTCACTTTCTAACGCCCGAGGCTATCTCCATCGCCAAGCCAATTAATTATCTCTTTCCAAAAAGCCGTATCACATGTCATGATCTGGACAATGGCAATATCCAGCCTTGAGGCAAAGGGTTGGAATAGAGAAGGGGAAAGAGGTTTTTAGTAGTTTTAAGGAGACCAACACCTCATGTGATGGATTTATGATGCACCTAGGGCTGGAAAAGGTGCTTACTACTTCTCAGGAGGAGTGTCAAATTTCCATCAATTTTTATGAATCTTAATTCTCACATGTAAAGAGAGAAGTTTTGTTCCAATTACCAAATTTTCACCCAAGATCTTACCAGGTACTTGGCTTTACTCACCCTTGCATTTGGTAGCCAGAGTAACATTTTGCCAGATACCCTGGTCGTGTTGGATACCCCCTCCCCAAAATGCCAGACATTAATATTTCTGACTAGAAACTTGTTGTTCTTAGAACTACTGAGCTTGCATTTCTAACAGTAGTAAAGAGCAAGAACTTGTTAAGTCTGATATGTTTGATTAAAATGCAGTTTGTTGCATATGTAATTATGCTATATTTTTGTGGTGAGGACATCTGACACCAACTACATATGCAGTTCTCAGTTCTAATGACTGAAGTTAATTATTTCTACTGTGGTGCATTATTATCCCTGTCAGTACAGCACATGGATGTATCCCACCAAGAGTGACGGTGTGTTCAAAGTATTATTCTTAACGCTCGGCATCTTTGGTTTCTGTGATGCACAAAACAGTTTACTGCAGAGGATGCAATTCTGCAACAGTCCATACTAGACATGCCCTATGGTTACATAAACGTGTTCAGAGAAATATGCTAGGAAAACCTGCCTGACCAAGTAAGTACCATTGCACTGAAAAGGATGAATTAGCTAGCTGCAATGGGGTCCCCCTGCAACAGCATCTCATGTAAACAGGGATAATTACAATATTCATCATAATCAATGCATAGTATCTGTACAGAATGAGGTTCAGACTCTGTGAATATGTATTGACCTGGAAAATATTATGGTCAGGCTTACAGGAGAGGGCCTACATTGGGCTATGATAATAGAAAATGTTAATATACAAATTTGAACAAAATTACACAATCTGCATACCCTGTTTTCGAATGAACTTTGCAAAATATAGCTTGCCTCCAGTCACAAAATATATACCATGTGAAAGAGCAACTCATTTACATCAACTTTCATGTCCATCAGTCACTTATACAGAAGACACAACACTGCATGCTGATGAGCGTAGGCTAGGCCCTAGAGTAACTTGTAAATGTACTACATTTATACGGTGACCAATGACCATGCCCTTCTGTTTTGAAATTTTGAAATGGTCACATTAAATCGAATGCATCTAGTAAATATTTATTAATGTGTCAACAGAGAAAGGCAAAATCTTCTCTTACTAGTAAAGAAATCTACATTTGGCAACAGAGTCCTAAAGTTACTACAATGGGTACTCACTGAAAGAGGCAACCGTGGTAGGACTGAGGAGGAATGAGGCTTTGCATCAAAATTGTAGCTTGAAATTGCCCCAATCACAAGTAACCGTCCATGACGGGCTAATCTATATGAAAAAGAAAAGAAAAGCAAGATAACCTCACAAGAGGAAAATTTTCAAGTAATTGGCATATGTCTCAGCTGCATTGCTTTATTAATAGGTAGGAGTCTAGTAAAGTGAGCTCCATCACACCCACTAGTTCAACTGTTTGAAACTGCTTCCATAAATAGCAACTATTTGAAAATGCTGGGTCTTACAGTGTTTGACCTGTCAGACTGGATATTATTAGTGTACTATCTTCACTACAGTTCTACTATTAAAGGTTAAAAATTACTATAACTTTTTAGCTACTACCTTCATTCAATTATCTTATTACTTAAATAAAAGTTGTGCATCTCTTATATCATACAAATCTACCCTACTCTACTAAATAGTAACTTGTTGAATAAAGAATGGATAATTGTATAAATGGTTCCCACAACCAGGGAGGTGTTAGGAACTTAAGGAGACCCAACATTTTAAAACACTTTGATGCAATGTTTGTTTCCAATTGTAATTCTGCTTTTCTCTTCAAAATGTCTATTACAATGACCAGGATCAACTAGGATTTAGTGAACTATTGTTAAAATGACAATGAATAGGTCTACTCCCATCATTGAACAGTTAACCTTCTCTTGCCAATCGGCACACAAACAAACGAAATTTACACTTTTGTCGTTATTGGTCACAATAAAGGTCATTTCTGTTAACTTTGTTGAAGACTTTTCACTCAACTTACATGTAGAGCATGTTTCTAAATGATGAGGAAATATGCCAAAATTGGGAAAGATGATGTAGGCTTGAATGATGTTTAAAGCAGATGATGCATCAAATTCATAGGGACACCATTAAACAAAGTACACATTATTTAAACTTTCATTGACGGTCGTTTCACCTAAAATCTTGATTAAGGCTTGGCCCCCATCGGTAACCAACCTCAAATCAAAGCATGTTTTACCAAAGGCAATTGTTTCAGGATTACTTGGGGATGTCAACAGGGCTAAACAACAGGACCAAAGTGACCTGTCCATCAAAGTTTGATACCTGAATAGGATTAACTAATTTTCAAGTACTTATTGTCTGACAGCTTTTGTTGTTGTGTCTCCTTCCTAGCAGCTCCCTGACTATACCAATGTGCAGGACACATCTATACCAACTTTTCAGTTCACAAGCAGTCAAATCTAAGGTTGAATTATGAACTTTGTCATCTTTCTAAATTATTATGTTGTTATGATACCACTGAACTCTAGTGAAGACTGGGTGATATCTCTAATAGGTATCTGTTTATCTAAGTATATCCACAGATCTTCCCATGCAAAGCAAGGGCTGATCTGCGGTTGGTACTATCAGTTAATTCCAAGCCTGCTTGTCAGAATTCTTAAATTCCTCCCTCATTCATTGACCCCATCCCACTCTACCCCGCCCGAATCCCATGTATTCTTTGGACCATCTCTTCAAAAAATAATTTAAGCTGGGTCTTTAGAAAGCAGGATAGCAACAGAATGTACACACTTTAATGATTCTGAATATCTGAACACTATTCAACTTACGCATTAAAGCAGATGTCAAATACATCTCCTCCTACACTTTCATAAATGACATCAACCCCATCCTGAAATACAAGTAAATGCATAAAGTAATTATCATAAAGTAACTCAAAACTGCTTGAAAAACTTTGTACTGGGTCAAGGTTTATATGACAGGAGAGTTTCCAACCTGTTTTCATTTGACTCATTACGCAAATGAGTCAAAGAGTCAGGAAGGACATCATGCTTATCGCAGAAGTAGCCACTTCTCTTTATTGGCATGTTATAAAGCCTGGCCCCTTGTTCACATGGCTGTTGTCACTGAACTTCTAGAACTGGAGGTCTCAAGGCCCTGCCTAAAACCTCACACCAGATTTTTGTGACCTCTGCTCATGATTGCGGTTTGGGGCTTCATCAGCGTCATGAGATATAAATCCCTTGGCTTTGCCTTGGTACCGGCTGAAACTAAGCCTAGACCTATTATATGATACCTCATAATGTCCCAAAGATCACATACCATTGTTCCTCATGGAAATGACCCTACAGTCATTGTTTCACAAAACAAATAAGAAACAATCAATTAAAAAGTACCTGATGTTCTGGAATGAGGAAACTTGTTCTGAGCAGATATAATTGACGGCAACAGAGTTTTTTGTGAGGGAATGGAGGAATTAAAATTCTTCAGTGAGCATGAGCCTTCAAATCTTCTACAATGTAAATAAACTTTATACCTTGTATTCTGTCCTAAGTACAGTTTTAAGGTCTTCCTTATTATAATTGATTGGTCTGTCACATCCAATATTCTGTTGAAACAAGAACAAAACAAAGTGCAATACAACATAAACCTTACAGAGTATGGTTGAACCGTACACAGAGTTTGCCTAGAGTATTAAATAAACATTTCAATAAAACAAAGGGCTTATGGCCGCATGTAGCTCCTATTTCTATCTAAATTGACAACACAGGATGAAATACTTCCACAGCCCAATGAATGTTAGACAAGAGTGTTATCCTTATTGCCTGTTTGCCTGGGGCTGTTGCTTGGTTTGAAACATGTAAGAACATCTGCCACCGCTCTATTGATCATTATGCATCACCTGACAAGCATGTGCTGCCATCTATCTTTGCAGATACACAAATAAAAACTAAGGTTCTGCTGACCAGATGACCTTCAACTTTCAGCAGGACCTCCTTTGTCCAAGAAACTACAGCCCATGCTAAAGACCCTTTATCTCACATTCTTGCACCTACTGTGTTCACAAACCTCAACTGTACATTAACTCTATGCAAGGCAGTGGCTTCGTAAACTTTTGCTGTAGTTTCATGGTCAATTGGGTTCACAGGCAACAACCCCCCTCCCACAATTCTCACACAGACACTACCAACCCTCAACAAGTCCAAATTTTCTGTTAGGGGGGGGGGGAGTTGTCTGTGTGGTACAGTACTTGTCATAGATGAGAATCACTTAGGAGAGAGGGAATTGTCCATTCATGGGTCAAGTTAGAAGTGGTCAATTAGACATTATCCTATGGATAGTTCATACCTTATTACACAAAGGTTTGGAGCAAGGCAAAAGGAACAAACAAAGTCCCTAACAGAAGCACTTCCTGGTAGTCCTGGTATCAGGAGTTTCCATGAAAACTAGCTAAAAATGAAGGATTTCATAACTTGAATTTTGGTCTCCGAACAGTGAGACCCAGAAAACATAACAAAACTCCACAAGAGTGCACACATCATCTTCAAACACTCTTTTTCTAGCAAGTATGAAAGTTTGTGAAATATGAAGCTAGGGAGCAAAAGTATCATTTTGCAGCCATATTTTGACTGCTAGTACCTTCAAAAAAGCTGCTTTTTGGTCTGTTGAACAAGTTCCAATAGTATGACATCCAGCAAGCTTTGCAAGTTGCACCTACCAAACAAGAGAGAAAAAAAATCATAATTACTGACAATCATAAACTTCACCTCATTGTAGATGGGAATTGTCTAGCACAAGACTTGAGATTGAATGAGAACTGGAAAACCAGTCTGCAGACCATTTGAAACAAACATGTTCGATGATGGTATAGTCTCCAGGTTAATTCTGTTAATAATAAATTTGAAGCTTAATGACTTATGGTCAACAAACATCACAGGGTCTTCCTACATCCCAGTGTTCTCCCCTGATTGAATTTTTGTCCAGTGCTCCAAAGGTTAAAGGTTAATAGTGTTCGCTGTCTATTGAGAGAGGGGGCTGCTCTCTTTGAAAATGTTTCCTAAAATAAATGAAAACTTTAATTATGACCTTCTTTGATGACTAAGTACATTTCTGATTATGATTACTCAATGTTCACACTGAAATTATTGCTGTTTTGCTCTGTTTTAAGGTTTTGAATTGATAATTTCTGTTGGGGTGGCTCAACTTTTTGTGCGGGTGGTACATTTTTTGTCAGGGTGCTGCGCGCCCTCTGCAAATTTTGCCTGGGTGCAGCACCCTAACAAAACAGCTAGTGGAGAACACTGCATCCTAAAGAAAACCAAATTTTCCACCAAAGCCTGACTTCTTTCAAAAAAAAAATTAAAGAGAGAGAAACCCACACCTTATTAGCATATAGGATGTCTCAATTCCATAGGCATCTAGAAAGCTTTCTGTTTGGGACCCTGTCAACATTCGTTGAATCAAAAGTCATGTACATATGTCAGACTTGTTACTTTTAAAATTTTCTTTGTCTTTACATAAAAGGCAAGAGGAAAGAAAGGGGCAGAAGGGGAAAAAGGGGTAACAAAGACAGGATGGTTACTAGCCAAGACAGGTGTAGAAATGGTTTACTAACAGCAAATTGTCCTGTACCTCCAGCAGCCGCTGTGGGATGAAAAGAAACATTAATGGTAACAATGCATATTCATTTCCCAAATTATCTCTACGTTAAAAGGCTCAAAGATAATGATTAGAAATGAAACCATTTAAAATGCCCTGCACTGACATTTGGACTGATTGGAAAAACACATTTTACTTCAACTGTTGTGCAAGATTACTGTCATAAACATTACAAAAGTAATACTTTACCAACAACCCAGTACCTATGCAAATGCTAAACCAGGGTATAAATTGTATAGGTTGTAATGATTTTCCACATATTTAAGAGCTAGTGCACGAATGAGCTAGTAAGAAATGTTCCGTGATCTAGCAGCAAGCAACTTTTTGTTTCTCATATGTAATAACAGATCCCCATCTTATGAATTTTTGCACTTGTATGACCAGCTGCATAAGCAAAAGAAAATGGAATGCAACAAGACTTGGCAGAGAAAATCCTCGCAAACAAAGTGTATCCTCTCAATTTATCGACAAAGTCTGCATTGCAGCATATTTGTAAATTTTTATATTAATTATACATTTTGGGAAAGAACTGCAAGTTCAAGTGTAGTTTACTTTCTCAACCAAACCAATACAAAAAGATGTCAGCAATCTATGACTCATCTGATTAACTTGATAAATGTAGTACAAATTTGGCAAGTAATTCTTGGATGGATACACGTCACATTCACATAATAATCTTTCCACTAGTGTTCACAAGATAACAGGGCAATGGCAGACTTACTCTAAGCATCAGTTTGTTTTGTAAAATTTAGCTTACAAATTTCATGTTTTTTTTTTAAAAATTGTTTTTACTTATTTCCTCCAAACCAATTTGCAGCTAAACTTGCCAGCATTCAGATTACACACTTTACACTGACTTTCTTCAAGTGCTTGGCAGACACAGGGAACACGAAGATATTAAACGAAAATACAGAAACACTTTGAGGAATAACATAGAACTGTTAACTGGCACATTTGATGGTTAGAGTTACCTGTAACCAACACTTTTTGTCCTTCCTTGAGAGGTCCACACTCTGTAAATGCTAAATCTGCTGTTATACCACTTGCCATCAAAGCTATGTATTCAGGTTTCAGATCAGGTAAGGGTATAGCAGACTTTGATGGAATAACCTTTAATTGAGAAATGAGAAAATAAAAATGACACTGAATGTTTCACTAAAGATACAGTACTTCACAGCAAAGTTTCTTTTAAAAGGTTACCTTAAAGGGAAATATTGTGTTTGAAAAGATATTACAAAATGACACCAATGTAATCCCATTGTGCTCTTTTCCCCTCTCCAAACATGAGTAACAAGTAACTTGCAGCAGATAAACACTAATCTCACGCAATACGGACAAATAGAAGCAATAATTTTCTGATCGCACCAGCTCATTATCCAACAATAACCTCGCCCACATTGCAACGTTTTATATTGCTGCATATTCAGAGTGGTTACGTGGGGTCATATTTACACTCATTATGCAATACGTGCTGACCTTGCTAACCCTGTGCTTCATGCTCACAACAAACTACCACAGCAGTTTCCGGACAACCTGTGCAGTAACTGTGGGTTATTGCAGCCCACCCAGGGGGATGCAGTGTCATCTCAATGGTTCACCATATACAGTTCACTCTCATACAGTGAGCACTATTCACAGGACGTTACAAAAATGGTATTTTATCCATGAAAGTACTACCTCGGAGCAGCATGCTCCATGATCTGTTGAAGGCTAGTTTGTAATGTTTTTCGAGTGGCATCACAGGTTTGTAGTTTTCGTTTTCTACTAGGGCCGAAACAGATAATACCAGTTAAGCACCAAAAATCTTTTTACATCCTACTCTTTCGAGAGTGAAGCAACCTACTAAGGACCAAGGGCTTCAATTCAAATGGCAGTAGCCTAATTTGTGAATAGTATACCCAGGGAGGTGGTTAACCCCGTAGTATATTTACTGTAGTTCAATACAGACAATGTAGCAATAATTCCCAGTAGTTCATAATTTAGGCCTACGAACACTTCATTTTGCACATACCGTAGAAGGCGTCTGTTATTGTCTGAAATACGTGATAAAAAGGATTTGATTGGTGGATTTCAAATCAGGGGTGAAGGTGTCACGGTGGTTCTGCATACAAAATTGTTTGGGCCCTGGGAAGGACTTTCTTCCCAGTTACCTCTCTTTCATCGAACCGGACCTGACCGTATGTAAAAGAGGATAGGTTAAATAAAATGTCTTACAAATGCAATGTTTCCCTTTAAAGTATCCATACACTTTCAACATATCCTGTATAACAGCCTGATGCTCTATTCTCCTCAAATTACCAACAGATTTTTAAATCCAGTTTTGGTAGCACACTCAACTGACCACACTCAGCTGATCAGACCATTGGGCTAAATGTTACTGAGGTACTGAGGAGGTACATGGTAGTTCTCTAGTTTACTCACTGATGGAAATGTCCATAACTGACAGGTGTTTGCCTTACAAGCAGTTTTCTCAGGCTGAGTCAACTTTTTATTAGTACTTAATCATTTCAATGTAATGTTGAAGATCTAGCAGCTAGGCAATGAAAACATGAAAAAACAGAGGAACACCTGAATTATTCCTTCATTTGTTACAATTAAATTGACCATAAAAATGTCAAATGCCTTCAGGGAAGTCCACTTATGTATACTAGCTACAATATGGCCATGTGAAGTAATGATGTAGTTTGACTTTACATATAAACAGGGAAATTTTACAACCTCCTTCAATCATACACCTCATGCAGCCACCTAAAAGTCTGTCCAGTGTAGTATAGGCCTACTGGCATATAAATATTCATTGGAAGGCTTGTACTACTAAAATAATTCAAGGGCAACAAATCACCTTCCAGACAGAAACCCTTCATTGTTCAAGGCTCTATCCACATACTACTGTTCGTGAGCTGCAGTACACTAAGTGATCTGCACAAGTCATCAATTTTGACCAATCAGAGTGTGCGATTGTTTGACTTTAGAACAAAGTGTAGTCACTTATTGTATAAGTAATATATGGGGATTTCTAGATATCTATTTAGTGATGCCACAGCCACTTTAATTTGTTGCTTCTGTGTGACGTATCTGTGGCAGTTATGACATTGATGTACTGTAGATGCCATGCCTTCATTCAGAGTCACACATCCAAAAAACCCTCGGTACCAGAGTCACCTAGGCCTATATCTACAACATTATGAAAGCACTTCTATTTTTTCCAAATAACCTCTCCTTGCTAGATGAGACCTGACAAGTGACAACACTAACTGGGGTTTGAATCCAGCAGAGGTACTGACAATTTTAGGCTCATATGTCAGTTGCCTCAAACATGATCAATATATGATACTTGTCTATGATGAAGCTCACAATGCAACCAAATTGCTATTTATAGTAGATACAGCAAAATGTCATTCTCAGATATTTTGCAACCTGAATTGAAAAATTTAATCCTCATCCAAAATGGTACACTTTTATTGTTTTCTGGGGGAAGGGGGCTACTACATCGACAGAAGTTTTGCCACACCATCTGCAGGACCAAACGTGCTAGACTGAAAAACTACTTCAGGGTATGGCTAGGGTTAGGATAAGCATAATTAGGGTTGGGAACAGAACTAGGAATAGAGACAGTCTAAGCACAAATTAGGTCTAATGACCCTTTGGTCGAGAGGTCCTGCGGTGAAGTGGACCTTCTGTCTAGTAGGCCCTGCTTGTTTTATGTTGAGAGTTTTTCCAAGGTGCAAGTGTTAATACCTGATATTCACTGTAGGATCCCATGTTCATGCAAGCAACAGGTTGGCCAACAGACAAATGTTTCACATTGCTGCCTACAGCCACAACTTCACCTAGACTCTGTTGAGAAAACAGGAAGAATATGGCAGAACATGTCAGGGACTTAAATTCATGGATATGCTATTCTTGCATGCAATGGATTTACAATTTTACTGATGAATGCCATCATATCAGATTAAAGAGTTTGTTACTGTACCTCCCAGTAAAGGCACTCATCAGCAGCCAGGATGAAAGCCATGATATGGCAAATCATCAAGACCAAAAGTTCCTAATCAGATCACCCCACAAACTGCATGTGAATGGTTCAATCATCTTGATAACATTTACTTTAAAATACCAGGCTATTTTAATACTGTATGAGAAACTGGCACACTTCCTAATGGCATACTTTTGATAGCAACAAATTCATGGATTTTAACAATGCTCACATTATTCTTGATCATTTGTTTACTGCTTTATCCTGTGAATACAACTTAAGTGATCTCCATAACAAAATGAAGCAGATGACATGAACCTTTGTCTTTAATGAGAACAAGAACATTTCAGCTTCACTGAATCTGGAGGAACACTACAAAGAAGAGATAGCTAGGTGCAAAGAAAGTGTTAACTCCCTAGTTTCATAAACCAGAAATGAGTATCCAATAAGCAAACAATTTTAGTCTGCAGGGTGGGCTTTATTTGTCACAAAAGTTCATCTTTTCAATTGCAGTCACCAAAAGACCATTGTAACTTATGATTACTGTAATGCTAGGCTCACACTGGTGACTGCCGACCAAAAAACTTTTTAACGGTGACGTAAAGTGGCCATATTGCAAAAACTAGAAATGTCCCCCTAAAGTCACTGGATTGTTGACGGATTTTTTATGCTCACTGCATACACGGCAGAGAGCAACGGTGCACAACTGATTTTTACATCTTTCCCATGCTTCTTTGACACAAAAATGAAAAACTTGGCCAGCTGACCACTTAAATCTATGGATTGCTGCCGACTCAAGTGGTCTTCTATGCTTGTTGATGGATTTGGAATGGACAACAACGCTGTACAATTTTCGTTCACTTTCATCTACGGCTTTCGATGGGCGGAGAGCAACTGCGTGGCATGGATCACAACTGAGCTCAACATTCCACAATGCTCTGCGACGCTTTCCAACTCTTCGCTATGGAGTGGTCTACAAGACCGGGCACTTAGTGGTGCCCAGTAGCGGGGGACGGCCTATATAAGGAGCCCGGTGGATTCCCAGCGTTTTCATTCTCCGTTTAGATTTCCATTTGGCTTCACCTCACATTATTTGGCTTTTCTAAATTTTAAAGATTTGACCACAAAATTACTTCAAAATTCTCTTCTAAATTTAAATTTTACACCTGTCACTTCTGTTCTGTCACCAAACATATCGATTAGAATGGCATTATTTTTCTTGGACCTCCAAGGTCAGTTGATCCAGGTAGACAGACATGGTGGATTACAAGTACTATACTATCATATACAGAAGTGTTACATGTCCAGAGATAGAGGCAAGAATGACAAGGACCTCGCTCGATGGCCCTTATATACCCCCAAAATGACCTTTTCGGTTGCACAGCATTACTACATGCCAGGGGGATTCCAAAAGGTCATCTTGGGTTAATGTCCACCGCTAAAAGTCATTTTTACACCAAGAAGTGTTCATGAAAGTGATCGAACATTGCTGACGGTTGCTGCCTGTAGTAAAACCTGAGGGGGAACATAGAAGAATGTCATAAAGCAACCAGTAACAGTTATAAACGGTTGTGTAAAGTCACACAGGACGACATGAGGCATTGCGACAAATCAGAATTAGGCTTGTCTACAGTAAAGGAAAACATTCAGTGTGTGTTTTTTGCTTTCATGATATTTTGAAAGATGTCACAATGGTTTGGTGATTTTACAGTTCACCATACTTGCAGGACTATAGAGAGATAATAAAGACAATTTTATCAATGTCCAACTTATATAAAGGATGTTTTGGGCAGAATTTGGGGCTATTTTGGCCTTTTTTACCACCTATAAGTGTTACATAGGATGTGGAATAAATTTATGATGTGAGTGGGACCTTTGCAGATGTGACTGATGCAGGTTCTTTGTCTTCATTCATAAATGTAATGTACAAAATAAATGGTAAATGATAAATGAATATTTTTAGGTGCACAAACACCGGAAAATTTTATCAGCAATTTGGAGTAAAATTTTGAGATTTGTCCGTCCATCTGGATATTAAATCTTAATAGTTGATATTTTAACTGAAAGAAACAATTTCCAGAGCTAAGGTTATGATGTAACACTTAACCTTGATCATGTGCAGTACCACAAATAAAATAATCCAGCAGTAAATGCATCAGAGTCAATTGCGGAGCACATGATGGTTACGTTGGTAACATGTCTGTCCCCTAATGGTTACGTTGGTAACTATCATATTAACAGGCCTGTAGGACACAAATTACCAGAGAATTTGATAAAACTGCATCTGTTTGCAGATGGCCATATTTGTCACTGGTTTGTGTGCTTTCCTCCATCTTTTTGCTTACAACAAGGGTATGAGAGCCTTCAAGGCGATGTCCGTCCAGATGTTACCAACGTAACCATGTCCTTGTCGGTAGTAAAACGTAGGCACATGGGGACATTGGTTTTTGATGAATGTTTCACATGTCATCAGTTTACACTTCAGGAAAGAGCAAAACTTGTGTCACAATGCATTCAAGTGTTTAAAGTACTTAATTTTCTCGAACATAGTTTGGTTACGTTGGTAACGAGGACGGACATGTCCATCCTCGTTACCAACGTAACCATTGATCTCCATACTAGTCCATGTTTAACTAATGGTAATGCAATTTCAGTGTAAAAGTGTTTGTTCTTTATCATTCTGTTAAATACAGGGTTTATTTATACATATTGTCCTCCTTAAAGATTTCTGGAGCAAAGAGTTTCCATGTCTGTCCCTGTTACATACGTAACCAGTTACACTTACCACTTAAAAAGTGGTGATAGGTGAAAAGAACTATCTTCCTGCTCTCAGGAAAAAATTGAGACTACCAATCAAACAAAATAACACAACAAAAATTTATTCTTAGAGGACTTCAAATTTCACCACCTTTGTAACACTTTTATACCCCTTTATTGTAGACAAGCCCAATTGCGTGCTCATTTGCATTGTTACACCTGGCAACGCACTGTGAAATGTTCACAGGCAGTTGTAAAACGTCAGAAGATGTGAGTGAAAGTCATAGATGGACTGCCATGGATCCATCAATGATGCACAACCGTCTTCAATTTTCAGTAACCCACACTCAACTTGCACAATGCTTCCCTGCATATACGGCCAGAAAAATTTACAGTGCGAATTTTTTAACCTCATGAAAAATTGGGGACATAAAATTTTGACCGACGGAACCCGGCGGAAAGTCGACGGGTCGCCCTGCTCCTGTTCACTTTTCATGGCGCATGATCACCCTAAGTATAAAAAAGAGCCGTTGCTCTCCATTGACCCCAAATTTGCCTGTTTTACGCCAGTGTGAGCCTAGGTACTGTAAAGGCTGGTTTATGGCCAGTTCATACTTCCAAATTTTTATGTGCACTAAAGTTATAAGAACCATGGACATGCTTTGCCCTTCCTGGCCAATCACTGACATACAGCATAGCTCAGACCTGAACAGTGTTCAACTTTCATAGCCTTTTATAGCTAGATACTGAAATATGAATCCACCTTTATACTGTGCTTGCAATTCTTCATGTGCTTTAAAGCTACAAGAATCATGGTCATCCCTTGCTCATCAGGCCATTCACAGACATACTGTAGCTCAGAGCTGAACAGTGTTCAAATTTCATATAGTGTTTAATATAAACTATACTGAAGTATGACTTGGCCTTATTAGTACCAAGTGGAAACAATGAGAGGCAATCTTACCTCAAAACCAATGTCAAAGGGTGGAGCAGCTCCCTTGTTGTAACCACCCAACCCATTGGCAAAATTCACATCAGAAGCATTGACTCCACAAAACCTGTTTAGAAATTAAATCAGTAGAAACAATTTATTATGAAAAATTCACTTTTCATTAAATTTTGACTAGAATGCAAAGTTGCATATAAGGGACTAAACATTTTTCAGCTCTAAGACTTTTTTCCATTTTTTTTTTTTGAGGGGTTGGGGGGAGGGAGGAGGTGGAAGGGGGAACAGTTGGCAGTTCATTTTGTATTGTATTGTACTGTATTGTATTGAGAAAGATTTCCACAATAATGTATACATACTTATGTTACAATATTTACATTAATACTAAATTGTGGGGGAGGTCTGAAAAAAGCTGAAGAGCTTGTACAAGCAGACCCCTTTTTGAGGGTACCATAAGGGTACATAAGAAAATACAAGCTGGAAAAGAAGGATTTCTTACAAAAAAGAAGAGAAGAGGAAAATCAACAAAGTAACTCATACAACACTACTGTGCATACAACACCATCTCATTAGATTAATCCATGTCTGCATTAAGCAGGTGATCCTTAAAGCACTTCGAAAATTTACTAATTGATGAACAGGCTTTTAATGTATTTGGGAGACCGTCCCCCGTTGCACATACCTGAGAATACAGTAATCACAAACACTTTTTACCTAGTGACAAACATTTACTACTACAATGACTGCAAGGCATGGTCAAAACAAATCAATCTTCTGTGGCAATACACAATTGCACAAAAAACAATACACTGCTTGAACTCAATATGACACATCCACACACCAAGTATGAGTAGCCCCTATCTCCAAATTACAGGGAAGGTTTCAGAACTATGGCTACAGTACTTGTGACCAATGATTACCTTTGACCACCATCATAAGTGAAAGGTACAGTAAGATATACTTTTAAATATGATGTACCTATACATACCAAGTACAGTACACAAAGTATCCATGAGCCCTATCATGCAAAACCACATTTACAAAGTTTGAAGCATTTGTCCTCTAGTGACTTTAGATGACCTTTGATCTCCACCAAAACAATACCTAGAGTTAAATTCTACTCAATATAATGAATCAAAATACCCTGGATATGAAAAGTATTTATGCTAACACACAGGCTACTAACGGTAACAAACGTTGCATTGCTTCGAATATTTACTAACCATCAACCAGTCCTAGCTTCACATAATTCTATGAATATTGAATAAATTTGTTCAGCATCCCCTAAAGTATGCAGGTGTTAGGGATATGACTGAACAATGAATATACCATACAGCTGCTCTGTAGGCAACTATTACCACTCCTTAGGTTATACACTGTTTAATATTGCTTTTTATTCAATGTAAACTGTCATTTAGAGATAATTGTCCTGCCAGAAATATCTTTAAATAGTTTTACTGTGTACTTTATACTACTTAATAATGGAGAAAGTTCACAAGGACAATTGTCCGAAGAAAATAAGTTGTTTGCTTTGGAGAATCTAAAAATTTATTGCAATTTAAGGATGAGAAAAGATACAGTCCAACTGAAAGAAGATTGAACATTTTCAAACAGAGCCACTGATGCTATATGCAAACTTGCAACATATCTACGAGAAATACCATGTTTGAAAAATACTACTAATTTTGCAAATGAGTTCAAACCTGCTCGACAATTCAAAGAAAAGCCTGCCGACCATCCACAAAGGAAGACAATTCAGGGCAAATTAAACAAACTATTAACAAGTGTATGGTAAGCTTCACTGGCATCTGGACAGGGACAGGAGTCTCCTTGAGTACAGTACTGTAAGTCAATTCTGCTGAAAGTTTGCTCCAAACCTAGAGACCATATATGCAAAATCCCTCTCACTCAGGATCCAATGTTTTACACATGGAGCATGCAAAAGCAAAATGATCCAAAATTTTGATTGTAGACCTTAACAACTAGCCTACATAAAATATCTAATACATGAGAGCAAGACCAGGTGTAATAAAACTGAACATTCATGCAAAAAGGTGAAATTGCTCCCACAATACCTCTTCAATTTACAGCACACTATAGACAAAATAGAAAAAAATACTTGCAGTGACACACCATTCTCTACAGTACCTGTTTTTCACAATCACATGAGTATCTTTAAAGGATGACGGGAAGCTCACAGTCTGAATTTCCGTAGCTTGTCTGAAGTTGTTTGAGAAATTTGTAACAACCAACTTGCGAAAACTGCTAGGAAGGGTAGCCATCTTTCTTATGGAACTCATTGTGCCTGAAGATTACAAAAAAAAAAAAAAAAAAACACTGCCAATCTCTTCTAGATAAATAATGAGCAGTCATGATATATCATTCAGTATTTCACAGATGGGCACAGTAGCTGAAAAAGTCACAATGGATAGCAAGGAAAGTTGCTAAATATTCCCTTCAACGGTGTCAATATCATAAAAAATTCAATGCTTTGTCAAATAAATGTGCCATGATGACATCACAGATTTCCCATAATGTAGTTTATCTTGAGAAAAATTGCATTTCTTTGAAAATTAGTATCTTCCAAACTCTACAAGCTACTAAGATGCCGTTTTCACCTCCTAGAAGAGAAAAATTTATTGCATTTTCTGAAGTCATTGATTTTTTCACTGGCACATCCCTTTAACAGTATGGTGCCAGGTCTCCAAAAAGGGTGGTATTTACTTGACAGCCAAAAAATAAAATCCCCCAATGGAAGTTCACAATGTTTTCAGAGGAGGAAACTGCAGGTAACAATTTTTAGGGAAGAAAACTAATGGGTCTGGAAACTTTATGGTCCTTTTTAAAGACAGACAGTCATCACCCCAAAGTATATTTTTAGTGTAGGGGTATCAAAATTCTCAGTTAGTACTGTAACTGCTCTTTGATTGACATCAAAGTTTGAAAATTTGAAAGATGCAGAGTAGCTCACACTCCACACAAGGCAGAGAGAGTGCTTTTATTACATTTTATATCCTTGTATGCTCACCAGGACATGGCCTTAAGCAATAAAACAGGTTTCTTCCTGCACAAGGAGGAGCTACATACAGTTATGGGAGGAGCTAGAAGTTGCTTAGTTGGGAGAATTGGAATTGTCTCTGGGATGATGAAACTTCCCCAATGATGATGTTTTTAATTTTAACATAGGGCCTAGATCCATATGCATCAATGACTGAAGAGTATTTGCGGAGTAACTATAGAATACCCCGCCAAGGGAAAACACCCCCTAAAAATGCATGGCTACGTCGTGAATTACCCTTTTAAAGACAGACAGTCATCACCCCAAAGTATATTTTTAGTGTGGGTATATCAAAATTCTCAGTTGGTGACAGCTACTGTAGTTTGATTGACATCAAAGTTTGAAAATTTGAAAGATGCAGAGTAGCTCACATTCGACACAAGGCAGAGAGAGTACTTTTATTACATTTTATAGCCTTGTATGCTCACCAGGACATGGCCTTAAGCAATAAAACAGGTTTATTCCTGCACAGGGAAGAGCTTCATACAGTTATGGGAGGAGCTAGAAGATGCATAGTTGGGAGAATTGAAACTTTCTGGGATCATGAAAATTCCCCTTTAAATTATTTTGAGAACGACCCATCATTGGCTTCCCTGATTACTGCAACTGAATAGTGTTGAGACTGTCTGGTATTGTCTCAATGCTAATTTAAAATTGTGAAAATATTCTAAGTCCAACAGGACTCCCCTCATGTGACTACGCCGGCTACATCGGCTTCACCGTGAGAAAATCAATTATTAGCCTACTTGTCTGTATGTTATGAAATTATGAAAAATATTTCAAGTCCAACAAGACTCCCCCATGTGGCTACGCCGCTACGTCGGCGCCACCGTGCAGAAAATCAATGTTATAATTGAGTTAACTAGTGAAAATATTCTAAGTCCAAAAGACATCCCTGATGTGACTACACCGGCTACATCGGCTCCACCGTGACGCCGTAGCCGGCTACACCGTGGACTTACATATTTGCGGGGTATTCTATAGAGCTTATGCACGTGACGTCAGTGCGTTTCAATTTGGCTTACTGGATGGAACTGCCATACGTAGTAGGTGTGTTAAAGATACGCGCTCACGATATCACCTTAGTAACAATTGTTGCACAATGTACCTTTGGATGGAAAAATAGAGAAACGTGACGTAGGTGCATAAGCTCTATACTATAGTTGTACCGTATTTGCGACTTTGCAAAAATGAAGGCCAAGTCGAAGCTTTTTAAGACCAGGTAGGCCTAGCCTTGGCTAGTCCAATTCTGCAACTTAATAGCCTAATGTACTTTGCCTGGGCCGTAAGTAATGTCAACTGACTGCGGGCTAACGCGGCGTCGCGGCCTAGCCTAGCGCCCTAAAGAGTAACGTTATTATTCTTCGGACCATAATATAGCCTCGGCTAGTGTTAACAAATTTGGCTACGTAGGCTGCTAGCCTACGAACAAAAGTTAGACTGGGCGGGAAGGCTGGACGTACTCCTAAGGAGTACGGCCAGCCTGCCCGCTAATAACTCCTTTACCCTTCAAGCTTCACACTCACAGATATTCCTTTGATTCTGAAGTTACAAGTAACAACTTACAAACATTTTTACAAGGAGGCCTAACAAGTTTGCCAAAGTACAGTTGACACTCCCAGACACTCTGTAAGTAAACAAAGTCTACAGCAAGTCTGCAGAGTGGCGCTGCTTCTATTCCAAAGTGCGAAAAGTTACCAACGGAATGTGCGTTCGAAATAATAAGGGTTAACTGCGGAGGGTAGTATCTCTTCTTTCAACAGTTTGAAGCTAGTACAGCCTCACATTCGGCCACACATTCACCCTATTTGGTTCGCCTCGATTTGATGGTAACTTTTTTGCCTTCTGTATTCTGTTTATTCACGGGCCCGAGGGTAGCTTTCGGCTTAAAATCTTCTGATGCATCAAGGGGCCACGTCTTCGCCGTGGTCCAAAGAGAGGGTAGGGTCTGGAAGCTCGACAGTTGCAAACTGTGCAGCATAGTGGGTTGGTGGGTAGACCTTTCACAAATGGGTAGCTGGATCAGGCCGGTGAGAGATGTTGGCCCTGAATATTTCCCCAGCTGGTGACACAATTTTTACATGCATTTTACCCTAAAACCAAATTTATGTGCCCTAAAATCAATTTTTTGCCCAGCCACATCCTCGCCTTATTCATCTAAAAGTAGGAGCGAAGATGATAAAGGCCGGGGAGGGGGGCCGGGGGTCTCGGATAATCTTCAACCTCCGAATCATTCATGATCTTAGGTTAAAAGCCTGGCCATCCCTTCCCGATCAAGTGGAGATGTAGGGTAACCCTCGAGAAGCAGTATTTTTGGGATAGGGGGATATATCATGTCGCCGGCCCAGTTTAAGTTGGCAACACGCAAAAAAATGTTGGGTATGCTTTTACTCAGGGTGGTTATGTATGTCCTCCTGCTAAACTGTTGGGTAATAAAACTACCCAAGGTGGTAAAAAAACTACCCTCGTTGGGTAAAACTTTACCAAGGAATGGTTACTTTTGTAACCAATTGGCCGGGTAAGTTTTTACCCAACAGTTTTGTAGGAGGCATACGTAGTCAACCTCGGCAAAAGTTTATCCAACACTATTTACTGGAGTGAATAATGATAAGGGATGGCCTTCACACAGGGGTAGCTTTAGGTAGGGGAAAGGGAACATCCCCTACCCCTTCCGGGAATTTTTCCAGTTTTTCTAGGGGAGCCTTTTTCAGCTCGACAAAGCTTGTAGTCCCCCACAGCGCGGACCCAGTCTCCCCAACTAGAACGGTTTACCTGTTTTAGCTCTATGCAAGCCTAGTTAATTTTCTATTGCGATCGGTTTTTGCGTGAGGTTTGGTACGCGACTTGCAGAGGGAGGTCTAGACATTTCATCAGGCAGACGGGTTCGATGCAAAGTGAATTCTTCCCCATGGAGCCCAAACCCAAGCAGGTGATCCTCTTTTGCTGTAAATAGGTACCGATTATTTTCTTGTGTAGATCCCAAAATTTTCGCCCTCTCGGTGCTATTGCAATTCGACAATTAAAATGACTGGAAAAACACTAAATCAGCACCCATCTCGGCTCTCATAGTACTTATATACCGATGCAATATATATCCTGCATTGAAATGGTATTGTACAAAGATTTTCTTCAAATGCAATCCTCACTCCACCCCGGTTGGCATTGTTCTCTACTTCCTGCGATAGGTGCACACGAAGGACGCTGAAAAACAGCATTTTCAAGGCATGTTTAGATTTTGTTGCTTTATCTTTCATCACAAAAGTTATTATCCTTGACATTAAACCTCTTCCCTTTGCCCGTTTCTCCTTAACTTCACTTTTAACCCTTTCAGTTTTAGTGTTAATTAGTACCTGGTACCGGTAGATAGTTTAGTGATTGTCACTTATCTTTCGTGTTGGACAGTTTCAGTCGATCGTATTATCTTATTCTGAAACCTCACAAGTTTGTCAATATCCCATCTCTTCCACAGGCTTCTCCACATGTCCTCGCACCAGGTCGTTTCCATGGACCCCAGAAGTCTTTGGTTATTTACGAAATTGTGGGCATTAGAATGATACATTATTTTAAGCTTCTTCAAGTAACATTGGATGGGCCCTAAGCAACAAACCGTAAAAATCACAATTTAATGATTTTTACAGCCTTAATCTGTGTGACCAACGGCAGGACGGGATTGATGATGCAGAGGGCTTGAAGGTGCCAGGTTTCATTGGGATTTAGAACAACACAAATTGCCCTGTTGGAAGTAATAATACGGAAACTAGCACTCATGATGGGTGGGTGCGAAGCGCGGGGAACAGTTGTATTTTTAAGCCGCTTTTAGCGATATGAGTAATAGAAAAAATAAGAAAAATAGCTTTTAGGGGTGTTTCCCCCTTGGCCCCCCATATCTTTGCTACGCAGTTGTACGTCCCATGTTGCCTCGGAAATGACACTTTACTTACCTTACAAGCTGTATCTAAACAATCTTCATTTCACATCTAAAGGAGTTTACCCAATTTACCCAGTTCCATGTCAGTGATAAAAATTTGCTTTGAAAATTTCTTGGTGGGAGGGGCAACTACCTCTTCCCCCAACCACTCCTTGAGGTCAAGATCTCTTTCAACACATTACGGGACTAAGAAAATATCCGGCGGGACAGTGACCAAAATAAAACTGAAAGTCATAAAAACTCAGATTTGATTCAGATTTGTAACTACCTTTACTCGATGGCTCTTTCACCCTGCTTGCATCTCTTCACCATCTCTAACTTCCTACCGCACATCCGTCCTTTTCTGCCTAAACCACTTCATCACTGTCCTTGCATCCCAGTGGCGTTCATCTTCTTACGATTGCTCATTCCCCGGCCCTTTCCTCAAGTTCCCTCCCTGTTCAAGGCCTCTCTGAAGCCATTCCTTCTCCCTGTTAACGGCCTTTCCGGCCCTCACCCTCTCATATCCTTCCCGTTTCCTTTCGTTTGCACCATCCCCGCTCCCTATAGACCTACCAGTGCGCGTCCCATCCATATCTCCCTCCTGCCTATAAGCTCTAATTCCTTCCCCAACTTATTCTTGAAACGCTACGAGGGTCAAGGTGTTTTGCCATCTCCTTGGATATTTCGTCGTCTCTTGAAACAATGTACTGTGTCTTAAATTCTATGACGTCGAATTAAATACTTTCCTATATGCTCAGAAGGTTTGTCGTTTGCATTACATAATATCGTCTCAATAGAAATACACATGCCGTAGTCTCACCACTTGTCGTCATTAGCCACAAGCCCAGGTGAGAATGGGAAGGGAGGAAGGGGAGATTTGGCATTCGAAATGCTCAAGGTTTGGATGAAGTTGCATTCTAAAACACAAAACTTTCACTACATCTCTGTGTCTATATATGGTGAGTAGGTCGCCAGCATATAAGAAACACTTGGTTGTAGAAAATCCAACTTACATAAATTAACAATCTAATTAGGTCACCTTAAACACCTCAGGTTCTCTGAATATTTCGCTCATATTGGAAGTGACAGAATACGAAACGGCGCTGGAGGCGCCGCGGGAGCGCAAAGCACTCCATGCACTAAAGGGTGGGGTCTAGACTAGGGGTCCCCTGGTGGGGTCAAGAGGCAATTCAGGTGGGATCCAGGGGGAAAACATCCGGAAGCCCTGAGGTATTAAAAAGGATTAAACTATTAGAATGAAGCATTTGGCTTTCTTAAAACTAATCGGATGTGCACTAAACAGATCACAAATAGTATCACATTTTGTACCATTTTAAGAATAGCCTTACTCATAACAAAAGGTCATTTTTAAGATGAAGAGAATTTGGGTTTTGGGTAGTTACAATGATAATGGAAGAGTTTGTAAGAAAGTATGGAACACACGAGATGCTCGATACAATAAGTATAACCACCCAACAATATTTAAAACGGATGCAGGAGAAGCGCTCAGAAGAAAACAGCGTTATTTAAGACATTTTATTGTGTAAACTATTGTTTTTCTTTCATTTTTAAATGCAATATTAGCCATTACATAAAAGATTCTCCTACTTTTCCCCAGCCTGCTCTTCTTTCCTTTATGTTTCATTTCGTCGATGGTCTGAGACAAGGGACCTTCAAGTTTTTACTGTGAAAAATAAGATATAAGTTTCGAAAATCCAGGTTAGAGTATAATTTTGGAAGGATGATCAAAGTTTGAAATTTTGTAGAGTACATAATACTTCTCAAAATCAATGCGGGGCGTCGCCATTTATAATGAGGGAGTGGTGCCGTATTTGTCGACTGAGGAGAAACAAATGCCGACTGAAAGTGTTGATAAGAGATGCAGTTAGAGCTGAGAACCGTTAGTCCAACAGGTAGTGGTCCAGCGGGGTGGCGCCAGGATTTGCCCAACGGGGGGGGGGGCAACCACCCAAAGACTCGACAGCCCCGATGACGATACTAGGGGAAAATAGTTCCGCCCGATTTAAGGTTTTTCCCGAAATCTAAACAGTGAAATTGCAAAGCGCGCGAAACTTTTGGGTAAGCTTACACTTAAAAGAATCTGTACTTATTTAAAGCTTATATAGGTCAACCAGTGGCGTACCCAGAATTTCTCTCAATGGGGGATGCAATAAGTTGTGTGATCACCGACCTGGGGGACGGGTGTTAGGGGAGGGGTGCCCCCTCCCCTTTGAAAATTTTTGAAAAATTAGGTGTCCTTACATGCAATTTGGTGCCACATATGCCACCTTTGGAAGTAAAATTTGTGTTAAAATTTTACGTTTTTTAGGACCTGAAAAAAATTGGCTTCCGCGAAGGGGACATGGCCCAATGGCCTCCCCCTGTGTACGCCACTGAGGTCAACTGTCCAGGCAGTTGGGCCCTATCGGGCACAACTTACATTGTACTTCCCTCTTTGAGTCACTAGCCGTACCGAAAGACAGACTCAAGAGAACATTAACTTAGTTTAGCGAAATGAGATGAGATTCCCGGCATTTACGTAAAACGATAAATTGTACTTAAGTTACTTGAAAAGATGGAAAGGGTTTGTTCTATATTTAGCTATTAGTAATGAAACTGAGGAAGAGTGGGCAAAGCATACCGAAAATTTGGGTTTTATCGCAGAAATGACCCTTTTGAAAGCTATAAAATAAGTAAACCGACCATGGGTAGCGACAGAATTTTCCCGACATGGGGCCGGGCGATGCCAGCGACCCCAAGTTCCGACAGCATGTCGAGGGGGGGGGGGGGGTGAGAAAGGGATATGAAGGAGCCTAACTATCCCATGCCATTGCAGAGTACCGTATATTTAGCATTATATCAATTAATATGTCAATGCGAATGGAAGCTGAGTGAAACTTATATATATATATATATATATATATATATATATATATATATATATATATATATATATATATATATATATATATATATATATATATATATATTTATTATATATATATATATATATATATATATATATATATATATATATATATATATATATATATATATATATATATATATATATATTGAAAGGTTGTTACTGGGTTACTACAAGACAACTTTACAGAACTGTTTCGTAAGGGCCAATTTGAACAGGTCCTCACTCTTCAGAAGCCTGATGTAGAATATTTTAGCTCCCTTTACAGGTTGAGCACTTTACCATTGACTGGTTAACACCTTTTACGATTATATATATATATATATATATATATATATATATATATATAAGTAATACACAAAAAGACTGGTAAAACATGAAGAATCTTTTAGCTTTCGGGACCTCCGGTCCCTTCTTCAGAAACACGTTTAACAACTAAATAGATAAAACGATAGAACAGAAACTTTCAAACGGAGAAAAAGCCAGAATAAAAAGATCAAAGGGTCAAAAGGTCAAAAGTAAGAACTAAAACCTAACGTGATAAACAAGACAAATAAAAGGAAGTACTAACATAACAAAGGTAAGTTAAACCTATACAAAAGAGTAAAAATGTAGGCGAAGTACCAACAGAAAGCAAACAAAGAAAAATAAAACAAAAATAAAACAAAATAAAACAAAAAAAAAAAACAGTGACGGATAAAATGAGAGGACCACGTTTTTCGATTGCGGCGTTTACTGTTTTGGCAATTAAAGCCATCATTGACATCGAGCCCCTTCGGGTGGACACAGTCTAACCTCCAAATCCATTCTTTTTCTTTCCCATCCAAACAAGCATCCCGATCTGAATTACTACTAAAAATTACATCTAAAATTTGAACATAAAAGAAACTAGGGGAGTGGTCTCTGAGATGTTTATACAGCTCCGTACAAAGATTAGGGTTAAAATCGTCATTAACACATTTAGCTAGCTCAGACTTATGTACATTCATACGAAATCTGAAGTTGTTGGTTTGCCCGACGTACTGAATGTAGGACAAAAAATACAATAAATAACCCACTTAGCATCACAAGTAGTACTAGAATTACGACATTTAAATTTACGTCAAGAAACATTACTGACAAAGTATTCGTTACAAATAAGAATCTTACAGAGCTGACACGGTTTGGTTTTGTTCTAACCGCAAGGGGCGCAAGGAGTCTCAACACGGGATGGGGTTCTAAGTTTCGCTCTTACCAACAACTTTTTCATATTGGAAGCACCCACTGGTCACTTTTACAGAAATATTTCTTCTGATGAACGCTGTTTAATTAAGCAACTACAAAACGATAGCGATATTGTTATTAAGGAAGCCGACAAAGGCTCGGCATTGGTGATAATGGACAAGGAAAGGTATGTTAAAGAGGGTTATCGTAATCTGAGGAACGAGTCGATTTACAAAAAGGTTGATAAAAATGTGATTGTTGATATTGAAAAGGAAGCTTCTGTTATGCTTCATAACTTTTATTGCCGGGGGTTATTTCCAAAAATAAGTTATATTTTGCAATTCCAAATTATACAAAAGCTGCCCGGTTTTATCTCTTACCTAAGGTTTACAAAATTGGTGTCCCTGGAAGGCCAGTCATTTCGGGTTGTGGCTCAGCCACAGAAGGGATTTCCGAATTAGTTGATCATTTCGTTTCATTGATTCCCTCAATTCCTTCGTATGTTCGTGACACAATGGATTTTTTTTGACAAGTTACGTAAATTGGGCCCTCTTCCAAAGGATGCCATTTTGCCACTATAGATGTTATGTCCCTTTACCCTAGTATCCCCCACACTGATGGGCTTTAGGCTCTCCAGATCCTTCTCGGCCGTAGGTATTTTCCAAATGACGTTGTGAAAGCAATTTGTGAGATGACACGTTTTGTCCTTAATAATACCGTCTTTGACTTTAATGAGGAATTTTATTTACAGACCTCTGGTACGGCCATAGGTACTAAGATGGCGCCCTCTTATGCCAACATTTTTATGAGTATTTTTGAAGATCATTTACAAGCGTTATCTTCTACGAAGGCTATTGTACAGCTTCGTTTTATTGATGACATTTTTTTTAGTTTAGACGGCGGGACCCCAAAAGTTAAAAGGTAAAAGCTAAAAGGTTCTTCATGTTTTACCAGTCTTTTTGTGTATTACTTTTATATTTTTGCTGGATTGGTGCTTCTTCTAAAAGTATATGTATATATATATATATATATATATATATATATATATATATATATATATATATATATATATATATCTGAACATGCATGGAGTAAGTGCCATGAGAACAATAAGCCCTTTCCGAAGGAGTTTGGTCCAGGACCAAACCCGTCTTGTGAGAAGGGTGGACGTAAAAGTGATGGCAGGGATTGCCTGGAATTTTCAAACATTGCATGTATTCACTCACTCAAGCTGTTCTTCAGGAAATAATAAAATTGAGTTATCTGTCAACGATGGATTTGCTTAAGGCGTCCCAGAAGTGGTATTTTAAATTCACTTTTGTAAAGTTTTGTTACATTTTACATTGCAAAAGCAATTCATTATATTATAGTCTCCTTCTAGTAGGCTCCATCCTTTACCTTTTGGAGACCGGTCTGGAATCGTTTGTACTCCGTCTACTACTTTCCACTGAGGGGTTGTGATACCCTTTCTCCCGTATGTACACCTCTGCATTTGGAGAGTCTTTTCATGCAAGTTTATATCGAAGAAGAGAGCAACAGGCCAATTGTCGCTCTGGGAAGAAGGTAATATTTTCTTACAAGTACGCACTCCTTGTAATAGCGATACTCAAGTAGCTTATAGGTACCGATTCCTGCCATCTGAGGTTAGGGTTTTCGATATCGTCCTCCTCCTACCCATTGTCAACCTTTTTTACAGGTGATCGATTTTGCCCCCCGAATCAATTTTCTCTACGAACACTGATATCTGGGCAAACGTACTTTGATTCTCTTCGAAAAGACTGATGTAGACTGTTGTCAATCGAAATGCAGTTTCTTCAGACCTTAAAGAGATGAACCTTCCCGTCCAAACAAGTCAATACACTTAACAGCTTAATATGTGTACCAAATTGATCAAACTGTTGCAAAACGTCGCCTTATACTCAGTACAGAAAACCGTTCTAATCAAAGGCATCAATTATTAAGCAACCAGGTTGTGTGAAGTGTTTGTGTGAGCTCCCACTGAAGTCAGTGCTTGCAGCTTCAGCACTCACCTGAAGACACGGGATTCGTTAAAAAGCAGTCCAAAATGGCCAGCAGCAACAGTGAAATTAGTAAGTTTATATTTTTCTATTTTCACTCTGTGTATCTGATATTTCTTCATGTTTTCTTTAACTGGTTTTTGGCTTTACAATATGACTACTAAAATATTTCGCACATATGTAGGCTTAAGACATGGGGGTGGTGGGAAGCAGCCCCCGAACCAAACAAATGCCGATCTCAAGGCAAACATATAGCATTCAAGGCAAAATATCATGCCATGATAATTTTCCAATTGGAAAAATTACAGACTCAAATACCTTCCGCCCTGTGTATAATGACTTCCCATAACCATTTCATGGGAATTTGTCATGTGAGGAGTTTTACTCATAAAATATCATATCTTTCAAAATTCATAGGCAAATCACGGAACAATGTCTTTATATCCATAACGAACACTCTGTCATGGTAAAGCTGGGGATATATATTCTGCCTGTGGTTAATATGGCCTTTAAATGATTCCAATACTGCATGTAATTATGGCAGTTGAAGAACATAAATGGTCATACTCCTTCGTCCTTCTCACACCTTTTAGATTCCTGGCACTCTCTTGAAGTGTAAGATATTTAAAGACAACCTCCCGTGAGAAAGGAATCAAATCCCTTGGGGATTTGCAAAATTTCCGTGGGAAATATTCATTTCCCAAAGGAAATTTCCATTTCCCTTGGGAAGTCCATGAGAAATGTTGCATTTCCTATGGTGATTTTCAGATTTCCCGTGGAAAATGCATGACTCCCATGTAATTCCCACGGGGATCCTTGACTTCCCGTGGGAAGTGTGCCACTTCCAGTGGGTATTACATGGTTTTTTGTAAGGGTTATTAGCCGCAGATTGTATAGTGGTCCATTTCCCAGTTTCCCTTTTGCTTCGGTCTGGTCAAAACGGACTGTTTTTACAACACACATAATATCGTCTACATAACGAGAACAGAGTTGGGATTAACAGTAAATAATTGAATCTGAGTAAATGGAATTAAAAAATGTTCGAATTAGCAGTTTGTTCATGGAAATAGTTTTATGGGCGATGAAGAAGTCATTGTTAGCCGTGAACAGTATGGGAACTATTTAATGGAGAAGATGGGAATTTCCTGCACAATGAAGTTGAATGACCAGACAGGTAGGCCTAAATGGTGTACTTAAGAGACAAAGCGTTATGATACACGCTCGTCATTGATTGGCCTTTTTGCTGTGTTCCACTAATTCATGAGAGTTCCTTCGCAGATACACTGTTACGTAATGGCCTCCGATCTCCAGAACAGAAAAGTTTTTTCTCTGAGAATTTGGAATAGTAGAAGGAACCTGGTCGCCAGACACAATTGTTTCTTTCCACAATAACATTGTTTACCGTAAAACGGTATTACCCTGTACGCTGTTTTCATTTATAGTTTCTGTACGATCTGTTTTTGCATTTGTGTGTTCAGGAGGGGGATGGACCTCAGAATTCGCCCTTGGTGACGCATTGTAGCTAAGATTAAACTTCGCAAGGGGGAGATAACGATGATCATCATGTCCAAATGTATTAGTGATAGAAGTGTTGGCATCATTTTCAT
The DNA here is from genome assembly GCA_029531755.1 of Holothuria leucospilota. Classification (NCBI taxonomy): domain Eukaryota; kingdom Metazoa; phylum Echinodermata; class Holothuroidea; order Aspidochirotida; family Holothuriidae; genus Holothuria; species Holothuria leucospilota. The sequence continues at coordinate 33,538,661 of CM055973.1, read as the reverse complement.
CGCCCGATATCTGATCTGGAGTGAATGGACTGACAACCTGAGGGTACCAAGCCATCCACTGACCAGCCCGGGAGATGATTCCGTTTTGGCATATCAATTTGTTCGTTACTAACAGCTCGTGTTAGCATCTCCCGCGCCACGAAAACGCGCTCCGTGGAAAACAGTACGATCATGAAGTTTCGACCTCTTGTTCTCTATTGCATGGCAATATTACGATAATGTTCATTCAGTTCTATGTTCTACCTATTCTCAGCTTCTAAATGACATAAAACTTTATCGTGAACATGTCACTTTTACATAGAGATCTGGACAGATTTTGAAGGCAGTTTTTTGCACTGAAAGAAACATGTGAACGTTTGATCCACTGCTGTTTCTTAATCAAAACAAGCTTGGATCGTCAATGTTCAAGCTTCGTTCATTGCTGTATTGGTGTAAAAACCAATCCTCAAATAAAAACAGCCACAAATATGAATGTTCACGTATAAGCCTCACACGAATGGGAAGACGCCAGTCAATGTGTTTAACAACGCGACCGTTACGCGCCACACAGTGTGCTGAGCACGCGTTGTTTAGACAGCGAGCAAACCGTGCAGCGACTAGTACATAGTAAACAAAACTACATTTGATCACGAGTGAAGTGTACGGAATAAGCGATATGAATTACAACAGTGAACAAACATCGCAGTTGTGACCGGAAAATGAAACAAATTGATAATGGGAAAGCCAAAATTCTCCCTAATGGGCGAAATCTTATGCAACACATTGTATAGGCTTGCTAGCCTAACAAAGACAAGGTTTAGCCATGTACGGAACAAAGATCACTCAGAAACTTACGTTTTTCTGTAGCTATGCAATACACCTACCGAATAAACATTAAATTCCATTACATTCGACGGAAAAAATTGCAAAGGGGTTCCAAAACCCATTCTCTACCGACAATGTACACAAAACCGAGGGGAATTATGGTTAAAATAGACAATATGGCGGGCCCCATGACCGATTGTGCTCCCGATCGAGGGAAAACTAGATTCACTCAGGGGAAGGCTCCCAAACCGTTCTACAAGAGACTGTAGTGGGTGTGATATTCACTTCCCCCATAAACTCAATGTAAAAAAGCATCGAGGCTATAAGTTCCCCTACTGTCTGCAAGAATTTGACATACTTTTTCACAATATTACAGTCTCAGTTTATGGAAAAATGTTTGAATAAGCCAAAGATATGAATGTCTGCGGATGCGCTGACATGAATGGGATGACGAAGAACGTTTCCGCCCCTAGGGGCCAACTATATATAGGTGATTGAAGTGTTTTCCCTGATTGAGCAAACTTACAACGGTCTGACTAGGAATCTATAGCGTTACGATTTTATGTAGGCATCATGCCACAAATCCAATAGATTTCCTCCGCTCAAGAATGTTCACCGACAAATGTAATACCCAATTTGGGGCGTAGCCAGTGTAGACCATGTTATTGCAGATATGTGCTCAATCTGTGATACATATCGTGTAGAAAATGAATTAAAGCTCGCATCTTGCAAAAATGACCCACTCCAAAAAAGGCACTCCTTGTTTATATTCTTCTGATTTAAGTTGTGGAAAGGGTCAAAGATAGGTGTGGGGGCATATTTAAGGCGTGCAAAATCCCTAACAGTGGACTTCGTAGTGATTCCCACTATCCCACTCGATTTTTTTTCAATATCCCAGCCATAGCCCAATTATGAAAACATGGGTCACCTAGTCTGTTGTAAATTTTACCAAGTTAGGCTACTAAATTTTCATTGGTACGATCATTTTGTGAAACAGCAAAAGTTTTTCAATTGAGGGTATTTATTTTCAAACGTATCCAGTTGGGCACCAACTGGGCCCAAAGTAGGCTCCACAATGTAGGTAAGTACAGCAATAGCCCAGCTAAAATCCAGAGAAAACTGAAAACAATTTCAGACAAAAGGTTACAGAAGTAACGGAAACAATGTTTTTTTTTTTTCACGTTCCCACCAAACCATTAGCAAGCATGGCTTGTCCAAGGCACCAATACCCCAGTTACATACACCAGCCCACCTAAGCTCACGTGGCAGCTTTACCAGCTTAAACCCAGCTGGGGCTCAACTGGCCATGTTGGCTGGGGCTGCGGAAAATGTGCATTTTCGTCAAAGCGCTAAAAGGTGAAACCCTAACCTATTATAGATGCCAGCGTAGTTCAAAATGACATTTGTCGTGATACACAATTTTCAAAACAGCCTGTGCAGAGGACGTGCAAGTACCATAACCAATCAATAAACTGCTGAGCCATGTGTTGTCACACAAAAAGTTCATTGCCCCTTGTCTCAAATTCGGGTGTTACATAACCTCATAAAAGACTTAGAGTTTAAGCGAGTCAAGAGTTTCGATTTGCTGAAGGGATTGCAAGTGGGAGTACAAACAGATAAACAACAGTCGTAAAGCTCAGCACCTTGCAGTGGTATTCAAATAAACTCCATTGTTGTGCCAGATGAAGGAAAAGAAAAAGAGAAAAGACTGAAACAAAAACGAACCGATATTTGAGACGAAGTGCCAAAGACTCCAAAAATGGGAGGTTCGGGGGTTTAAAAGCCCTTGAAGCCAAATTTGGGCGTAGAAAGCAATTTGAGCAACTTCAAAAATCGGGGTAGTTCTGCACATCCTCCCACGCCGCCTTCCTGGTGCGGCACTCAAATTTCAGGAGATGAACGTCTTCAAGCTACTCCTGACACCATGGGTGTCAATCCTGGGGGGGGGGGGGACACAATATCAAATGTCCCCCCCCCCCACATTTGCGTAAAAGAGTAATGTCGTGGCCCTATTTGACTGGCTTTTTGAGTGGCATGAAGGTTTGTTGGGCAATTGTTAAGTGTCTCGATGCAGATTATGAATGCAGATTTCGTCAGGGAATCTTACTTAATGACAAAATTTCGGCGCGCTTCGCGCGCATCCGTCACGCTTTGCACTCCTCATGACCATTAAAAAGGTAATTATACATGGAACTATTCTGATCACAACACTCAATGAAAACAGACATACATCTCTAAACATCAGAAGGGGCCTCGCATCAATATGGGATCATTCAATCAGTGGCGTACGCAGAGGGGGAGGGCCATTCGGCCATGCCCTCCTCACTTATTCCGATTTTTTTAAGTTCCTAAAAATACGTAGATTCTTTAGCACATATTTACTTCAATAGGTAGCATATTTGGCACCAGATTGCATGTAAGGACACCAAATTTTTTCAAAATTTTTCAAAGGGGAGGGGGACACCCCATTAGGCCATGCCCCCTCACTGATGCTTATTTTATTTAGTTCCTAAAAATACGTTAATTTTTTAACACAAATTTTACTTCGAAACGTAGCATATTTGGCACCAGATTGCATGTAAGGACACCTAATTTTTCAAAAGTTTTCAAAGGGGAGGGAGACACCCCATTGGGCCATTCCCCCCTATTTCTAGTTCCTAAAAAACGTTAATTTTTTAACACAAACTTTACTTCAAAAGCTAACATATGTGGCACCAGATTGCATGTAAGGACACCTAATTTTTCAAAAAAAAATCAAAGGGTAGGGGGTAGCCCTCCCCTTAGACCCCTCCCCAGGCCGGCGGTCACACAACATACTGCATCCCCCCCCCCCTTGAGAGAAATCCTGGGTACGCCACTGCATTCAGTCTAATTTGTAGCATGATGTGGAAGGTTGAAAGTACGTTGTTGCCGTTAAACATTTTTCAAAAATTTTTACCGAGCGCTTCGCCGAAGCCATTATCGGTATAGATGGTGATTGTTAATACACTTACGACTAAAAAACATTCTGAAAACGCCCTTGCTAGTCCTTCACACCTTTGCTATACTACGATCAGCTCCAAAAATATCCCAAAGATAGCACCATTTTGCATCTAAGCAACCTTAAATTAACAAAAATTTCTCAAAGGGAGGGGGACTCCCCCTCCCCTCAGACTCCTCCCCCAGGATGACACCTTAATATAGTGGCAAAGGAAGGATCCCCACTGCTGTATACAAAACGCAGGGTGCATAAAAAAGGTGCAATTTACGCGCCGCCCCTGCAGTTAGTAAAAACATCCAGCCAGTCGGAATTTGGGACCTTCACACCCCAAAACATGTCACCCTAGAAACCGGCCTGGTCGGGTCCATGATCTCCGACAATGATCCACGCTGCAAAGCGTGGTTTCAGCTATTTTGGAACATGATGAAAATAACATCTTGAAGTAATTCCGTGGACTCCGTGTATTTCACCTAGCAGATCATCTACGATGGTCAGGTTAAATTTGAAATGATAATTCTTATTAGAATAGGGCGTCAGTCATCATAAGGGGAGGGGGAGGAGGAAAGGGCCTATAGGAAGACACCCCCTCTTCAAAACCAAAGGGATTGGTTTGTGCTAAGTCATGCATGTCCCCCCCCCCCTCCCATTTGAATACGGATTGACGCCCCTGCCTGACTGCCTGTCACGAAAATGACATGTGCGTGTAAAGTCTAAACCGATCTTACACTGGTTACAAGCCAAGATAAAGACCCCTATTTTTCAAAATATATCGAAGCCTGATAGTGCCGCACATAAATGGCTAATAGCAAGCTTTTAAAAGTTTTCTCAAGGGCCGTCGAAACTACGGTCAGGTTCATGGCATTAAATACGCTAAAGAACACTTTCGACCACTTTGCTTTTCAGAGGTACTAGTATCAGGATCATCTGGATATATCGCTGCACATATCGTTCAACAACTTCTACAAGCAGGGTACCAGGTGAGAGGCACTGTGAGAAGCTTAAAAAATGAACTCAAGGTTGCCCCACTGAAGAAGCTGGGGGAAGAAGGAGATGGTCGATTGGAACTGGTGGAAGCAGATCTCTTATATACTGACTGCTGGGAAAGGTAAGGCATCGTCTAATATGCGGCAAGGTAACGGAGGCGTATTAGTATATGCCCTATTCTAAGCCTTCCGTCTAATTCTGGGATATTTATTTAGACCTTTTTAAATTCCAGTCCTCTCAAATCTCCTCTGCATCTCCCCAGTCCCTTTTACCTGTTTACAGTGCACCCGTTCGATAACCTCAGTGCTACGTCATTACTGTTACTGATGTGTGGATGCATTGCTAAATGATTCATTTGAGTGAACGTTCCTTTTGATGTTAATATTCATATGAGTCATATGGTTGTTCTCCTTGTTATCCCGTATAAGACTCAAGTACACAGTGCTCCTATTTAGGTTTTCCTAACAAGTGGTAATTTAGCCATAGAATGCCATCATTTTCTTCTTAAAAGGGCCAATTGCAGTCACCCCAATTGAATTAGTACACCCGGGTAATTCATATGTGGCTCTTTTATGGTAGTCATGTTATGTTCCATTTTTGATATTGAATTGCAAAATTCATAGAGAGCACAGGGCTTGACCTTCATCAAAACGGATGCGAGGGCGAAACATAGCGTTAGGTTAAGGGGCTAATTATTACTATTATCTACTTATTACTATTATCTACTGATTATTACTATTATCTACTATTTATTACTATTATCTACTACTTATTACTATGCTATCCCCTCAAAAGTTTGGATTTTAAATGCTCTGCAAAGTGGTATTATCTGAAGTTTCCCCCACCATTTTATTTCAATTTCACCATTTCCCATCATTTTCAAGTACAGTTTGATTTATCTGAATCAGCCATCTTAAGCTATAGAATCCAGCATATCAGGGTGTATGAAAAAGTGGGGGACACACTATATGCTATCGCCCACTTTCAAAACTGGAGTATCTGTTCCACATCACCAGCTGAGCCTGTTGGATCTCATGTCTTTAAGTAGATTAAATACTGTCCTTCATCAATTAATTACATAGTTAGAATTGTTGTAATATATACACGCAAAGATGTGCATGCTTAACGCGCCCGTTACATCATTGTATAAACGTATAAAATTCTACAAGTTCTTTTCAAACAGTGCCGTGGAAGGTTGCACCTATGTTATGCACACTGCCAGTCCTTTTGCCATCTCAAATGACGAGGATCAACTTATTAAGCCAGCAGTGGAGGGTACCCTCAATGTCCTCAAGGCATGTGCAGGGAAGGTGAAGAGAGTCGTACTAACCAGCTCAACTGTTTCTGTCGGAGGTTTGACACATTTTTGTATTCCTCCTGTCCATTGTCTTCTACATCCTCTGTGAGGTATTTAATATGGCTTCAGCGCCTTTCCTTACTGGAGGGTACAGAAAATACGCAGTATATAAGACTGTGTGCGCTACACGCACACTGCAGAACCTTAGGTACCATTGTGCCACAATGCACGCTTGACAGGCAAAATACTCAGCAATCAGAGAGACGACATTGTGACATGCATGAGTGAAACACCTTTGTTTGTTTCTTTTTGGGGGGAAGGGGGCGGCTAAGATCATGTGTAGTATCTGTTTCTTTCGGGCAGTTTAGAACGGGGGCACGCATGATTGACCCATGATGTAGGGGTCTGAAGGTCAAGAGGTTGGTCATGTTAAGTCTCAGTGTCCCAGTGAAAAGTAGCTCCTTTGTAGAGTAGAACACCTTCGTTACTAACGTTTGGTTTTCACCCTTCACTTCTCAGACTTCTCTGGAGAGTCGAGGGGACTTTGGCAAAAGTATATTTTCTTTTTCTCACTTCAATCATTTCAGGTTAGAAACATTTGTTACCTCTACTAGTTCCATGGAAACCGCTCACTCTACTGTGATCAGGTGCCTCTACGAGTTGAGTTAGTAAAGAAGAAAGCTTAAATTTGTGAACTTTAAAACTTCAGTTCATTGGCCGGGAATTCGGATGAGGCCGAGCAATCCGGAACATATGTCCCCCTGTCTGTTCGTAAGCTCTCCCATCCTGACGTCCTGCGTTCGTCTGTCCACCCATCAGTGTCTGTCCCTTCGACTATGGGCCGGTTCCAGTATTTTGAATTTGTGTGTCACGGAGATGTATTTAAGTGTACCCATAGTCTAAACTACAAGAAAATATATTCCATCGGTTACAAAATATATCTCATTGGTCCAACTCTCATATTTGTGGCTGTCGCTGAGTTATACCATGTTGAAATTTACTCACCTTAATGGAAACAGTCGATTGCACAATAATTTGTATATACAACTCACATTAACTGCTTCAGTTTCCTTCTTAAACGAATTAGTTTACATGACCTTGAATAAACTGTTTTCTGGCATGTTGTCAGGAGAAGACTGGCATAGTCAAGTCACTATTACGACAATAAATCAATTATCATATTTAAAATAAAGTTACTGGCTTCAGAAACATACAGAAGTTCAAGAGTCGCATCACAACTTATTGCACAATCGACCATTTTCAATTGAGTTAGTAAAATTCAAGATCTGAAGGGAATGTCTTGTGAAAGTGAGAGTTTGGATCAATGATTCACACATTTCAAACTCTGCAACATACATTTTTAGAATTTTGACGTATGTATACTTTAAAAGCAGCTCCCAAGTCATAAGTTTATCAAGTTTTTCCCGGATGTTTTTCTAAATTAAAACCGGAAATATGATACAAAGAAGAGGAATTATAAGCTTCATTAATCCATGTCTCTTTTACACCAATAACTGAAAATTTATGATAAATTGAATTTAAACAGAGATTCAAGTTATTGAAATTACTGCTCAAAGATCTAGCATTTACATGATAAAGAGTCAGTTTTTGATTCCAAGAACTAACAGAAGTATAATGCAAAAAATGTCATACCCGTAACTTAAATTTCTTAAACCGAGCATATTGATGTAAGTGGATGTCAGGATCAATTGGTGACAAGTTAGGATTAGCGTCAGTCGAATTAAAATTATCATTCACATGAGACTGCATACAGATTAAACAAGAAATTCCCTCAGCTGAGCTAGCAGCAATATTATAAGTAATAAAATTGTCGTGCATTTTAATCACTGAGGAGCAATGACAACACATACCTTCAGAGAAAGTATAGACAATAAGTCAAAAACATGATCTGTAACTCCCTTAGGACAGTAAATAAATCCAATAAATATAGATGCATTGGGTGAGCAATAACAACACACACCTTCAGGGAAATCAGCATATTGATAATAAGTCAAAAGTATGATCTGTAACTCCCTTAGGACAGTAAATAATTCCAGTAAGCATAGATGCATAGAAGTTGGTTAAAAGAAAGCTGCGCCTCGGGTCTCTCAGCCCATATCCGTGACGTCACAGCCTGTTCGAATCTGATATAGAGACATGGGCACCATTGACTTTATCCCTTATTAACAAATTAGAGGTCGTCTAATATAGACGCCTGGACAGTATGCACTGATTTAACTAAAAAGAAATGTTGCTATCATTTCTCATGATTTCATTGGTCAGTAGTGTGCAACCTCAAGCTTCGAAAGACGCTCAAAAGGGCGTTCAAAAGTAACAAAAATTTGGCCATTGGGATGATTTTATGTCGTTTTTTATTTTCTTAAGATACCGTGTAGGACTACGATGAAGTTAATGAACGTAGAGTGTAGGAGCTTATACGATTTAGTTTCGATGAAAAATGCACCGTCTACTACGAAATCGCCGATGCAGTATAACTTTTACATACGATGTTGCCAAATTCGGACGGCAAATGACATTGCCACCTAAAGTAGAGGTTCTTTAATACAGTCTAAAACTCACTAGTCTTGTAACTTTCACGCAGTAGTGACCAGTAACAGAGATACAACAACCGAAACATCGATTGAAATCCAGTGTTCATCAATCCTAGAGATTCTTAAAACGACCTGGGAATTCTCAGGAACTTTCTTACACACCACTTGAAGGGTGCCTCAATGCAAATCGCGGGGAAGGGATCGTTGTCACTAACCCCAAAGAAGGGGGCTTAACCATCATTTCGCCCTCTCCCTAATGTATGAAGGCAATTACTAAATAATCGAAATAAAGGGGAATGTTAAAAAATAATAAATTACTTTGCCAGGGTAAAATGAAGTGTGACATATCTTTAAAATGATTTTTTCGTCGTGCTTCGCCCACATCCATCACGGTTATACGCTAAAGACAGTGGCGGAACTCGGGAATTCGGTCAGAGGGGGCAAGAATGACTTGTAGGGGTGTTTTGAAGAAGGTAGACATCCTATGCCTCAACACGATCTAAGTCATGGCTTTCGACCGTGCCTTTTAGATTTCCCCACCCGGTAGAAAACTGCTGTTCTATGTCTCTCCCCCACGTACTTCTGTTAAAACATGTTTTCATTTTCAATCCCTTCCCTTCACACACTAGTATGAAGGCGACTATTATAATTTACTTGATGTTCGTGTTTTTGTCAGGTCCGTTAGGTTCAGGTTCAAGATTTTATGTGAAAAGGGACTTTCTTTGTGAGGATAAATATTAAATCTGCTAGAGCCAAAAGCAACAAGCTTAAAGGGAGGGGGAACCAAATTTGGGCAATTAATCACTGTTAGATGTTTATTTTGGCATCTTTAAATCAAGATAAGAACACAAAGAACCATAAGTTTGCATGAAATCGAGCTATTTTGGGATCTGCAGAGACTTTTTTTTTGTTCATGTTGACAATTACCCCGGACGGGAGCAGGGCTGTTTTCACAACAATTACTTCTGCGCCCTCCTCAGCATCCTTCTTTGAAATGGTGAATTAAAGGTTATTCCGTGTATTTTGTAAGCTTATTATCACGTCCAGTTGGGAAGCAATGACCTAAACAAAGCTCCACCATACATTAGTGTGTATATGGCGTGTAGACAAGTTTGGCCTAAACCTACCTCCTAGATCACAGAAGATGACCCTTCTCATTAAGATGTAGTACAGATAATGGCCGCTATTTCGGTATTTTGTTATCGGGGCCTAAAAATTACACACTGAAATCATCTTATTTGGAGCAGCGCCAGTAATGGTGCAAGAGTAAAGTACGGTAAAAACCTAAAAAGGGCGCCGACAGGCGATTTGAGGGGAGGGGGGCAAGGACCCCCTGACTACATGGACACTCCGCCACTGCCTAAAGCTCCGTCAACACGATCATACATTTCTTCAAAAACATCATACATTTGCATGACGACGCCAGTGACAAACGTATGAACGTGTGGACTGTGGACTGCTTTTACAAGAAATTTGAACGTCCAACATGTATGAAGGTGTTCAGATTCTTAGCTGCATGTTTCATCTAACCCAATAAGTGTTCAAAAAGTTTTATGACGATTCGATTGACAACTGTATGATCGTGTAGACGGACGGGCCTTGATCTTCCAATTATTGCTTCAAGTAGGAAAGCGGTGACTAGGATTATTGCAAAACTCCGTGCATCTCCTATCCTCTCAACCAGTGACACCTGCTGCATCATAAAGAAAATGGCTGGCCTTTAATCCGAATTGGCTATGATGAAAAAGGGGCAAACTGTGGTCAGTTTAGTGCATATTCATTGTTGTCCGTAAATAGTTAAATACCATGTTATGAAGGACAGCTTTACTTAATTGTATTTTAAAATGCTATTTTTCGGGGCGCTTAGCGCACATTCACCACATACCTTAATTATCTCATTATTACTTCCCATTTTGCATGTATGTTTATCTTGTAGGCCACCCTAATTATCTCATTACATATCTTCTCGTCGAAAAAAGTTAGCATAATTCTTTCAAAACCCCATAGAAACTTTATTCTACTCTATTGTACTCTGCGGTCATCCATCCTCCAACATCAAACATGCCACACTCTAAAAAATGCCTATTCAAATTGGAAGAGAATCTTATCAGAGGGACACTGAATAGGAAAACTAATCAATTATTTGAATAGATTCGTTTCAGAAATGATTAGAATTGATACTGCAGTATGAAGAGATCGACCGGCCGTTGGTCAGAATAATAGGCACTTTGAAAAAAGTAATGAACTGCGATTTATGGTCTGTTTAGTGCGTAACTATTCATAGCTACTTTTAGACAGCTTAATGCCTCATTCTATGCCTGCAATTTTGTAAAGTTTTTAAATAACTCAGAGCTTCCGGGGCGTCTCCCCCTGGTCCGCACACCGGGACGTTTCCCATGACCCCCACCAATGGCTCTAAATCAATCCCCTGGACCCTACTTCGAATGGGACTGCAACGCTTTCCACTCCCGCGGCGCCTGTTGCGCCGTGTCGGGTCATTTGTAGACCCCCCCCCCCCCAAAAAAAAAAAAAAACGAAGAGAAATTTTCGCTCCTGCCTTACATGACCAACTCGTTTTACTAACCTGCCACCAAGTATGTCCCTTATGGCATGTAAAGCAAATAATGATAACACCAAATTGATAACCAAATTTTCAAACATGGCCGCCCCTCAGCATAGCCTCATTCCCACATCCAGAGACAAAAGACCTGTAATCGTACTAGGGAGGTGCAGTCCAGGGATATGCCACTAGAGTGGCAACCCACTAGCAAATCATCTTACAAAACAGTTGCATCTTCCAGCAGAGTAGCATCTACCTTTTCGTACCCATCACACCAATTGTACTCACAATGCAAGCAAGTCTGGTGCAGAGTGCTTGAGTTACCTTTGAGGCCACTTACTGTTATCTCGTACCATTTTTCCACAGTGTCTCCAAGTAATGACCGTAGGAAACTGACGGAGAATGATTGGACAGACTTAGATGGGCCTGGCGTCAATGCTTACGTAAAGAGTAAGAAGCTGGCTGAGGAAGCCGCTTGGGACTTTGTGAAAAATCTAAGCGGTGAGTACTACAAACCCTGAAACAGCACATATATACGATATTAACGTAAGACTTCGCTTAAGAGTTCTGTAATCGCTTTCTTGATTAGATTTAGACACAAAATTCCATAAGAGAAGGGGATGAAAGAATAACTTTTAAAACCGTCGTTCTCTTCTGTGTAATCCCCACGAGCCAACCAAGTAGCCAAGGCGCTGGAGTGGGGGGGGGGGGTAGGAGAGCGGAGCACTCTGGAAAATTTTTCTTCCCTAGTAAATTGAAAAGTGCTATCGCCTTCATACATTTCAGTATAAGTCGCCCCTAAAACATGTTTTGCCCCCTGGAAGCTATTTCTCCCCCTTTAGTACCAGCCTGCCATGAACACTGTTATACCAGGCTAACGACTCAGCGGTTCAGGGAGTTTAATGTATTTTGTTCAAAGCTGATCACACAGATACAAGACCACCCAAATGGTTCCCCGACCCCAGGGAATTCCCATCCTAACGATTCCTCCAAACATCTTCCCCGACGATTATCCCATTGCAGTCTCACCCACGCAGCTCCAACCTATATCCACTGTCAGAGGAGGAAATTGTCTGGACGATCAGAATATGATACCAAACAGAGGCGTTAACTATAATACTAGAACATTCGGAAGTTCCATTTTCTAGCATGTATCCAAAAACGCAGATGTGGAAGTTTTGGGGCGGCGGATACAAGGGGCTCAAAACGGGCGTCCCCCTATTAGCACCTAAAAAAAGAAGAACGATAAAAGTTTCGAAATATCTACTTTTTTAATTCTAAATTGATGTGTAAAAAGCAGGTTGCTATCCTAACAAATCGGTCCCTGCGTTTGTTGCTTTCGTTCGTGTATTCCGTATACAAACACGCGTTAAGCTGCCCTGACTGACCAAGGAGGGGATCCAATATCACCTCCCTGGACCGACTATTCAGTTGCACCCCTTCTCATTGAAAAATCCTGGATACCCCACCATTGTGTGCAGCACTCTTAATTCAAAGTATAGTACAAATTCATATGTTATCATTTTCATGAGATGGTGATTTCTTGGTGAGAAACCAGAAACGATAAACCTAACCTTACAGGGTCCTTAAAGTGTCTGCTATCACTTTTTGGCTTGAATTCTTTTTGCTTCCTTTGTTTTTGACATTCCTCTGCACACAAGATAGCACTACATTGGTCATTATCAATTTGTTTAAAGGCATTTTAACCCCCTTAAGCTTAATACAGCAAGTTTATGTTAAATCACATACACATGCTGTTATAAAACAAATTAAGCCTGAAACATTTCACCTCCATTGTGAGTCATAAGGATGACAATATTGCGTAAAAATGTGATAACAAGATTTTTGGATGGAGTTTAATTTAAACTGTGTCCTTTTTTACACCTTACGGAAGCTTTTAAACAATTCAACCAGATCCTTAAAACAAAATGGATGAGCTACAATGCCTTTGAAACCAAGTGGAGGGGGAGCTGTAGCCCCCAATAATATTCAGTTTGAAGATTTTCCTCCAAAATTTTATTACTAACTCTTTCGTAGAACTGCCAAAAGTAAAATTAGAAAATTCCAAGATCGAGAAGCTGGACGTTTTAGCGCCCAGGCTCTTAGAAAACTTCCGACAGCTCAAAGTTTTCAAATTTAAATCAAACCTATGTAACTTGTCAGCAGCTCATTATGAATTTGGTGCGATGTGTTCATAGACACGAGGCTTAGGCCTACTACTGGATCATAGTTCAGCCCCCCCACCTTGTCAACACCCCATCCAGTTTATGTTATGTAATAGCGTCTTATATAATTTTGTACAAACATATGAGTGTAACCAGCGGTAAAAGGAGTAACCTCATCGCAAAATGTGTATCTGCCAGTAGTTCTTTTTATTTATGATTATTTTTAATTTAATGAAAAATATAAAATGAGTTGAAATCGATTTGATAAAGGTTCGTCATTAATATTATAATTTTTTTCTTTTAATGATCAGGCAGCGAAAAATTTGAACTGGCGGTCATAAACCCGGCTTTTGTAGTTGGTCCAATTTTGACTCAACAAGGAGGGACAAGCATAGACTTTATTACTCGAATATTATCCGGTAAGGACTTCTTTTTGCCCAAAGTTTCCTTCCCGGTAGTCGACGTCCGAGATGTGGCAAAGGCGCACGTTCTCGCAATGACCGTGCCGGAAGCGGCAGGTACGTTCTTCAAATGTAGGCTGCGCAGTTTTAATGTTTCGGGAGGAATTTGTGTTTTCTGACACGTTTGATAGCATAGGCAGAGAAAGTTGTTCTTCCCTGGGGGCTGAATGCTCTCAGACCACGGTCTTGGGGGAGGGATCCAAGGTTGGAAAAGTTTGGAATACATGAGGGCCCTAATAAATTTCGTGCTAGATGTTTACTTGATAAAGTTAACTTGTAGATACATTAACATTTTTACAGAAATAACAAATAGGCTAATTTAGGGGCTTTCTTGAACGGTAGGGGAAACAGCATATTTCAGCCGCCACATTTGCAAATTTACTTTTAGGTCCCTGACTTCGCCTCATTCGTATGTTTTTTTTTTTTTTTTTTTGCCTTTGGCAATCATAGTAACAGGATACTTCAAAGGGGTGTGCTTTTCACCCAGATACAAAGGCAATGTTTATTAGAACAATTTTAGGTGGGGAACATTCCCGTAAAATTCTTCAAAAGAGTGTACAAAAAATAAAAAACCATACAGTTTGAATATTTAAGTCAAACTTCATATCACCATTCTGGTGAGATTTGCATTCATCATAGCAAAAACACTTCATTATCCTCTTAATCTCTTGTCAATAAACAGGATCAAATTGAAATAATATAGCCTAATTCTTCAATCTGGTAAGTTCCTGGTGTTAATATTCACACGATGGGTGTGAGGGGCGGGTATGAGGTAAATTACCATGGGCGGCGATCCTGGGGGATATATCCCCCATGGAATTGGATGGGAGGATACTGTACACTATATCTCCTATGAAATCAACCCGGCAGATTCTGAAATCGTGTAAAAATGTTAAGTTAGTTATTAAGAAAAATTCTTAATGGAACAGAAAAGTTAAAAGATTTCAAATATTCACGCTTCAATTACAATGTGGCATACAACCTAGAAAGTGCCATTTCGGGAGGTCTCGGTGGTATTTTTGGCAAAAATTTTCTATGTACTCTGCGCCAACTGATGGTGGCTCTCGCTTAGATAGTGCTACTGACTATATATCCCCCCCCCCCCACACACACACACACACACACACACACACACTTTCAGAGACAGATCTCCTCCCATGTAAATTACAGCTGCAAAGAAGTAGGCCTATGATGTTTTATGAATGATGTTGGGAACAAGAAGAAATGTTATGCCTACAAATTAACTAATTCTTCCTTCATATAAAATCGATAATCGATATCATGGTGTTTTACTGGTCCTCAGTTACGTTGCAAATCTTATGTACATATTTTTGAAATTACACAAACAGGAAACAGACATATTACAACTTGCGGACAGGGGCTATGGGCTACTGAGATGGGTGCAACGCTAAAGCCAGAATTCGGTCCTTAGGGTAAGTTGCCAAGATAACTATATCTTTAGAGGTCGACAAGTGAGGTACAAAGGGGAAGTCAGAGGAATCGTTTCCCAAACATTTCTTCGAAGAAGAAAATCATTCATGCTTTTGCTTATTAGCATGCAAAAGGACTTTCTAGGCATATCACGAATATAAAGCGTGGCGGATAATGTAGCTAGTGTCTTTCAGCTCAGTGGTCAGTTTCATTTTAGGATCATGCACGGTAGAGAAACTCTGGGTCGAGGTCTTAGGCCCTGAATGATACAATCAGCAACGGACGGACGAAGTGTTATAGTCTCCAAGGTGAAGTCTCTTTTCTTGCTTGTCAAATGTATTCTCGCTAGTTAATTGCGTATCTAGAAACGATTAAATGCTCGATTTTTTAAAATTATATTCCTTTAATTGCGAAGTTCATTGTCGGACATATGAAATATTTAGAGCTAAATGATTAAGATGAGAGAAGAGGGCTTGTAACTGCATTGAATTCTCTCTCGATGCATTGAGGTTATGTAAATATTGTTCCTATGATGTAGTTAGAATGGTCGAGTCTCCTTTCTGTCGCTATTTGTGTAACTCCTTGTCAGCTTGTGGGGGCTTGCACACAATGTAACCATGACAGCAGGAGATCGAACAGAGGTTAGGGCGCCTGGGCAAAATTCTAATAACACTAACGACAAAGCTTCTCTCACAAAATAAAACATCGATCATCCCACCCCTTAACAACAAAAGGCAGGGCCGTATGCCTGCGCGAAATCCCTAGGGGAAGCTCATGAGAGCTTCTATTGGCGTACCTAGGACAGCTGGCACCTGGGGATCCTTCCTTTTTCGACCAGTGGAGTCTAAGAGAAGGGGTGTAAGTGGAATACGAAGCATTTATGCCAGGTCGCTTAGGTGCAATTGTGCTGTTTTTGGAAAAGCTTTGAAAACTGAAAGCTTTGAAAACTTCTTATATTTAGAATTCTCAAAATTAAGTGTCCTCTTTCTATGGGGGTGGGGGAGCGGAGTTATGTAAGGGCATGGGCGGGTGGCACATATACTCTTTGAAAATCTTTTGTGTATCTTGGAACCGTAGGATGAAAAGGGTGCTATCTTTGGGAAAGCTTTAAACCTGTTTCAAGGTTACAAAGTCTCACCTATAATACCATTTTCCATTTCCTCTTTGGCTGAACGTAAGGGAGAGTGTGCTCTCTACGGCTCTACCCCTTCAGAAATTTTTGCCTTTGTAACGTTACTTGGAGACGAATTGATGCATTCTTTGAAACAGGCTTGAACCAGGCTGATTTCCGACTCTAAATGAAAAACGGTCTGCTTGAAAAAAATAGTGAAAATGCTAAAACTTCCATTGCACCGATTATGTTTTCGAGGCCTCTAAACAAAGGAAATCCAAAATTGAGGTTCCTTTTTCACGGGGAATTCCCCTGTCCCCACCTCAGACGGGCTCTTATGCGGGTAACTCGCACCAGGAAGTTGCCACTAGAGTGGCAACTCCCTGCTCGTGTTGACGAATCAACCTTCCTCATGCAAGATGCACGCAACACAACTGAAGTTCATACGTTATAGAGCTTTAGCATTGTTTCTCACGCGGTGCCATAGATATGCTTACATAACTAGCCTGTTACTTTAACTGCATGCTAAAACCAATCAGCTTGTTAAGTACCTTTTAGTACTGTTTCCCCCTACAAAGTGATTTCACTGAATACATCTTTTAAATTTAATCTTCTTCTTGAAGCCTAATACTTTCTAAAGCATGAGTCCTCGAAATAAATGTTTACATGAACCAATAAACAGTTCTGTCTTAGAGATATGGAAAGCGCTATCTCCCCCAACCTGGGAGGCATCATTGACAAAACTAGACCAAGGCTAAACACCAACTGAAAGTGGCTCTCCAATTAGCGCATTTAGCCCTAAACCTTATCCCTAATCCTAACCTCTACATGTGATATCCCAGGTTCTGGGGGCCTCAAAAACATAATCAGTACAATGGAATCTTTAGGATTTTCATTTTTTTCAAGAAAGGTCATTTTTAATTTAGGGTTTGGAAATCTCAAGGGATCAACTGCCCCCTTGTCCCCACCCCGACTGGCTATGGTCCTGAATGGTCGTTACGTTGGAATATTATCATTCAGAATCTTTTTTTCTCCAAGGCTACAGTCCAACCACCCGAACCATGCCAAAGTTTATACTGACGATAGGCGCTTTATTCAGTGGTGAAGCTCAGGCGATAAAAGCTCTGTGGGATCAAGAGACTGAGTTCGACAACACTAGAGTAAGTTGTTACAAAATTTACTTAGCATGGACAAGGCAGAAATGTCTAAAACATCAAGCTTTTAAGCCAGAGTAAATGTTTTATACAGTAATCAACTTGGGAGGGGTAGCACATTAAGTCAAGAAGATATATTTCCAGGTTGTGGAGGATCCGAATGGGAGGGGTATCCCTTTCCTTCGAGAAACTTTTGCTTTTACTCAGGAAGTCTTGCATGCGAAATTATGAAGCCATTTCCATTTTGTACCTTCACATTTGAAATTTTTGTTTGAGCTAGAAATTTTGAAAGAAAAAAATCAGTATTTGGAGGAACGCTCCTCTTACCCATTTTACTCTACCCTTTGGATTTATGTCTACGAAATGTATGGTAGTGTTATAAAGGTTTATAAATCTAACTTATTATTCTAGCCTTATGCCCGTCGTATGTCCCATTGCTGAAATGTAACCTTCTGGAATCTTTTCTTTTTGCAAAAGCTGGTAATCAGTGGTAAACGGGCTTGCTATTCTGGTGGCATGGAATTCTTGGCACATTAGAATATTTTGTTCTATATGAAATGTCGAAATTTCTAAACAGCCTGTAGTGTTTGTATAAGGAGAAGACATGGAAGAATGGTTAAACATTTCACAAAGAAAGAAGGTGTTTTCCTCGAACCTTTCCAGATTTGCAACAATAATGATGTTATTTGCATTAACATGAAATGTCAATATCCTGACTTAGATATTTATTCACTTTGGGCCTGCCTACCATACGCCTAGAAATTAGCCACTCGTTCAAAAAAAAAAAAAAAAAAAATACAGTATTTATTTTCCGCATAAATTTGACCTCAGTTTGCTTAAATCGTTTGTTTCGCCTAAACAAAGTACGCAGACATGTTGATTTCCCCATAGGATTAAACTTTTCGTCAGAAATGGTTCATCTTCTCCACCAATGGGTTTACGTTTGGCCCCTCCCCCGATCTGCACAAGTAAATTGTGCACTTACTACAGAGCAGTTGCAATGTCTATGGTCCATTATCCACTCCCAAACAGCTGAAGACACTAAAATAGCTTTGGCAAAACCCTTTCCAAATTATGTATTTCATAACACTTTATTGAGAATACGAATGGTCTTATTTGTCTGTACAACCACTCTGCTATGCAATGTGCATTGATCTGCACATGCTATTGACCATAGTGGCTCGTGCACATTTGGGGATGTAGTTTGTATTTTCCCTCTTTTCGTGTCTATCAAGTTACCGTGACCAATCACAAAGTTAGAGTACATTATTTATAATGTATTGTGGGTTGATGAGATTTTCTACCTATACGGATAATCATTGTCTCTCTGTGTTTTCTGCTTTACTCGGTAATCAGGTGGGGCGCTTTCTTTAGCCATCTGCGAGGACCGCTCGTGTTGTTGCTAGGATTTTTCCTTAAAGTAACAGCTCCCATGATCAGACGCGGATCCAGGGGGAGGGGGGGCTTACTTTGTCAGACGATTCCAAAGATGCACTACATAGTTTATGTTTACTTGTTTTGATTGCCAGATACCATTAAACAGTGTTTAATTTCAAATCTTCCTCAGACCCGCATGGAAACTTCATAGGCCTACATGTGACGCGCTCAGGTACGAACTTTGCCCTAAAGGAGGTAGTCCCTTCCCCCCTTTTTTGTAAAAGCCTGGATCCGCCCTAATGATCCTTGGCGTGAATGACGGTGAAATTATTGAAGCTGTTCAAGTCTATTCTTGCTTGCTTTATTCAATAGCTGTCAGATGGATCCTCGCTTAGTCCCTGTCTCATAGGGTCGTAACTCCTTTGGGGGGATATAAAAGGTTTTTGTCTGCAGTGGGAGATGGCCTGCAAGACGTTTCTGTCAAAGATCCATTTGCGTGGATGACATAAAGATCAAAATTTGCTAAAAACTTTTTCACGTACAGACTGTGTTGATGGAAAGATCATATTTTTCTGTTTTAAAATATTACGGTTAGCAAGGTGATAGTGCTAGTGCCGTTAATTTTATACCATGCGCCGTGGCTTTTATCACTGTTTAAATTTTGCATTTCCATAGATGAAAGAGGTTTTAGGAATCCAGCCCATACCAGCCAATAAAACACTTATTGATATGGCGTATTCGCTGATTGAATCTGGAAAAGTAGAGAAGAAGAAGAAGTACAAAGGAAGACAAGACAATTCTTAAAGAGATGTCGAAAAAAGTATCTGGAGCTTGAGACTGGTTTCACGACGAACAGAGGTGGAATATCTCCACATAGATCAAATATCACATTACTTCATTCATATTTTAGATGGTAGGCCTAAATTGCCCTACCAAATAATACAGGAGGTCGCTTGCTACTTTTCCGTCCTTATAGGGATGGTGTCCCTGTCCATCTCCAGTAGTCACCCTTCCTGCCATCACGCTTTCTGTTATCCCCCTCCCCAAAAGGTTCTGATATCTGGTGTAATAGGAATGAAAAACTGAGAGTCGTTAAGAATTTAATTTTCAAAAATCAGTACGGCTACGTCTGATAATAGGACCATGGAGCTACTACTTGGGTCCAAGTAGTAGCTCCATGATAGGACTGTGTGTTTGATGGCAACACAACCACAAATTATGGACTGCAGAAAGCTAGATCGTCTGCAGACTCGGTGTTACTACACTTTGGCATTGTCGGGCGAGTGACGGATTTCTGAAAACAAATATATTCAGTAAGGAAGCCCTCAATCAGAAATCACTCACTTATTGAAATTAAAGTTGCCAATTTTCTGAGAACATGTTACATCAACATAATGGTCTCAACATCAATCGAATGTAAAGGAAAAGCAAATTTCAAGTCGATCACTCGTAAAGATGAAAGAGCTAGCAAGCTTTTAGCATTCTTTCAAAGCAAATTGACATCAGCAATTTATTTACAGTTAATCTGTGTGTATTTTATTTGATATGGCCTCTGCTTTATTTTGAGCTCCTTTTAATAATTTCTCAGTACGATATAAGATATAGAATTAAAGGTATGTTGACATGAAATCAAACAGCTATTTTTACTTGACGTTTGATGGAATAGGATCCACTGATGTAAAAATTTGTTAGAATTGTTCGAATATCGTTTACTATTGTCAAAATATACCTCAATGTTTAGTCATTGCTTAGATTTCTCATTCAAGCTATGCAAATGTTATTATGTGAGTACAGCACAGTGTCTGTATATCTTTTGTTAATTCTTTATAAATTATTAATAATGTACTTGCCATCTGGTTCTACTTTCACGTGTGGCATAGGAGCAAGAAACTCTTCGAGACTGAGAGGGCTGAACACAAGTTAGGGCCACCGTCCTAGGACAGGGGTCTAAGGGGAGAAAATTTTTGGAACATTTGAGGGGCCTTAGATGCAATTTGGTGCAATATATTGGGCAAATGCTAGGGAAATTACTGCAAAGTTTTGACATACTTCACAGAGAAGACAAATAAGGGGATTTCGTCTTTGGATTGAGGAAGCGGAAGCATACTTCCCTTCCCACGACATTTTTGACTGGGGGGCTTCAAAGGCCTTTCAGCCCTCCCCCGCTTCTTACGCCTACGATGTGCAATGTGGACATTTCAAAGCAGTCAACAGCTACTTTCAAAATAACCCCTCAGGGCATACCAACATTACAACTTTCCTTGTAATAAAAGTTAACAAAACATAAAACATATCTCATGAGTCCCTCTTTTTACGTCATCAATTTGCAAAGACTATGTGACTCATGCTTATTCATGTTGTTAAGTGGAAAACGGTAACCTAATTTAGCGTTTTTAAAGCTTTTTACATCAAATAGGTAGGTATAACATTTACATGCCCACAGACCTTTAAGCCAGGTTTTTCTGTAACTTATTGTTAACTTCATGACACAGGTGCCAATTTCTATCAATAGATTTGCTTTCAGAAAAAAGCCATGTACCTCTAATTCTATAAAATACCAAACTCTGTATTCCTCTTTATGTCCTCCTTTTACGTGAGAAGTGTTTTAAAATTCCCATCTCAATCAGGACTGCACATTGATCTTTATTCCATGATCAGCACTGTATTTTTGGGCTGAGAGATACGAAACGCGAGTTATTTTTTCTTCACTGCAAACGAAACGCGAGTATTTTTCATAGGGGTAGGCAGCTTTTCGAGCCGGGGGGGGGGGTTGAACCTTGTTTCGGATCGCCGTCCAGGGGGAGGGCTCCTCCTCCCCTTTGGAAAATTTTTTGTGTATTTGAGAGTCCTCAGATGCAATTTGGTGCGACATTTTGGACGAACGTTAAGGAAAATGTCTGCAAATAGTTGACATTTCTTACAGAAGAGACAAATAAGGGGTCTTTGCCCTTGGATTTGGTGGGAGACGGAAGCATACTTAAGCCCCCACATTTTTCCTACGCCTATGGTATTTTTTTCACAGCCATCATCACAGAAAGGCATCGTCACCATAAGCGTACGAAACGGGGGGGGGGGGGCTACAGCTCCTCACCCATTCAGGTAGAATATGTACTATTTTCAAGCAAACCACACGCTGTTTTTCGGACAGATTTGTAAAATGCTTGCATTACAATTCCTGGCAAAAATATTCTACTCCTAGTCGAAAGAAATCTCATGTGCTTTTAAACATCACCGGTCAAAATTATTGTAGAAACATTATCGTAATCCTTGCAGGTTTCATTTGCTTCCCGAAAGGGAAAGCTACGGAGTCGCTCCGTCGCCGATGACCATTATAAAAGTACATCTTCGTGAATGCAAACTTACTCGCCCCTCTGCGGTTATTATTCTTCCACCTCCATTCGGTCACAAAGCCATGAGTTTGGGGTCACAAACCTCATAACGTAAGTGCAAAAAATATGCTCCCTACCACCTGTTTCTTGGGAAATATTCCGATATGACTCTCTTCCCCTTGAAGTACTCATTATGGAGAAGGACCCTGCGGCGGGGCCTTAGACCCCACGCCCACAGGGACGGCTTTGCAATCCGGCCTTGCTCTGCCGCCGTTCGGCTTGTGTGGTCTGAACCCCCCCCCCCCCCCCCCCATCAAACAGTTTCTAGCAAGCCCCACACTCATATTGCAAACGTTAGAAAGAGATGCGAATTCCACACCTGGTGGGCAAATTAGACTGAAGGCGTCGCTTGGGCCTGTAGTTAGCACCCCTTTCCATTGTTTAGAAACATTGCCCAGTAAATGAAGGTCCCGAACCACTTATCAAGAGAATTCCAACGCTGAAAATGTTAGTTGAGGAATTCACTCGCTTAAACGGTTTAGGCTCAATATGGACCATGTTAGAGAAATATGCTTAACTGTTAATGCAGATGATATAGCAAATGAAATGATTTAATCCTTGTGCAAAAAACAAGGGAATCCTAGGCATTTTAGGCACATTTAACACTGTGTGTTTTCGCTGTGCGAAATCCTATTTTAAGTAAGTGTTTTCTAAAGGTCTCAGAGAGGGGGAGGCTGAAACATTAAAGTCCTGATTTTTTGGCACTTCCGAGTAGTTTTAAACTTTGCAAGGCAGAGAAACCCTCGAAACTGAAAAATATTGGCTGAGGAGCTGTAGCCCCGGATCCGGCGGCCTTGGAAGTGAAGCTTCGAGGGGAAGAATGAACCACCATCCTACTACAGAAAGTCCAGTAGATCAAAATTTTCAATCGTGATGCTACAAAAATTGGAACCCCTGGGGAACCATTTTTTCATCTCGACCCCTCCCTTTCCTCGTGAAATTATGATTGGATATTGAAACTTAAGTAATACACTTTTAGTAAAATCCATTTAGGCCTATTTGTTTCAAACAAATTGACATTCTTCAATCTACGCCTATGAAAGCCGTAGAACGAGCAGAACATATTTATCAAGAAGATCATTTCTTCCCTGCATAGGGTAGATATCCATTGTACAATTGCATTAATAATTTTGACTTTCCCCACACATTTTACTTTCATTACAGTTTTACTGTTCCCAAGCCCATAGCCACATGGGCATTTGGGATTAATATCCCCGATTTTGTTTATAGCGACCCATTTTCAAACTTGTGACATCAAAAATTCTGCCATTCAAACAACTTGCACCTCCAGTTACCTCCAATTACAAGCTGGCTATGAGCCCGACGTTTGTCTGTATCTCCTCCATCACTGCGGTTCCCCTCTTACGGAAAGAGTGACTCTCGAACCTATCCAACTGAGCTTAAAATTACATCAGTTCTCATATTATGAAAGCTGTTACAAATGATCAACGCAGAAAAAGGAAGTGGGAAGTTTATCTTCAGCCCTTATCACTAAAACCGACATAACAGAGATTGATACCTGAACCTCATTGGTAGATTTCCCATTTTCATAGCTTATTCACGTGCAAGAGATAACGTCGGTTCTTATTTCAGTATAGCGCTTTAAAGCTATGAAAGTTGAACAATGTTCAACTCGAAGCTATGTCTGTGATTGGCCAGGAAGTCCAAGGGAAGGCCATATATGGTTCTTATAGCTTTATAGCAGGCGAAACGAATCTGCAAAGTCTTTTCAATTATTCCACATCACTTATTTCGAAAAATGTTGAGTGCGTAATAAATTTTGAAGTCCGTTTTTTTGTCTGGTACAACTCGCATTGAATGCCTATGTTTCCGTTTGAAATTAAAATGTTATATATGACCTTGAAAAAGTTAAACTTTTCTTGCAGAACACGGTGTTAGGAAAATCTATTAAAGTCACCCATGCATCAATTTGACTGGGGGATCACATGTCGGAACCGGGCGGGTACAGTGGCTTTAGGGACAAACCAATAAAACAAAGATCTTTATCTTGGTAGTACAAGAGCGACGTCATAACTCTTTGAACCATTTACTATTTTAAAATCCGTAAATAACCTTCAAGATCTTTAGTTTCGGCCCGGACATGTCCTGTGATGATGAAACTGACATTTTGGATAAAGTTCTTAACCTTTCTAACATACAATTGTGGTAATTTTAGACTTTAGGCTCACTAAAAATTTATCCAGTAATTTAGACTTTCGGTTCACTTAAAACGTTTCATGGTTTATTTCAAAATACATTGAGTCAGGAGTGGCGACAAGTGGGAGGGGGGGGGGCACGGGAATATTACCTGGAAGGTTCCCTACCCGCCCCTCTCGGAAGTTTTTGAATTTTGTTAGGGAACCCTAAAGTATACGATAAAGCATGTAATCCGCTAAGGCAGCCAGTCGTCTCGATGGATTATTTGTGTTTGCTCTTTAGAAGGTATATTCTTAAATAAAAACGTGACATTTCAAGTTTTCTTCAATAAAACCCCAAAATTTTCAAACTGTTCCCTACAACAGCCCAAATTTTTCACTTTTTTGGAGCGTGCCGAAAGTTCTGCGTTCGCCATTCTTCCTTCAACCTATCTCCTTTTCGGGGCTTCGGGTTGCTGCCCCCTATAAATGCTTGCCAGTCTCCCTCCCCGTCGGAAAAATTTGGCGCCACCTCTGCCTTCAGTTGCACAAAGTGATAAAGGTCTTAATGCAGTGAAAACTCTTTGGTTATATGTCTTTACCTTTCTCATGATTCGGTTTTAAGGCAAAGTGATTTAATTTCATCCCTTAGACGGATTCTCCATTTCGCTCCAAAAGCAGCAAAATTGTTGGCCTGTAATTCAATTTAGAACTCTCTTTGGAGGCTGGCATGTTTCCTTTTACATTTACTTTCAAACAAATTTTGGAAATGACCCACGGCAGCGAAGTGTTGGATTTGTCATTGTCCAGCTACCAAGTTTTTAATATCTGTCAGCTTCTTAACGGTATTTTCCACATTCTGAATTATGTTTTTTTGTATGTTAGGTTTGCAAGGAAATGAGGACATTATACTTTTCCCAAAGTAAAAAAATGAGGACATTACTTCTTAGATCGATAAATGAAGACACTTTTGTGAAAAAAAAGTTTTTTTTCAAATGTAATGTATTAAATACTTCCACACAACGAAATAGTTAATATCTGCTAGCTGTCACCCCTATAAGAATTTCTTTGTGTAAGAATGCAAGAATGCATATCAGTTTGGGTTAGTTTCGGAGTTTTTCCAGAGATATGACAAGTTTAGATCGATCCCGTCCTTTCGCTCGATGTCGTTCATTTTACAAATCGGGGAACTTTTAAAATCCGACAAAATTTGTTACAACTGGAAAAAAGGCCGTGGTCGTCTCGACTTGGACCAATTGGTTGGAAACTGGGACGTTAAACCTCCTCATCTAACTAACTAACCGACAAAATTTGTTTTGCTTCGTTGCTTTCTCGATCCCTTCGTGACGTCACAACGTAAGAACCTTTAATGACGCTCTACTTTAATCCGGGGACTCCATGACGTCATATCACGACGATCCTCCCTCTGTAGTTGTCTCTTTTTTCGATGTATCCGTTGTCTATGAGTGAGTACGCCATATCTATGATGGCTTTGCGGCAGTCACGTGGTTGAATGCCAAGTTCTTCCTTTAACTGAGAGCAAAAAAAGATTAGTGATGTATTAAAATAAAAGGGTGCACAAACCACCCTAAACGGCGACCAAACCGAGACCACCCGAAACAAAAATCTGTTTTGATGGTCTCGGTGGTCTCGAACCTATAGGTGGGTGGTCTAAGATATGGTACGCCTACTTTAGACGACTGAAAAAACGACGGTTCCATTGATGTAAATTTAATGCAAAAATTTATGGCACAGTTTAATATCCCACACCTTATCAAATACAAAAAACATAGATTCTAGCTCCATCGTTTTAGTCTCTGAATGTCAAAACAAGATCTGCCCAAGTTCACACGAATCTTCCAGTTATTATTTTTTGTATCTTTGGTGATATTTCAATTTGCATATCATGCAGAAAATACTACTTTTGTATTTATTCTAACAAACCTTGATTCGAATTTATTCGGGTTGGTGTCGTTAGTCTTTTCAGGCATCCTTTCATCCTTACACTGACGACGAAAACTAAACGTTGGACCCCTTGGCACCAACGGGAAGGATTTCCTTGCGGCTCCACATTCATATGCACATTTACATTGTGCGTGAAGAAGCGTGACCAGTCAAACATCTTTTACAGATATTAGTTTAGCTAAGTTTGTATAGCCATTCATTTCCCTACACATAGGCGTGCGGGGGTCAATATTTTGGGGGTCAGTGATAGCTTTTGCCCGAATTTAGAATTTTAGACCAAGTTGCCCGAAGTTTGATACCACTGTCCGTTGGAAAAGGGCACAATTTATTTTCTCGGCTGTCTCATTTGCCCGAATGGATCCACTATTTTTGCCCGAAATGGAAGGATATATGCCCCCTCTGCCTCACCTCGTACGCTTATGTCTACAGGAGGGTAGCGAAACTACATTTTTGTCGGCCCCGTATGAGAGGGCCCCATTCATAATTTTCTTTCCTGAAGTGTCCTTCCAACAACCCACGAAGAAAACTGTTCACTACTAATTCGATCAATCCTTTAATAAGTTTACAGCAACTTTTTCTTATATTCTTACACACAACATAGACGGATACAGTTGCATTCAACTCATTAACATGGCATCGGGCATTTTAGCGTATCTGACCTTTACAACGATGTACATTACAAAGGTTGAACACTTAGACCATTCGTCCAGCTTCCACCTCAAGAAACGATATGTGTATTAGGATGAAAATGTTGAAGACTGTTCACTCGTTTTAAATGACCCATTGCACAATAAATTGTGATGTCACCCTTGACTGCAAAAAGGAAAGACATTCAAGGAGAATGTGCCCATGACATCATTAATTATTATGCAATGTTTTATTTCAAAATAGGAAAATAATATATTTCAAAATTTTAGATGCCAATTTGACTCATTTTCCAACCTCTTTATTAGAATTTTCTGTAATTTTAGACTTAAGGTAAACTTTAAACGACTTAGCCGGCTTAGCCCTTTCCTTTCTCTCATGTTACAACTTTTGACCAAGCTATGTGCTACCTGTACATTTGATAGCTTCTTTCTTTCTATGGATCGCCAGAAGGGTAAAAATACTTACTTTAGTGTTGTCGTATTCGCAAACTATGCCCCACAAGAGGTTCATCGTTCGTGCTGCCTTATCAAATAAGGACATCAGACGGATCAAAAAACGCGGTGCCAGTCGAGATGACGAAGAGTAACCTACGACATAATATTAAAGTATTTCATTACGTATTCAGCTTTGACAGTGTGAGAGTATTCGTATATGCAGTCACGGTAAGCTTATTACACTGTAAGCTAATCTATATTTTATCGAAAGAATTTTGTTTTGCTGCAACCATCTTCTTTGATGCTTCAGATCAACTCACTGGCAACAGGATATTGTGGTCCTTTTGCGGCGGTTGTGAATTTTCAAGGGGCCACTAAAGGATGCCGTAACAGCGGAAATTGCAGCAGGAAGGGGAAAAGGCTGCGCTGTTGTCCGTGTGGGGGCTGGGCTCATCAAAGAAAGTTTCAAGACTGTCTGTTCCAGAAAATTTTCCTTAATACGCAAATACGCAGTTTCCATTTCTGTAACCAAAGGGGTCAAGGTTGCCGCTCAGGCCAACTCTTGGACATAAATTTATTTCAGAATTTGGAAAATGCTGTGCCTGTTAACATCCGTGAACAGTTAATTATTGAAAAGATCAGTGTAACCTTCCTCTAGCAAACTTTCAGCCCCCAGGAATTCGTTCACATTCATAATATTATTCAGATCTTAAATATTCTACCTAGACTTTGTTAGTATGAAAAAGCAACCACCTCTGTTAGACTACATGGTGACGGGCCTGATTCTACTATCAAGTACCACCTATTAAATCGGATCAGTCTTATTGATTGTGCCTGAGATGCAGGGACGACGCTAGAGGGGGGTGTGGGGTCTGACACCCCACAAGATCCACGCAGTCGGCATAATGAAGGAAAGAGGGAAGTGCAAACGAAGGAAAGTTAGAGGGAAGAACAAAGAGGAAAAGAGAAAGGAGGAGAGAGAAGAGGAAGAGAGAAAGACCGAGAGAACAGAGAAAAGAACAGTGACGGTAGGGACAAAGCAGGGCAAGAGAAAGGGGATGGTGCAGAAGGAAGACAAGAGATTGTAATGCATTTGTAGACAACGTTTATTACAATATTTTCAAAGCCCGTAAGCAACCCTTTTTGAAACTTAAAACATATTCTGTCGCCAAAGAAGCTACATAGGGCTTTTCACTATAATTGTATACTAAAGGAGTTCATCGCTCATGTTGTTTCTGGCACTGAGTCGGTATACTCTGCACCAGTCGGCAAAATGAAGGAAACATGGGGAAAAGAAAGAGGAAAAGAAGTGAAAGAAAAAGGACAATTTCTGTAATCAGAACCCAAAATTTTCGACGCACTACGCGCGCTGTAATGTCACTCCAGTTTCTTCAGTAGTTCCATTCCACATAGCTAGATAGCATAAGTCCTGATAACCTTACCAAGTAACATCTAGGCATGGTACACAGGTTATGCAGAGGTCTAAAATTTCATCCCACAAACCCAAAGCCTAGTTGCCGTTCTCTAGTGTGTGTCATGCGGTACGGTCAGTTGGTGAGCGACTCACGGAGCAAAGTTTGGCTATTTCATCGGGTAGCTAGTCCAGGTGGTTTCGACACAATGTATGTTGTCCCCGATACAGTCTACAACCCCTACAGTTTTTATGTTTTTCTTTTTGTTCTTAATGATAACATGTTTTTTGTGTCAGCCAAAAAATTTTCGCGCCCTTTGCAATTTAGCAATTCACACTCAAAAGAACAGTATCTGTGCGTAACTCGGCTTTTGACATATTTAGTGATATAATGCTGAATATACGGTACTCTGGAATGGCATGGGATAGTTAGGCTCCTTCATATCCCTTTTTCACCCCCTTGACATTCTGTCGGAACTTGGGGTCGGTGGCATGGCCAGGCTCCATGTCGGGAAAATTCTGTCGCTACCCATGGTCGGATTACTTATTTTAGCTTTCAAAAGGGTCATTTCTGCGATAAAACCCATATTTTCGGTATGTTTTGCCCACTCTTCCTCAGTTTCGTTACTAATAGCTAAATATAGAACAAACCCTTTCCATCTTTTCAAGTAACTTAAGTAGAATTTATCGTTTTGTGTAAATGAAAGGGAATCTCATCTCATTTTGCTGAACTAAGTACAATGTAAGTTGTGCCCGATAGGGCTCAACTTCCTGGACAGTTGACCTCAGTGGCGTACACAGGGGGAGGCCATTGGGCCATGTCCCCCCTCACGGGTGACTTTTTTTCAAGTCCTAAAAAACGTAAATGTTTTAACACAAATTTTACTTCCAAAGGTAGCATATGTGGCACCAGATTGCATTTAAGGACACCTAATTTTTCAAAAAATTTCAAAAGGCCGGTGGACACCCCTTCCCTTTCACCCCTCCCCCAGGCCGGCGATCACACAACATATTGCATGCCCCCTTGAGAGAAATCCTGGGTACGCCACTGGTTGACCTATACAAGCTTAAATGATCTAGCGTCCGTGTGTATTTGTTTGTCCTTCAGAACGTGGTTGCGTTAATTGAATTTTGCATGCGTGAAACCCCTTATGCATATGATGTCACAAAGGAGAAAGTGCCCCCTCGTTTGGAGGAAAATGGAGGAAAGGCGCGTACCATTGCAAGTTACACCATTAAATGCAGACAGCTGATTTGTCAACCAATCGTATACGCGCGTAAGTCTACTACACGTGGGGCGAATCCACGCCGTTTGTGCACGTGTGCTTCATTGTTTTCACCCAAAATGACGTCAGTATGATGTCAATGCATAAGGGCTATTAAAAGCGGTTTCACCCAGTCACGTGATCGCGCGTCTCTTTGGTTTTGAAGGGCACGCGTCCACTGTGTCACAGTAGTATCTATGGTTATGCCGTACGCGTGTGCTGTAAATACGCTTACGGCGTGTGTGTTTTACCCTTCAGTGACTGGGAATCCCACTCGCGTAACGTCACAGAATGTAAAATACTTTCATTATTAAACGACTTTTGGGATCATTTTTGTGTAAAAAAATGCCTGGAGTTCACCGTTTATAGGTAGTAAAATTTCATTTTTCGATCGATTTTTCATATAGGGAGCACAGCAGTCCGCACGGGGGCACGTCCCCCGTGCTCCCTCCTGGCTAAGGGCCTGGAAATTAGCCTATGAGAATGAAGCTTTTAATTATCCTCATGCTTGTTGAGAAAGCTTTGAAAAAAGGTAACGGAAATAGCAACTTTTACAGTTTTCGAAAATAAAAATTTAACTAAAAGATAATCGACGTTGGAATTGTACTAAAAGGAGGGGACGCACGACCGCAGTAGTCCCAGCTGTTGGAAACAGATGTTGGAAAGATAGCTGTGCATTAGATCTGTCAATGAGGCAGTCCTTTATATACTTTTACAAATAGGCTACATGCCCGCGAAACGCTCCGCAAAATAGTAGTTTTGAGAACATTTTGTGCAACATTAGCCGCATGATTGACTGTGTGATAAATTGGCAGTGGGTCTTCATGTTTATACCGATATATAAACGGTGTGTTTGTGCACAATTTTGTTTGCACACCCGAAATCTCATTTGAGGGTACCCGGGGGCACAACCAACGTTTGGGGGCGCCTGTCCTTGTCGACACCCCTGTTAGTACGTCTTTACTCATAGGCACAGGAAGCGGGGCTAGGGGATAGAGCCCTCCCCCAGTCAAAAATGCATTTCTCTGAATATTAATATCTTTCAAATACTGTGTGCTATTGGGATGCGGTTCTCGCCTCCTGAGACAGAAAGATTTTCAGCTTTTTGTGATATGATTGAATTAGCCCCTGGCAACCCCTATTAAGTGGGGGAAAATAATGCAGTCATGTTAAGTACTAGGGATACTGGACAACGTATCAACATTTCACGCAACAGGGCAAAGGGGACGTTTGCGTCAAGCACGTCACTTTGGTTAACTTTGCCAGACCAATATACGGGGGCTCCGCTAAGGGGGCATGGGGACAATTGCCCTAGTCAATGCTATGCCCCTCTTTCTCCCAGTCCGCTACTGTCCAAAGGTACACAATTTACGGGAGCAATCTGCACTCACAACCTCTTTCCCCCAACATGTCTGTTCGCCCACCCTACTCCCCTGAAGGCCCACCTTGGAAATCCTGGTTGCGCCACTCCCAATATAACACCATGTTAAAGAGATAAATGAGCCCGAAGAAAGGATCTAGCTGAAGGGCGGTGATAAAAAGAACTGGGTGTGAACATTTGAGAACATTTTTGTCCCTAAAATCATTCAAAAATCATGCACATGCTGAGCAAAATATGACGTTTGTCCTCCATTCCTACAGTAGAGAAAATCGGAAACTACCACTGACGATGATACCGCTAGAAGAACATTCCATATCTCCCCCCCCCCCCCCCATGATGCAAAAATGAACCTGAAGTTAGAAGGAGAAGAGGAGAAAAGTAAACAAAAGCGACACCTGATTGTTTACAGCCCTAATTCACCTTATTGAATCATGTTGCAGCTATAGAAGGATTGCATGTGACGTCAGGCGCGTGGGATTGCCAGCACTGAAGGGCAAAACACCCACGCAGTAAGCGCATTCACAGCACACGCGCACGGCATAACCATAGATACTGCTGTCACACAATGGACGAGTGCCCTTCAAAACCAAATAGACGCGCGATCTTGCCCTTCAAAATCAAAGAGACGCGCGATCACCTGACGTCGGTGAAATCGGTGAATTTATTCACTTCCAATATTTCCCCTTCCTACCAGCCTACCATAGGCGTATAAAGCGGCCGAGTACACCAGCAACAATTTCAATTTCAGGGCACAAAAATGAAGTTTGTGGACAAGATTCATATCACTATTGTTTGCCAAGTAGGCCGGAAAACTTGAGGGTAAACACCTTCCTCTTCCCTTGTGAGATATCTCCCAGTGCGCCTATATATGTTTCGACCTTTCTTCAGACCATAATTCCAGAAATAAAATGCCGTCTTTGCCAAAACGCAGAACGGTCTCGTATGTCTCAAACGTCATTTTGTACACCAACTTTTCATTTTTCAACCAAAGTTGTAGCTTGATATGACAAAGACAGAAAATCACTGTTTACAATATAATTTTGTGGAAAATGGTTTAGCCAAAATACATGTATAATCTTTATCTAGGCTACCGGTTCTTACCGAGTCTACGTAAAGACGTTGACACACTCTCGATCTCGTACAGTATTCCGTAATAAAACCAGTGAGCTCCACACGATATCAACAGCATTCTTCGGTATGAACGACTTCACTCCAGCTCGATTTACAATCAAAAGCTTGTGATTTTACTCTAACAGTACATAGAAGGGGTTGAGGAGGGGGGTTCTGAACCTTCACTTGAAACATATAGGCTCGTAGTAAAAAGGGTAACTTATGGCACCTCCTTTTAATGTTCCCCCATCGCAGAAATTTTTTGAGAAAAATGCAATTGCCTTAATACATCTTAATTTTTACTGCCCCTGAAAAATATCACCAGGATACCATTTCGCCGACCGTTCGTAAGTTGCCTTGCTACTCACCTGGCGTACTCGCAGTAACTCCGCTGAGTGTGCGCTAACTCCCTGGGAGCTTTTCATGAATGGACTTAGACTTTTCGTCTAACTAGTACTAGGGGTCTTTAACAGGAATAGTTCTTACCTTGGGAGCTAAATTCATCGTTGAGAAGCTTACATACGGCTGCATAAGCCTGTACTTTGTCTACTACTAAATATCTTTGTCCTGTATTAATAGAAGATAACGAAAGAAAGGATAAAACTGATAATCACAAAGCACAAAAAGAGATGTAAAACCATCGGTTATTAACAGACGGAAAAACATTGAAAGCAGTTTACAACATGCCATGACTTGCTAATATTTCATTTAAGTGTGCTTATCAATTATACAGGCAGCAATGAATGTAGTGTTATCATACATTTTCCAAAGTCTTCTCTACTTTCTGGCAGAGAGCTGAAAGGCGAAAACCAAACGTTGACTCCAGAAGGAGTTCTGCACCCCAAAGGAGCTACTGTTGTGTAGAGAATTCCCAGTGTCTTAATCAATCCTCTTAAAGGTCATATTCAATCGGTATAATCAAAGACATTTTTGATTAATCGCACTAGTTAATTGTTCATTCATATTAATATTCACGAAGTCATGTGACTTGGCCTGGAAGCCCGGAAGGAAGTTTTCCAGACGGACCATGTTCATTTTCCCGGGTTTCCCAGAGAATCAATTTAGAGCTCGATCTGTAAAGAACAATTACAGATTAATTCATATAATTCTGCCCGAGCTAGAATTATAAATCATAGAAAAGCAAGTATAAAGCGCAGGTCACACTAGAGCAATTTCGGATAGGATTACGGTCCGATTTTTTTTTATTTTTAATTAAAATCTTCTCCATCCCTGGTCGGAAAGAGCCAAAAATTTGTCAGCCTGTGTAAATAAGTGATTTGCATCAGAGGAGTACGAAAATGAAATGTAAACTAATTATTTCGTGACGTCACATCGCAGACAGAGCTTATCAGACACGAGTGCAAAAATCGGATTGATTTTCGAACAAATACGGCTCTGTTGAGCGGAAAAAGTTATATAATGGTAGAAGAACAGTTTACCGTGAGACAAACTTGGATCAGTTATCGAAGTAGTGTGACCATTCTTAGAACAAAGTCTGAATAAAAACTATTGGTCCGATTTAGAAAAATTCAGATCGGATTTCGGATTGAAAATCGCTGTAGTGTTTACCCGCCCTTAACTGTCATAATCGTTTTGATCCCTGAGATGTCTAATTTTGTGAGAAGATCCAGGACAATATGCAACACTACGTCCAAGGGACAACCTGAACCAACCTTTTGACCTTCAGACCTCTACATCAAGGGTCTTTTATGCGTGGCCCCGGTCTAGACTGACTAAAAAGAACAGATGCTACATATGATGTTAGCCAAAAGGCCGAGAAGAGAGCAACAATGAAAGAAGTCTTATCATGGAGTGCAGGCTAATTCGATCCCCACCCCGGAATGAAGACTCGTTACTAGTTGGTATTACAATTATTAGTAATTTTTACTACATTATAGGTTGGTACTATATAATCGAATGATTTGTTACATTACCGGTTGTTACATGAGGTTGATACGCAAGACATACACCCCCACTTAAACAATAGTATGGTGGGGTGAAAAACAGCTTTCTAGAGCAGTCATTTCAGCATAAGGGCGCATAGCTAACCGATCTGAAAGAAAAGTGGTTTTCCAATTATATAAAATGGTTTTAAAATGACTATACATATATGCTTGTACCTGCTGCCTTGGGTGACGTCATGCATACTAAGTGAGCATCGACTACGTCACGAATATCAACGAATGTTAAGTTGACATCCGGAACAAGTAGATCTCCTCCTACCATAATGCGCTTAATCGTGTCCAGACTCGTTGCAGGTTGGTCTGTCAGTGTTGGACCTACCACGTAACCTGGTAGAACTGTGCAGAGTTCAAATCGTTCTTTTTCTGTGAAACAAAAAAAAAACAAACAAACAAACAAACAAAAAAAAAAAAACAAACAACAAAAAAAAGACCGGTGTGTCTTATAAACCCTTCATTCACACAGACGCTTCAATTAATTTATGGTAACTGCGATTTTCTGTAGTTCGAGGACTCTGTAAAAACTGTTGCCAAATGGGAGAGGGTCTAATAGCCTTCCTTTCTCAGCTAGCCCTCTTTACAATGCAAGGATTAATTCACCGCATCGACTTATATGGGTGAACCTACTTAACGACCAGACTCATAACAAGAATATGTTCTGTGTAAAGGGGCTGCCTCATCACCTACTATATATTTAGGAATACTCTGTAGAGAGATTTCATGTGGTGTCACGCGATTGGGATTGTCCGGCACTGAAGGGCAAAACACATGCGCAGTAAGCGTATTTACAGTACCGTACACGCGCACGGCATAACTATCGTGACACAATGAGCGTCTGCCCTTCAAAACCAGAGACAAGCGATTACGTGACGCACGTGAAACCGATTTATAGGCTTATTTCTACATACAATTGGTAACAACTCTATAAGCTGCCATTCGTCATATGGCAAGTCTCCGGTCTAGGAAACAGTTATTTTTCTTTCAAATTGCAGGAGGAGCTAGAAGTTATCTTAGCTGGGAGGCTTTTTTACATGTTCACTCCAGTGAAATATCAGATCTATTGCCCTCAGTCCAGACATACACTATTTTATTAGTTGTTGCCTGTAGCCCCCATTCAGGCAGAAAATTTGCTACTTTCGGGCAAATCTACCGACACAAAATTTACAGCACCCCCAATCGGAGGTACCGGTAGTCCTGTACTCTTACTATGTTGAGGTAAAACTGTTCAATGCTTCTCATACTACACGAAGTTCGTGGAATCAAGGTTTGCATTTACGAGATTCTTGTGTCTACGCAAATAAATCCCACACTAAAACTAGTTGGAATAAGGTTTCAAACATGATTATGTACCTCTATCAGTCGTCCTTCCAGTGTGACCAGTGGTACTCTTGTTTTTCATCCCTTCCCATCCAGACAGAGTTTACTAGATCAGAGCTCACTAGACCGAAGATCCTTATTCGAAACTTAATCCTAACCCTTCTCTTAATCCTAAACCAAACCCTAATCTTACCTGAGGATAATTCTGAGAGTAATCCCAAACCTTATTCTGTATCTAACCTGAATCCTAACCCTAATTCTAAGCCGAAGTATAGATTTTCGTCCAAGGGGATCTTCAGTCGTGCGAACCGTCGATCTAGTGAACCTTCGGTCTAGTGGGTATCCCCCTCCCATCCACTTGCCTTTCTTCAACAAATACCCCCTACCCACCCCTCCTTCGTTCCCAAGAAAATTTACCAAGGTGAAATAATCTCTCTTGGCACAGCTTAATCAGTATCCTTTGGGTAGAGGGAAACTCGTGTTATAGGACGTTCCACTTAGTCTCATCCTACCGTAACTCATATCAGTTTACTACGCATAACCCTTGTCATGTATAGTGCAACAATTTCGCCGCTACAACTTTGGCGAACGAGAATGTTAAAAGCCAAGCAAGGAACACGGTCGGCTTCAGAATCTGGAAGTTTTCAATCCGAGTTCATTTCATCTCCAACTGGGACGTTTTGATTGTGAGGGCGCACTTCATCCAAGAAACTGCAACACACATACGTTTGCAGTTTTGACCGAACCATTTAATCTGGTTAAACCTAAATAGTACCACCACGCAAATAAAACTGCAGAAAGAATGTAAAACCTTACGGTGTTGAGTGGGGGCTGTTATTTTCTCTATGTTGATTACCTGGTAAACTTTTCACGAAATCAAACGCTGCCTTTTCTGCCATGAGCTTGCTGAGAACGTAAGGTTCACCCTCGATCCCGCCATTGTTTGGGTCTGTCCAATCGTTTTCGTTTAATGGTTTCTCGGGAGTGTGTCTAACTGGCAAAGAAAATCATCATTAATGAATTTTCGCAAAAACTTGGAAATCATTTCATTCAATCTTACATTTGTACCCTTACAAGGGCAAAAAAGACAGAAAAAGGAACATGTATTCTACAGGATTTTTACAAATTTCTCGTTTCATGTCTACAGAACTGTTGAATTTCCAAAGAATTTCTATGGAAAGTTCTACAGAATGTTTTTGTTGATGTTTTAGGTACAGTTTCTAAAGTACATTTAAAATATTGCTATAAATCTATGAAGAATCACCGTAGCTTAAATACAGTTTTATGTTTCATAGAATTAATATATAATTCGAGACTTTCACAGATATATCCTATATTAATTCTACAGGAAAAGTGAAATTCTAGCAGTCAAGAGTACAGGGACTCTTTAAATGTATTGTAAGTTTTCTTTTAAAGGTTAAAGGTTGTAGGAGAAAGTTTATAAATAGTTTCAGGATTTTTTCTACAAATATTTAAGTAGGTCTATTAGATTGCTTAAGAAATTTAAAGAAATTCTTTAGAATCTATGAATAATTGGTAGAATTTCTACAACTATTGTAATGGCAACGGCTCTCGTAGCATAATATGACGTGTTCGTTGTGTAAGAAGGTTAGGCTACTAGGTACGGGTAAAAACAAATATAAGCCTACAGGCCCGTAACCAGAGGGGATCAATTAAGTCAGGCGACCTCCCCTCCACCAGCCCCTTATAAAAGCATTATCTACAATACTAGAAAGTGCTGCACAAGTTGCATGTAAGCTCTCTTGATTTTATAAGCACTTCTTCATGGAACCTCAACTTAGAAAAACATTTCCCCCCTCCTCTGGGCGGAGTTTCACGTACATGTATGCATTCAGTGTGTTACAAGACGACCCGTCAGGAACACCGGATTGAATCCATCGACGAGCGAATGGAAAGTTCCAGAGAATTCAACTTCAACGCAGCCTTTCTAGAACTGTCTAGAAGTGAGAACTGTTTACGTTATGTCCCAATTACAACTACTGTGTGTTCTAGAAGTTTCTATTAAGGAACGTTCTCGTAATTGCTGGACTGTATGCACTAGAAGTTTCTGTTAAATTCTGGAGAATTCTCGATTAAAAGCCTAGCGTATAAAAGGCAGTTCAACAGTTGTTGTGGCGCAGAGACATCGAGAGATTTCAACGAGACCAGACTGTCACACTACTGAGATATCATAAGCCAACCACTGACACTGAACACTTGTGATAAATTGCCTTACGCCGTTTCTACGCTGTGTGTTGAGATTGTTATCATCCATCATCGCCTAGCCTTGTCGTTATTCGCTCGTGGAACCAGTTCCTACGCTACAGCACGCTGCAGGTCTACTACCGTACCATCGTCGACGTGCATGCACTACCAGCCCTTGGACCAGACCAGGCAAATATTAATTAAAGGATTGTGAGTAAGTCTAATTAATTATTGTAAATTTAAGTAAGATAAGGGGATTGTAAATAATCATTAAGTTGTTGAATTTTAATCTCGTTCTTCTGTGATCTTTCGCTGTTATTGGTTTGACTTGCGACCACAAGCCGTAACAAGTGTTATAACAAATTCTTCATCCGATTCCGTTCAAATGGAAAGATAAACGGGCTCGTTTTACACCTGGTTGCCGGTATAAAAGGAGGCACATTCTGCCTAGGGGAAAATGTCAAAGGCATTTATGCTGCAAGAATTCTCAGGATTAATTGTCCCGGACAGTGTGGACACTATCTCCTTTTACACCCGGCCTGGGCCTACCGTCCATATCGTCATAATCTAGACACTCCGTCTCCGTCTATACAATATTATGTGGGCCGAGCCCTAGTATGCTACTGCATATAACGAGTTTGTGATTTATTTTTTTATTCTACACTTCTACTTGGCACAAAAAAAGGAATTGTTACTATAATCAAATGTACTTCTCTTTTGGCTTCTTAACGTCCGACTTACTTATCATCGACAAAGTTACAGTTGAGTTTCTCCTACGGATCTGACAAAACAAGATTGTCAGCACGTAAAGTAGAAATGTACGGAGCTTCTAAGGTGTCATGCAGATGTTGAGATATTATGTCACTTTCTCGACTTTTTATCAGTAAAATATTCAGATGTTGACATCCGAGATCTTTTTATCTCAATATTTTAGCGTAAAATATTGAAATATTACATAGCAGGATCTCAATATCTTAATATCTTTAGTGAACGATATTGAGATATTGACATCCGAAATCCTGTGTTCTCAATATTTTAGATTGAAATATTGAAATATTACATTCCAGGATCTCAGTATCTTAATATCTTTACTGAAGGGCACTAAGATATTGACATCCAACGACTCGTTTTTTCAATATTTCATAATAAAATATTGAAATATTACAATACAGGATCTTAATATCTTAATATCTTTGCTAAAGGATATTGAGGTATTGACATCCAACATTTCGTTATTTCAATATTTTAGTTTAAAATATTGAAATATCATCATTACAGGATCTCAATATTTTAATATCTTTACTGAAACATATTGAGATATTGACATCCGAAATCTTGGGTTCTCAATATTTTAGCATAAAATATTGCAATATTTCATTACAGGATCTCAATATCTTAATATCTTCACTGAAAGATATTGAGATATTGACATCCAGCATCTCCTTATTTCAATATTTTAGTGTAAAATATTGAAATACTACATTAAAGGATCTCAATATCTTGATATCTTTTCTGAAGGATATTAAGATATTGGCATCAAACTTCTCATTATCTCAATATTTTAGTGTAAAATATTGAAATATTTCATAACAGGATCTCAATATCTTAATATCTTCACTGAACGATATTGAGATATTGACATCCAGGGTCTCGTTATGCCAATATTTTAGCGTAAAATATTGAAATATTTCATTACAGGATTTCAATATCTTAATATCCTTCAGAAAAGATATTAAGATGTTAAGATCCTTTTATGTAATATTTCAATATTTTACGCTAAAATATTGAGAACACAAGATTTCGGATGTAAATATCTCAATATCGTTCAGTCAATATATTCAGATGTTAAGATCCTGTAATATAATATTTCAATATTTACGTTAAAATATTGAAAACACAAGATGTTGGATGTCAATATCTCAATATCTCAATATCCTTCAGTAATGTTCTTAAGATATTTGGATCCTGTAATATAATATTTAAATATTTATTTAAATAACGAGATGTTGGATGTCAATTTCTCAATATCCTTCAGAAATGATATTAAGATATTAAGATCCTGTAATATAATATTTCAATATTTTACACTAAAATATTGAAATAACGAGATGTTGGATGTCGATATCACAATATCGTTCAGTCAAGATATTCAGATACTGAGATCCTGTAATGTAATATTTCAATATTTTACGTTAAAAAATTGAAATAACGAGATGTTGGATGTCAATAGCTCAATATCGTCCAGTGAAGATATTCAGATATTGAGATCCTGTAATGTAATATCTCAATATTTTACGCTAAAATATTTAGATAACAAGATCTCAGATGTCAACATCTGAATATTTTACTGAAAAAAGTCGAGAAATATAATACCTCAGCATCTGCGTGACACCTTCAAAGCTCCGTAGAAATGGGTGTAAACATGCAGCTATTTACGTGGTGTACTTTATAACTTAAAAGTCTCGTGTGAAACGTGACGCCATTATTTCACATGACGGATAGTGCACAACACTGTAAAAAATGATTAACCCTTTTTTGTAACAGATAATAAACCCGTCTTGGCGTTTATGTGACCTAAAAAACAATAAAATACATAAGTAATTAAACGTCTAAAACGCCATCTTTAACACATTGACGCCACTTTAACGCCATCTCGCAAACACGTTTATGCGTTTATTTCATGATTACTGTAAACATGAAGTTGTTTTGAGTAAAGAAAAATTAATATATAAAACATATAAACGTGTTTGCGGAGTGCACTTTAATTGACGTCATTATCTTTATCATGTGTTAATATTCGTCCAGTCATGTACTGTGCTTATCCATTTTGTTGTCATTTTCTACTTCTTAAACTCTATAATGTGTTAAAAATGAGGACGTCTCTTTTTACAGTGAATGCCTTTCTAATGTTAAACAGTCGAAGAACTTAAGAATGAATAACATTGCCCTTCCAAAATAGGCCCATCCCACAGTAGGGCAAGTTGCCAGGATCTTTTGCCCGTGACGGGGAGAGGGTGGGGCTCCATGTTAAAATGAGTAAACGTGTCGTGAGAATGCGAAGCGCTCCACTGAATCAAATGAGGTCCAGGGGCATGTCTTACAGCCCCTGGCCGGATCTAAGGGCAACACCTTTGTGTAAGACTAAGGGACAAAGCCTCCGGAAACTTTAAGCTTATAACACTTTTGGACAAAAAATTAAATATTTAATTATCCTTAAATAATTGCATTTAATAGGTGCTTATCAGACCACCAAAAAGACAGCAATTTGACCATAAAATTTGCAATAGCCTAAACCCATGCCAGACTAAGTCGTTCGGAAAAAGTGTCTCGGGGGGGGGGGGTGACATGGCACTATATGAATGGAGTTCCAGCATTGTTTAACTCATAGCACACAGTTTTTACCAAAATTGATCCTATAGATTATTGAAAACTACATGTGCACTTCCCATGCCCCTTTTGTTGTATTTAAACACTTTTATATTTGGAGATCTCATGATTTAAGTGATTCACAGCTCAAGTTAAAGAGGGTCAATCAGAAAACTATCAGTATCATATGTTTGTACCGTGTCCTATCACAGGAAAAGACCAACTCAAAATTGTAATACAGGCCCTTTCCAACTGGTCCACCTGTCTTCCCTGTCCAACTGCAAGTCGATTTTATCACGGCTCGTGCTTATCCTCGGAAAGGATGTATGTCGGTAACTGCACCCAACTTGGCCCACGGGAGAAAAACTAGTAAGCCAACTAATTAATGGTTATTGGGTGAGCTCGAAGAGCCCCAAACCTACTAAGCATTATTTTAAAGGCATTTCACACTACAAAACTTATGCAGTTACCGATCCTTAAATGTCTCGAACAAGATTGATGAAGATTGCTCGCGCATTCGGGTTTTTTTCGGTCTCGGTTTTTTTTTTTTTCGGTCTCATTTTGCTTCGAGGCACGGTTTCGATGGCCTTGCGGGCCGTCATTTAAGAATTCAGACCTTAAACACTTTTTGCCCAAACCATTCTACTTGCAACTAATTGTCGAAAATGCTCTTCCTGTTGAGACGAAAGAACTGAGATTTC
The DNA here is from genome assembly GCA_029531755.1 of Holothuria leucospilota. Taxonomy (NCBI): domain Eukaryota; kingdom Metazoa; phylum Echinodermata; class Holothuroidea; order Aspidochirotida; family Holothuriidae; genus Holothuria; species Holothuria leucospilota. The sequence continues at coordinate 33,496,497 of CM055973.1, read as the reverse complement.
GACATAACAAAACTTGATGATAATAGACAGGTCACCTTAACGCCACGCCTGGTGGTTTTTTGCTTACTAAAAGAAATATTACCACTGATTGAGAACGTCTACCGTAGACAGTTTTCCTTAATGAAACCTAAAAAGATGTTACAATCGAGGACAGCCCCATATTTATAGCGTTTTTTATTCATAAGGTTCATTGTTCATAAGGGTCGTTATTCATAATGTGCTGAACTGCAAAAATAAGCTTCATTGTTTCAGGGTCTTTCAGCTCCCTGATTGTTCATAATCGAGAATAAATTTCGCTGTTCATAATCAAAAAAGGGTTCACTGTTCATAATCGAAAAAAAAGGTTCATTATTATAATAAAAAAGGGTTCGCTATTCATAATTTAGGAACTTCTTCGATACTCATAATGGAAAATAATGTTTGCTATTCATAATCCAAAAAAATATCGACTAGTCTCTTTGAAAGGCCAATTACAGCTAATCAAACTACACCATCCAAAAACTCCGTCAACATGTTGTGGACAACACAATGGCCTATCATCCCTGCGAGTTTTAAGGGTGTGCCCTCTCCTACAACATACAGGAAGCCTTGAAAGCTGAAAAACGCCTATTTCCCATATTATGAATATCAAACCCTTTTTCCTATTATGAATATCGAACCTTTTTACTATTATGAATAATGAGCCCCTTATATCGACCCTTTTTTACCTATAATGAGTATGGAGCCTTCTTTTCTCAGTATTATGAATAAAGAACCTTTTCCCTATTATAAATATCGAACCTTCTTTTCTATTATGAATAACGAACCTTTTTTGTATTATCAATAACGAACCTTATGAAACCTTATGAATATCGGGTAGCCCCTCAGAATCGATGGCAAAAGGAAATCTTACTTCCCACTGACGCTATAGAGCTGGTGACAACGACTCTTTCTACGCAGCCAGCTTCTTTACAAGCCTTCAGTACGTTCAAAGTTCCGTCTACGGCAGGACGAATAACCACGTCGGCATCTGCAGGCTGCTCGAAGGGAAACGGACTTGCGGTATGAAGGACATGAGAGCACCCCGATACGGCACTGTGTAAGAATTAAAATCCGGTAAGTAAGGTTGCAGTAAATTTTATATTCGCAAAATCATGACTGTTCTTGTTTTTCTTAGGTATGGTCTAGAAGTAATACCAACATTGTAATTTTAGGAGCTGACTGTTATAGCTTACAAGCTTTTTTCTCATCATTTTGCACAAATTTAATGTATATAGGAAAACCACGCCCACGGAAGATTTACAGACATTCTTCTTCTTACGTATACCGTGTATCATAATTTCATCAGGAGGTAGGGGGTGCATGATTACAATCCCAGGGGGCCGAAGGCTCCCGAATTTAGGAGCCGGCTTAGTTCGGCCCCGTTTGGGTAGGAGGTCTCTGTAGAGGCCTTAGTGCGTGTTTTTCGAAGGCTCCCTTGTTTGGGTGACGTTTTAGTTCCACCCCCCCCCCTTTGGGTAGGCTTCTGTAGAGGCCTTAGTGCATGTGTGCACTAAGTGAGTCAGTGCATTTTCCTTTTGCGTAAAAATTGTGTGTAAAACTAGCGTACTGTTTATCAAGTGTATTGCTTTGGCTGCATTTGGTGTATCATTTACTACCTTGGGGTATTTGTTCGGATGAAGAAGCCAAAAAAAAAAACTACCCACATTGCTTACTTCGTCTCCTTTACCACATGTATACACACCTAGACACATGCACTAAGGCCTCTACAGAGGCCTCCTACCCAAACGGGGGGTCGAACTAAAACGGCACCTTAACAAGGGAGCCTTCGAAACACACGCACTAAGGCCTCTACAGATACCTCCTGCCTAAACGGGGCCGCACTTAGCCGGCTCCTAAATTCGGGAGCCTTCGGCCCCCTAGGTGGTGTTATCATGCACCCTACCCTCTTTTCGTCGTCCTCGTCGAACTCCCACTCTACCCCCATCTCTCTCCTGCCCTCCTATTCGAATAGCGAGAGCAAGTGAACGGTCCTATGAACTGACAGGCCGATGTGTAATTTACAGCTTGCAAACAAAGGATGGAGTGGATGGCGCCCTACTAAAACGAAGTATAGTGAACAAAAGGATTCGTTTGAAACTAAGACACTGGAATGTTGCTGTTTAAGGAAAGGACTGCTAGCTATCTCCCACTGCAGGGGAATACCTAAAACTACTCCTAAAAGGATTCAAGATCTCGAAGAGAAACGAGACTAAACGAGAATCCCAAACAGCGTTACAGTAAAGCAAGCAAGAGCTGTCTTGAACAACTTTCACAGATCAAATGCGGCTGATAGAATGACCGTTTAAATATCACTGTCACTAACTTCGATCTGGTATATTTCTGTTTAAAGGCGGCCATCAAATTGCTAATAGAACTGTTAAGTATGGGTCTAGGTGAAATGGGTTTTTACATTGGTTACCATGCATCAGGTCCGATCGGGTGCCGCCCCACCCCTCCTTGGCCAAGGGCTTGTCATGTAAAATTTTGGAGTAATTACATTTTAACTAGTTAAGTTACACGTATGCAAAAAGTGGTGTGGTCTGGTTTTTGATGTCCAGACCATCCAGTCATTGGTTTGGACATGGCTAAGACAGACAAAGCTTCGTACTCAGACCACCCGAGAAGAAGCCAAACCACCGAAATAAAGCTCTAAGACCACTTAGAAACAACCCGAAAAACACAGCAAGATTTCATTGAACGATAAGTGTAGAGGCCAATAGTTGATACAAGCTTCTCCATGGCGTATGCAAAAATATAATTTGGGGATTTTATGTGGACCTTTGACTTTGTATAGTCCGGTATCCTAACACTATAACCTACGGTGTTGGCATTTTGTACCTCGGGGTAGTGGTAATTGTTTAACACCCTGTGAAATAGTCGGTTTTTCTCGGTTTGAGTTTATAGGCATTTAATTTACACCAAAGACAAAGTCGGCTTTCGGTTTGGGTATAGGCCAGTCAGACCACTCGAGACCGAAATGACGTCTCACATCAGACTATCAAATCGACTCTCTAACTAGATCACCGAAACTACCCAAAACCGCCCTCAGTTGCAGTGTTTTCGGTCTGGTCTTGGTAGCGATCGGTATACGCGCACCTTTAATGTAAAAACTAGCAATACATCATGTTATTTACGATTTCAACAGAGAAAATGTGACATGTCAGATATGATGACATCAAACCTTGCGGTAGGTGAGGTATAGAAAAGTAAACAATACCCACACACATTACCTTCTCCACGTTTCTGGCTTGAGTAAATCTGCTTCGACTAACTCAAGTTTGCCTGGCTTTCCGTCAGCTAGTGATTTCAACGGATTCACCTTCCCTGGATTCTTAAGACTTCGCACAGTTCCTCGTACCGAGAAACCTTTCTTCAGCAGATCGTTCACAATGCTGGTAGCGATGTAACCAGACGCCCCAGTCACAAGTACGCCTGATAAGTAATGAATATGAAATTTTACACGAGATACTATGTTCTAATTCTAAACAACAGAAGCTGAGGACAAAAACCAGACTACTCTCAAATGGAGTTACATCCCCAGGAGGGAAACCACCCTCAGGACCTTACATCATGGGTCTGTCATGCGTGTTTCCGTTCTCGACTGGCTTTAAGGAACAGATGCCACACATGATCTTAACCAAGTAAGGCAATCATACACAGAAGTAACATTTTTGAAGACAGATTTTGAGAAATTATAGAAACAACATGTTATTTTACTAGGCTAATACGTCATAAATACAAAGCATAATTCAGCTTCACGAAGCTAAAAAACTATAGAGAGATACTTGGCTATTTTCGTACAGATATATACGTACAGTGCCATGATGGGGGTTAATTACTTAACCCACCGAAAATACGCATACATTACATGCAACACACGAACAGTGCTTAAACAAATTATTTTTCGATTAGGTTCCGAATGGCTGCCCCTTCATCAGTTCAATAAAATCTTAAAAATTATAAAAACAACAAACCCATTCTTATAGAAAACTATGTTTCTGTGGCACCTAAAGTCAAGTTAGCCATTTCAATCCGACATATGTATGCACTAGATGTAATGCAATAACACTTCTCAAACAAAACATTTTTTGATTAAGTTCTTTTCTCGTCTTGCATTCCTGCCAAGCAAGGATCAACACGTGCCGCAGAGAGGCTATGTTATCGCTTTCGCTCCCGCGATAAAAGAGGGATAAGTTTGCAGTGATATAAACCAGCAAGGAAAATTTAATAACACTAACCTGCGTGGTATTTAGAACCCATCGAATAACTCCCAGCCTCCCACAGAAGAGATCTTTCAAGATATTACATATTACGCACAATACAGCTTAAATATGCACAGTCGTTTCATAAACAATACGCTAGTTTCATTCGAAATGTTAGAACGAATATATGCACTGAATTCCTACAGTCACCTTTGCCTTCCTTTTCTTGGTACACTGTGTGCCAAGAGATGGGGTTACTCCGCTTTGTGTATGAAATAACATTTTTTGCAGTGATGCAAATTGCTTAATTAGGCCTCATCTCTCCTCCTTCTGCAACTTGTCTGGCTACGGGCCTGAATGTCACCCACTGCGCCCCCAATGCAGACCACTGTGCCCCCATTTGGGAAATCGAATGTCAAAAGCGACTGAAGTTTTATAGCCTACTTGTCAACCCCGCCACCCTTCTTTGCAGCACCGTTACCCTCCACAATGCAAGAATTCCTGGTTATGGGCCTGTGTTCCTCGAGTATCCTCTGCTTGTATATTGGCTAATAAATTTAATTCTTTTTTAAGAGAAATATTGGGATTAAGTGCGCGAAAAGTGTCATAACTTTTACACCACCATTTGCAAATACAGAATGATGGGCAATAAGTAAGTTTAGACTTATTACTGCGCATGCACAGTGTCTTCATTTCATAGGTCATGTGGGAGAGTATGCAGTTACAAATGCCATTATAAGTTACACTAAGTTACATCACGTATGGAATTTAAGAGGAGAGCATTTCAACAAGACTTTTCAGAGTTATTATTGGGCACAGTGCACAATTTATGAACCTAAGCACATGCATTATGTACCCATATGACCTATGACCTGAGGCCACTGTGCACGCGAAATGATAACTCTCAACTGGCTTATTAAAGGTAACATATCCAGGAATATTTATTTTCAAGCAAAAACGTTCTTACAGCGCTTTTAACTACTTTGTGCACCCCAGCTTTAAGTTCTTGGTTATTCTACAGTCATAAGTCTTGTAATATAATTTTGTGTACAGACAGAACCAATTATTGCCACTGTTTAGTGAGACTGAATGATTCAAAGATGATGAGAGCTATGCTGTCTGTGACATTCACATGTAATGTAAATACAATATTTCCATTTAAATTTAGTAGATTTACAGCTTTCGATTATTTTAATCAGTATTTTGCTCAAGACTTCCACGTGTAACTTATCCTGCCTAATCACAGAGCAAGTTCAGAAAATGAATGTTTAAATTTGTTAAACATAAAAACGAACTTACTTTTCACTTCTTTGTTGCCGGCCGAATCCATGATATAATTTCTCCAAAGAGATATCCTTGGCTCTGCTTTTCGCCTAAGCAGGTTGATATTAAATCTAAATATGACATTTAAACTTCTTTTCCAATTCATTATATGATATTCTTTATTTGTTTCGTTACAAATAAACTCGTGATTGATAGTGCCAAATTTCCAGTGTGACTTTAAGCGTTCGTTACATACATCTGTAAGGAACTGACTTCAGTCTCGTAGAAGTATAAACGTCAAAGGTCAAGATATCTAAGTATGTATTAAATGAACACAATGTCTTTTTCAAACGATTGTTTACAACTTAATGAAGCCTAATAAATCATATACAACTCAATAACCTTTGTATACCTACCGGCTCATGTAGAAAAACTTTATGTAATAATTTGTATCCATGGTTTCATTATAATACCTGCATTAAAAGTTGGTCGTGAGGCTGACGAGAACTAATTAAACCCTGACAGTCTAAACATACAGGTCTATTTGAGTAAAGGCTATTTTTTAAATATCTTCGAAACCAACTATGTTAATGTAAAAGCAATACAACATTCGGAGAAAAGTGTATAATATAAGATTAACGATAAAAGCTAATATCAGTGCATAATGAACAAGTTGTGTTGAGTTACAGATGGGTAAGTGTATATTCCTTCCATACACAGATGTGGCAGTGTGGTAGGCTATATAGCCTATCAGTAGAACAGTGGCCGACCTTCGTAAAGCCCGTCCGGCAAGATAACTCCGTCTTTAGGTGATCATAATAAGCTAAAATTGGTACAAATGGCAATAACACCTTCATCATACTCCCAGAAGCGTATAATTGGACTACTTCATTGGAGGAAGGGGTAGCAAATTTTAATCGAAACTTTAAGCACGTATGCTTTAAAAACAAATGTATAAACAGTTAAAAATTAACAGTAAAAATATGGGGTTGTAAGGCCCACACCTGATACGCATGCCAATCACCTACCTGTTTTCGAGGAGCGGCATTAGGCCAAGTCGTGTCCAAACAAGGTTGTGGACAGGTTGGACACGACAAGGCCGAATTTCCCAATGAGGTACTGTGCAACCTCTGTGGAGAGGAGGGACACCTCGAGGGCTTGCCCCACATCTTACTCTCGTGTGAGTGCTGCGGAGCAGGTCCCCGAGCCCTCGCCCCAGGTCAAGAACCCTTGGTGGAGAAACCCTTGTCTCCATCCCCTGATGAGCTTAGGGATGCCGACAAGGCTGCATTGAAAGTAGAGCAGCAGTTTCTCGCTTCCATATTATGTCAGGAGGGGTCAGGGAATCCTGAAGCAGGCTCCCCAACACCACCTGGGCATGACGCCGTGACAGCCATGGAAAATGACCTTCAGCTGTTCTTAGACTCAGAGTCCAGCTCGGTCATGTCATCTGTTGAGCCCGCCCAGCCGATTGCTGAGCCGTCTGTCTCGGAACCCCACCAAGGGAACCACCTCCAGGGACAGATCGGTTTGATTCATTGGAGAACCACTCCGACTCATTGAAAAGGTAGGTGGTTGGTGGTTGCATCAGGCTGCAGGACCCTGATGCTCCCAACACTGGGTTAAAGGAAGAGCCAAAAGACACGCTCGCCCCACTAATGGCCATTCCCCAGTCCCTCCTGACCTTGAACGTCAATGGTATGAAGGACAGTCGAAAGCGATGTAGGATATTTCAATTTGCAAGTCTTTGGGTGTGGACTTTGAATTACTGCAAAAGACCCACATTCTTAATGAGGATGAAGTCCACAACTGGGGGAGGTGGGGGAGTGGGGAAGTGGAGAGGGGGTTTACATGCTTCCGTTGGTTCGGTGCCCTCTTTTGGGATTATTCTTTTGGTATCGTCAAGGTGGACAAACCTGGTTGGAAAAGTCGATTCTGACTTTGAGGACCGGTTGGTGTGCTTTACTGTAAAACGTACACCTGGGAGTTTCATCATTTGTAATGTGTATGCACCCAATCGGCTTCCAGACAGAAGGGAATTTTTCACCACCCTGCCATCCTTCGTTCCTGGCAGTGCCCTTTGCGTTCTGGCTGGAGACTTTAACTCCGTCCCCAACGCTCAGCTCGACAGAATGTCTCTAGCGGTGTCCTCGAGCTGTAGCGTTGGTATGTCGTAATTGAACATGTTTACCAAGAACCACGACACTGTTGACTTATGGAAAACAGAGTACCCTCTAGTTCGTCCACCTTTACTTGGCAGTGTCCTGACGGCAACGATGCCTCAAGGTTGGACAGGGTGAATGCTCCACCTGCGCTGACACCAAATGGCTTCAATGTCTTGACATGCCTCACTTCAGATCATGATGCAGCTATTGTCTCTTTTCAACCCCAGACTCTTGTCCAGTGGGAAGAGGGTTTTGAAAAATGAATAGAGATATCCTCACCGAGGATGAATTTGAAAAAGCGTTCAAAGCCAGCTATGAAGGATGACGAACACTAAGGCCTGCCTTCTCAACGGTTTTAGATTGGTGGGATGATGTAAAGTCCCGCATCAAACGTATTTCTGTTGAATACTGTGTAGCAAGATCTTGTCGAAGAAGGGAGTTCCTGTCATTCTACTCTGGGGAGGGAAGTGGGGACTCTTCTGCCCTCTTCACACTCCAGCAACACTTTGATAAAAACTCCACGGGGCAAGTGTTCGTGCTTGTGTGCAGTGCGTGGAGGCAGAGGAGAAACCTACTGTTACATTTTACCACGACATCTCGAAATACGCCATTAACCGTCGTATAAAAGCGGTTGGTGACGTCCAAGGCACAGTAGCGAAGGACCCTCTCGAAATCCTGGAAGTCTACAGGAATTTCTATTAGCAGCTGTATACTCAGGTTGATGTCGATGAGGGTCTCCAGCAGTTCCTGCTAGACAATATCGATAGGGAGCCTCCCTAAAGAGTTAAATGACAAACTCGGTACCTCTTTGACTGTCGATGAGCTCTGGAAGGCAGATGAAGGGTGGAAAAACCCCTGGATCCGAGGAGCTCCCAGCGGAACTTTAGAAACGATTCTGGAGTACCGTCGGATTTGACCTCCGTGAAGAAGTCAACCCTGCTTTCCGTGCTGGTTCAATAAGCCCCTCGCGGCCCATGAGGTTATAACAATACTGTCCAAGTCTGGAACCCCCCTCGAGCCGAAAGGTAAGCCGTCTATATACCTGTTGAATGTGGACTACAAGATGCTTACAAAAGCCCTTGCAATCGACTGGGTGGTGTCATGCCCGATCTTGTGGGACCTTGCCGGACATGTGCGTTGTGGGGACACAGTACTCAGCAGCATGGGCATCAATCCGGGGGGGGGGGGGACGGGGACATGTCCTCCCACATTTCGATGGATGGGAGACACAATATCAAATGTCCCCCCACACTTCGTAAAGAGTAGTGTCGTGGCTCTATTTGACTGGCTTTTTGAGTGGCATGTAGATTTGTTGAAAGTGTCTCGGTGCAGATTCTGAATGCAGATTTTGTCAGGGAAATCTCATTTAATGAAAAATTTCGGCGCGCTTCTCGAGCATGCGTCACAGTTTGCACTCCATCTCATGATCATTAAAAAGGTGAATATACAAGGAACTATTCTGATCACAACACTTCTCCAAACATCTGTATAGGGGCCCCGCATCAATATGGGATCCTTCAATCTAATTTGTCAGCATGATGTGGAAGGTTGAAACTTTAAAGCACGTTGTTGCCATTATACATTTTTTAAAAACTATTACCGATGTAAAGATGTAAAGTGCTTTGCGTCATAAACTATATTACCATTTGGATGTCAGGTAATAAGCATTGCGCCATTGCCCCATTTATATAATTGATCTAGAGCTTCCAGGAGGTCCTATAAAGGAATTTGTCAGCCTTGCCAGCCTTAGATGCCCTTTTATAATGCACAATGAAGCAAAGAAAAATTTTCATAATAGTCCTAGAAAGTTTCTGTTGACTCAACGCAGGTATTTTTGCGGAAAAACTGCCAAAAAAGTAGCCAAGGGGGGGGGGGGCTTCAAGAAGGTTGTTGAAAACGTATTCCATCAGCTCCAAAAATAAACCAAAGATAGTACCATTTTTGAGTCTAAGTAACCTTAAATTTACGAAAATTTCTCAAACGGGAGGGGGACACCATCCCCTTTCCTTAGACCCCTCCCTCAGGGCGACACCTTCATGTAGTGACAGAGTAAGGATTGTCACTGCTGTATACAAACGCAGGGTGCATAAAAAGGTGCAATTTACACGCCTCCACTCTGTTGGAAAAATTTCCTGCCAGTCCGAATTGGGGTCCTTCGCACCCCAAAACATATGACCCTAGCTAAGGGCGTGGTTGGGGTCCATGATCTCTGACAATGATCAACGCTTGGGAGCGTGGTTTCAGCTATTTTTGGACATGATCAAAGTAACATCTTGAAGTAATTCCCTGGACTCCGTGTATTTCAACTAGCAGATCATCTGTGATGGTCACTTTGATGTTAACTTTGGAATCATTGGCGTAGCCAGAGGGGAGACAGGGGGTCATGCTCCCCCAATCGAGATCTGAAAAAAATTGTTAATGGAACACAAAAATTGGCTTCAAGTGATGCTAAATATGCACCAGATTGCATCTGAGGGTACTTAAATATTTAAAAATCTCTCAAAGGGGGGGGGGGTGTTCCCCTCCCTTAGACCCCCCGGCAGGCGATCAGGCCCCGCAGTTGGCCCCCTCCAAACAAGAATCCTTGCTACACCAGTGTTTGGAATCCTAACTCTTATTAGAATAGGACAAATTCAGTCATCACAGAGAGGGGACACAGGGAAGGGCCTATAGAAAGTCACGCCCTTTTCAAAAAAGGCTTGATAGTTTGTGCTAAGTCATGTGCAGGCGCGTAGCCAAGGGGGGGGGGCGAAGGGGGAAACCTCCCCCTCGCCTTTGAGCAAAATGTTGGTATTTTTTGTCTTTTTTTTTTTACAATATGACTAGTGTTTCCCCTATTTATATGCAGTAAATAGGCCTGGGAAGTGCCATTTCCAGCGATCTGCGACTGCATTTTGCCCCAACCCATGGGTTGGCGCGGAGCACTGGTAGCATACTTGCCAACTCTATCGATACCGTAAGGGGACAAATTGCAGGCCTACCATATCAGGAACAATTGGTATCTAGTTAAATGGATTTCTTTATTGTAAGATGATGTAAATATTTTTGTAGTAGTACATGGCATTCCTTCGGACCCCTTTACTGTTCACCGTGGAGTACGGCAAGGTTGCCCTTTGTCACCCCCTTTGTACGTTTTATTTATTCCACCCTTGCACGAGCCTTTCAGGTAGATCTTTTAAGCAGGGAGTTGTTATTTAGGAGATACATCAGAAACTTTAATACATGGTAATCTGATGAGATCCACCTCATCGTTTGCATAGTTTCAATTCATGAGTAATTATTAGAGCTTAGGGTGCTCACTTCTTTTGTCTGATCCTTTTCAGTTGGTGCATGATACCCAAGTAAACCTTTTATACACCTACTTATACCGTATGAATAAGACTAGGAGGAACAATGCTTTGATCCGAAGGTTTGTTCCGACAGTCAAGTTAGAAACACTGTCTAATAAATCAAACGACTGGTAATTCCTAAGGAGTCTAGAAAGACTATCTTATAACAAGGAGGTCTTACACTGGCACCATGCGTAAATGACTATAAAGAGAAGTGTAAGACTATAATTTGTTTTAAGATTGTATTAATTTCCGCAAACTTTCGCAATTTCCGAATGGTAAGTGTATGATCAACATGTTACATAAAATTTAACTAGCCTATTGTGATAAGCGTTGCATTGCGTTGGGAGCTGCAAATTAATGTTCAAGGAAAGCGACTGGCAATGCTAGCCTATATAGCATATAAGACAAAATTTGTTGACATCATGTTTCTCTTCATCGTGCAGAAGACATGAACCTTTTGTTATATACTAACAATAACTTTAAGCCCATCGTATCTTTAAGTGCTATACAAAGCAAGTGACCTTGGTAGCATTTTAGGTGGGTACAAAGAGGAGAGCTGCCGTTTTATCTCCTTCTTAAAGTGTACCTAAAGTCTAGAATTTTGAAAATATATATTTTAGAGGTTGCAAAATGAATCTTATTGATCTAACTCCCATTGTCAAAGCTTGCTCCGTTGCTGAGATATTAAATGTTAAAATTTATTCACTTAAATCCAAATAGTCCGTTGCGCAATAATTTGTGTCCTTCTTGTGGTACAACTCACATTAAATGCTTTTTTTTTTTTTAAAAATTAAAAGTGTTTATATGACCTTGAACACTTCCTGTTTTGTTGCATGACATGCTGTACAGAGAGGGCTTGTATAGTCAAGTCACCTGAAAGTCGTAAGGATTCGATCACATTTTGGCACGAGTTGTAGTAACTTTCTGAAAAACAAAGAAATACAAAGGTTGTAATTTGAGAAGTACAACAATGACATCACAAATTATTGCGCAATCTACCTTTTTAAATTGAGTGAATAAACTTCAACATTTTATATCTCAGCTTAGGAATGTCCTGTGAAGATGGGGTTTGGACCACTGGAATTCAGATTTCATGCTCTGTAATATATATTTTTGAATTTTCAGACTTTAGGTACACTTTAATAACAACCCCCTAATTTAAAGCTTTCCATATAGGCCTACCTGGTGGAGCTGAGGTCAAATGCTTTCAGTACGAAGATGACGTTACCTGCATAGTTTCAGACCTATAGCCTCCTACACTGTATGGAAAGATATAGAAATGGTACTAACACATTTAGCTAACTATGACACCTAATTATTGCATGGTACATATTTGTATCCTTTGTATGAATACCAAATATCTTCTGATATATCAGTTGCTTGACAATTAAAAGAAGATTCGATTAAAGTCCAACAAGTATAACAGGACTATGCACATAAGCGATTACTGTCAATTTGGGCGGGAGCACTTTTATCCGAAAATGATACAAGTTTGCTCAAAAAATAGTAGGCTGTTCTTTGTCAAGAAACGCAGGTATTGAGATGATTCACTAGCGTCACGGCGATGCGTGTCACGCGTTCATTGTCTCACAATGGTTTCTTAGGTCATACCGTGAGCGTACTGCAATCACTCTTATTACGCATGTGTTGCCCCCGGAAGCACTGCAATCATAAACGCGTTTATGTCACACAAAACATCCCTGTTGAGGTTCTTCACTGACGTCATAAATACCTATGACAACAACAAAGTCAACCATATTCGACGTCAACCTTATCGCACGTTGCATGTACTCTGTGTACAAATGTATTGGTCAAAGGTTAAAATGTTTAGTATATTCTTTGTAAAGAATACTTTCTTCATGTATCGAAAGTTTGTTGCGTAATCTTCATGGAAAATCACAGGGCCAAGTTTTGTTATCGATCTCCAACAAATATACAACGTAGAGCTAGATAAATTCTTCTGAAGAACTTAAATTTGAAATTCCACATACTAAATTGCATATAGTGCTCACTTCAAATCCGGGTGAGAGACTAAATAAATTTCGATAGAGTGTTTGGTTGTGATTGTTATGAAGCGTAGACTAAGCACATGTAGCCCATACGCAGGCCAACACGTACACGTAAGTAAACCAATCGTTAATAGTTAAGCGAAAATATTCATTGAAAAAGAGGAACAAAACATTTCACGCTTTGGTCGGCGATACTGTGGGTACACAGTGAAGTTCTTGGGCGTGCATTAAGTTTGACGTCCACCTTTCTGTATTGTTAGGAACATCGACCATTCAAAGCTATTTTGTTGTCGGTTTGATAACTGAGTTATTAGTGCTCCCTCCATTTTCATTCCTGCCGGTTGGAATTTTCCCCATTAATTTATTTGTTTCTTTTATCCCCTCTTGGGCATTACGTGATTCGAATCTGTTTGGCAACACTGTCTTAATTAATCCTCCCTTAATTCTTACCGTTATTTAAATAGAGAATATTTACTCAGATTTATAAATAGGGTTCCCACGTCGTTTTTATCGGTTTTTGAGTTCATTCCAAGGTTATCTCTTGGTTGAGCTGAGTATTAATTCTAGTTGTCAAGTCAACAAGAGAATATATATATAGGTTTTTATCGGTGATAGAGCGAACAAACTGTCTAAATTTATCGACATGTCCAAACAAAATACTGCAGCTGTCGTCCAAAAGTTAGTTTGATTGTATCAGATACATAAGCATTTTCTCTAATCTCATTTGATGGAAATGAACAGGATTTGTATTTCCTCTTTAAAATGTTGGTTTCTCGAAAGGCAGATTGCATGCCTGCAGGGGCTTATCCGTGTTAAGCCTTGTAACAAATGTGGAAATATACTGCATTTAACCGTATGTCAATGTATATGTAAGTGTCCTATACTTAATCCATACAAAAGCAGTGTATAAAAGAATGTGCACGCCTCTAGCCTGTACTCATGCAACGCGTGGGGTGGGGGTAGATGAGCTCCACGACCTTGGAACTCGCATGGACCTGCAGTGAATTGGAAGAGGTTTGCAATGGCGCTTCCTTACTCTCCGAGATAGACATGGGTGACGAGGGTGTGTGGGCATGCCAAATGCTTCCGGCGGGGGGGAAGGGTGAGGCCCAGACGCTAGTTTTAAAGCCTTCTGGAGTTCCAGGGGTAACGCTCATTGAGAAACCATGGGGTAAGGCCCTCAAAAGCAGTTGATATTAATAGCATGAGAGTTGAAATTATAATAATAAAGTATTTGGTTGTCTCAAATGGCATTACTGCCCACCAAACAGACTACGGTACATAGTCACACTATAACCATTTTTAAATAGCCTAACTTGGATTACCTACCTGTCGATTGATGCTGCAGCCTGGGATCTTGTACTTTGGGATAATCGATCATCGTAGTGGGTTTCAGGGAGTTTTCAATATTACAAAAGGACCACGATGGCCGAGACAACCGTAACTGCCTATAATGAGTGCGCTAAACCGGCCTAAAAGTAGCATTTAAAGGAGTAGAATGTTGCGCAGTACAATGCACCAACATGGTATACAACGAAAGAAGGCGTAATCATTATTGAACCATTCAGTCTCTTCAATAAACTTAATGGAAAATTCAGTCAGCCCCATTTGAATCAGTGTACCCCGGTATCCTATTTCATGAATGGCTCTTTTAAAACTTGTGACAAAATTTCTGCTACCGAGTCGTTAAATTCATGCCAAATAACTGCTTACTTAATCTTAAATATTCAATTTTTAAGATACTTGAAAGTGATATAAGAGGAGGTTTTAAAGATTTAGCAGATGTTTTAAAATAAATTTGTTAAGCATAAGCTTTATCCACCTCAAAATATTATGCACTGAAAGAGTTAAGGATGTTGCATCATTTGAAATTTTAAAAATCAAAGGCAAACGAATTATTCCTAAGCGACAAATAACTGAATTTCTATAAGTGACAACCTTTCTTCTTGAAACATTAAGGTTCAACAGTGCCTCATTTTGAATTACTTATTATTTTGTATCTATAAATTATAATCTTAGATATATGAAACTAAGTTTCTTGTGCCACAAACCCAATGTTTCTGTGTAAGGACTATTTAAAGTAATGTTCTACTTGGATTGATAAAGTCCTGTTTGGGTTAAAGGCGCTATCATTTTACCCCAGACAGTAACACTCCTTACTAATTAGTTTACTTCTAGCAGCCCCTCCTCAAATTTAAAAACACCGCAGTGTCTGAGAACACTCCAAGACAGAGGTCTGGGTTTCGACTCCTGCCCGGGTCATACCAAAGACTTTAACAACGGAACCTACTGCCATTGTGCTTGGTGCTCAGTATAAGCAATGGAGTAGTGAGTAGGAAAAACAAGCCAGTGAGTCACAACTGGAAAAAAGGCCGTGGCCAGCCCGACTTAAACCAATTGGTTAGAAACTGAGCCGTAAAACATCATCTAACTCTAACTCCAAGACAGAGCCACAGTATAGTCTGCACGGAGTTTTAATTTCTCAAGGCCATATTGACACACAACTGCATGTGAGATTAATTTGGAACACTAACTGACCGTACATGTCATCGTTGATCAATCAGAGTGGGGTTATTGTTTGAATGAATGTCAATCAAAGTGCAGTCACCAAATGTATGTAGCACTATAGGGCTATTCCGAAATATGCTTGGGAATGCCATAGCCCCTTTAAATGAAATCCGCATTTCTCATTTCAACCCAGGTTAAGGCCTATTTATCGGGGGTTGAACAGTTAAGAATAAAACAATAGTTATTACTAATCTCTCTCTCTCTGAATAATACATTAGTTAACGGCTTGTTGATATGGAGCAGCTGAATGGTCAGAAGATCCTACCGATTAAAAGAATAGTTGTTACAGTAGCAAATACCAAATAAAATTAACTATTAATTTTGAATTGTAGATAAACTGCCGCTGCGATTCAAGCGGACTGAAGACTGCATTCAAGATGTCCACTAGAGGAATTTTGAGCATGTAGTACTCCTGAATCTGTGCTTAGGTATCACGATTTTACGGTCCCTTTTAGGCAATGTATATTTTGAGTTTAAACAGAGTGGTTCGGTCACATGTTTGGGGGAAAGTGCCCCCTAAAAAATGTTTTTTTAGGGTTATTTCAGGGTCCACAGGGGCTATTTTTGGTTTGTTGGCAATTATTTTGAGAGTGTAACTTTCGTAATATTTGTTTCTTTCGCCCTCCGCAACGCCTTTCTGGCGACGATATTTGCTGTTGCCGGGGCTGATCGCCCGTTACCCGATGTGTCTTATACTCTGCTTTTGTGCGCTTTGTCCACGTCTGGATGAGGATCCAGGAGAGCAAACTCTTCCGATCAAGTTCAACGGTATTTAGAATTATGGAAATTATAAGATGAAACTTAAGTGCCCTCGAATCGTCAAACTACCATTCCATATGCATAGGAAAGGCAAACAAAATCGCATTAGAGTAAATTTTTTAACATGCACTCACAGAAAATAAGTAACAACAGATATTATCAATTTGGGAAGACTGAGTGTTTTGTGTGGGGGGATGATTGAACGAAGTGGACCCAGAGGCCTTTGAAAACAGATGTTGGAAGATTATAATCATTTTGAAGAATGAAATTCTCAGTACCAATGTTATGCAGTACAAAAACTGATAACTGGTGAAGTCTCCAAAAGTGTACTCTAAGGGACGTTTGGTGCGATGGTATCTGTCAGTCAGTTAAACTATCAATCGGTCCTAATGTTGAAATTTACATCAATATATTAGTTTTGTGCATCACTTTAATTCACAAATTGTCATATTGGGGGACGTATGAGGGATGGGGAGTGACTTAAGTTTAGGGGCAACTTTCCTCCTGGGACACCACTGGTAGTTCGTTTTCTTTTATATTCTGGGCTAACAGCACCCTCAGTCATCAGTAAATTCCGTATGACGATTGTCACTTCTCTGCTGGACCATATTACAAAATCGCAGTGCAAATAACGCACCATACTCGAACCCAACAACAGCACCATAGTTAGGTACTTGAAACTTTTTCCTTCGATTTTTTTCAAGCACTGCAATTGCACATGTGCTGCTTTCACATACCTGATCTCCAGGCCCGTAGCCAGAATAATCAATGGGGGCACATCGATGTTGGAGTTTCGCCGGTCTGGAGGAGGGAGTTCCTCCTCCCCTTTGAAGATTTTTGCCTATTTCAAGGACTCTAGATGTAAAGGTGGGATATTTTCCATTTTTCTTGTGTTTGTATTCCAAAAATCACTGGTCTCGTAATCAATTTTTCCTTCTTCAGTGCCAGACCTTTTATTGAAACAAAAATTTTTGGAGGGGGCACGTGCCCCCCTGTGGTACGTGCCTGCTGATCTCATCATTTTTAATTTCTTAATTGCTTCTGTTTGATACGAACTGGTTCCTATAAAGACAGCCGCCGAAATTTTCTCTTCTTGATCGGTCATGTCTTACAGCAGATACGGATTTTGAGGGTGAGGAGGGCGCCCCCAGAAATCATGGTTTCATGCCCCTTCCCACCATTCTGAATCCCCATGTATGATAAACACGATGAACTGAAGTGAAACATTTATCTTTAGAGAGTGATTATCTGAAATGTAGGACCTTTGGGATGACATTTGTTTTCAACACACAAAGGCTGCAGTGACAAATTTGTGCATACTAAGGGTCAAAACTTTTTGTTTGTTCGACTCCTATATCACGGGCTTGTAAATCTACGACAGGGAATCGCGCCAAGGTATCAGTTTACACTGAACTTGTCGCCTAACTTTTCAGAGTGAAACACTTAACTAGAAAAATCATCGCCGGGTAGAAACATACATCTGGGAAGCAAGTATGCAGTGACGTCACCACAGTTTCATAATGTACAGGGCTTTGACAAAGTATTTCTGAGTTCATAACTTTCAGTACCGAAAATCTCCCGGGTGAGCATGAGGCACTGTAAAGGTTTACGATTTAAGTTACATGATAGTGGATACTTCAGAGAGCAAAATGTCACACAATTAACGCTTACCTCCAGTTTTTCAATCTCCATGACAGCTTTATGTTAAAATAAAATCATGCAATCAATCCAAACGAATTTGAAAGATATTGGAAAATCGAACAACTGTTTAACCCAAACCTCCCCATGGTACAATCCAGGAAAGGTAGGTTCAAAAAGTGTCAAAGACACACCTGATAACGTGATTTTATTTTATTTAGACTGACATCTTATATATTTACATAGTAGGCCTACACAGAGAGAACTAAAGCTTAAACGAAATAATTGTACGAACATCTAAGAGCAGCCCATTCATTTTGAAAATGTCGACAATTAAATATGTGTAGCTATTTACACCTTACGCTGGTAACATTAAAGGAAGTCTTTTATTATTTACATGAACATTATTAACATTATTAACAATTTTTCTCTACTCTTAAAACGACATTAAAAATCATGATCTAGCTTCATTGGTACTGGTAGCCTACGGGGTAGAGGTTTCACCAGGGAGTTGCTAGGGCACTCCCTGGTTTCACAAATATATACAGCAGTGAGTCTCTAGCAACCCCCTGTTTAGATTACTTAGGTAGGCCTACTTGGATCTTCGGGCACTGTTTCGCCATTGCTAACATTAACGATTTTACGACACAACCATCTGCGGCAATATGTTTGAAAGTTCATTTTTTTTCTGTCACAGTGTAGTACAACGTATAGTGACATATAGTGACGGTATAGTGACTCGATAAAGTGTTCAATACGTAGGCTATACCACTGAGGTTAGGTTACCAGTATAGTGACACCCCGGCACCTCTTTGCTTCGTATAGATAGAATAAGTGCATAAAGAAAAAGAAAAACCTTGCTTGCTACATGACATTTTATCCATGGAAGTATGTACTGCGTTCCCCTATTTTCGTGCAGTACGCACATTTATCGTTAAGCCTACATCTATTTTAGGCTAGCCTAACTGCACGAAAATAAGGGGCTCCATTCTATTACTTCGGAGTAGTTCTTCCATGTTTCTTCAGTGTCACTTTCACGCTAATACACAAGAACTTAGGGAAAAGGGAAAATTCTCCAACACCAGCCACCCTACTCAACTTGAGCACAGCCTTCTGTCGTAACGTCTACTAGCTAGAAGTATACACAATTTCACTGAGGGGACAACCTGAACGACGGGGTTGAGACAGACCGTCAAATCCAGTGACATTCGACTCAGGCTGTAATCTTGTTGTCTTATGTTGCACACGGCAGTACACGTGAGTGTAGGAGGGAAGGGGAAGGGGGCAGCCTGGGCGGGAGTCGGTATCTAAGTAAGACGATTTCGGTCTACACTCCTGCCTAAGTACTTCCATAATCCACAGGTAAGACTGTGTTGACATTTCCTAAATTATTGACTCTCAGTAAGCTTGTTATCATCTTCCTTAACGAATGTGTGCTATCATCTTTAACAGCAATGTTTGAAGGACAGATTAAGCACTTCAGATGATAAGGCGTTTTATTTACTGTGTCTTTATTTAGGCCAGATTTGTTAATTATATCTTCGTTGTTATTGTAACTGTACCTCTTGCTGTTATTGTAGAGCGCTGTGTCATTTAGCTCTGGCGATCTTCATCCCCTTTCTTATTTGTCATGATATAATGTGCACCTTCTTATAGTAGACGATACTGCACACAATGGGAAATGGCCCCATACTATATCGTCGATACCTGCAAGTGACATGCAGAAACGTTATTGCAGAAAACTTCCACTGTCACGACTTTGGCAATTCCTCACTTCGTTTTTAGACCTTGAAGAACGCCATTTTGGTTCACCTAAACCTCTCCATGCTTATAAACCAGACGAACCAGACGACACTGCTTTATACACAACTGTTTGTGATACTCTGTGTCCATGGTATATAAAGCAGGATATAGATTCCTAACCCGCAATTAATGGGCCACAGCCAGAAATCATTATGATCAACTTGCGTATCCGTATTCCTCGGTCCTCTTTTCGAATCGTTAGGTTCATGGACATAGTAGCTAGGTGATCATCTGGACCCCAGTTTGGTTCACCCAGATCACATTCTACTCACGAGCGACACTTCCTGTGTACAGGGGGCGAGGTGATGTCCTATCCAGTGTGTAAATTTGGTTGGCCTTCTGTCCGTATAATTTTGATTTTTTGATGTATCCGTTGTCAATGAGAGAGTACGCCATGTCTATTACAGCTTTGCGACTGTCACGAGGTGTGATTCCCAGCACATTTCTCATCTATTGAGAAGTAAAATAATTTGAGAAAATATTCGTTAAATCTATTTTTATTTAAGAGATTTTCTATATTTTAGTGAGCGTTTAATTTGTATAATATAATATTCAACTGCTGAAAGAAAAAAACGTGACCATAGACAGTAGGGTAGCTGTGCATAACACAAGCAGTGAAATCAAGCCACGACGCACGCCTGCTACAATTGTTTATACCTTAACCCTAACCTGAGCATTATTTTCATTTTTCACAATTTCTATGAGTGGAAATTTTTGATAATCGTCCTCATTCGTCCGGAAAAACTCGTCCGCGACCATTTATTATACCCATTTAGTCGCTGTCCAGGCGTTCATAAGTATATATCTTTGTGCAACGTAAAGTTACCTAATAAAACACCAGAGGTTCGCAGTACAACCATGAAAACTACATAGCCTACAATAAACATATAATGGATTTTTTATTCAGACTGAGGAAACAGTAACCATAGCAACTTACGGCTTGTGCCAAACTAATACTGGGGCTTAGCAAAAAGTGATCGGAGTGCGACGCTTTCTTCCATTCATAAACCTAGGCCTTCGTGGTATTTTGGTTTAGTAGACTCATCGTGGACTACGGAAAATTTTCAATACTCTATTTAAGCCTGCTTAGGCAATGCAAGGACTCTCTTTTCTTCGATCACATTTTAGACAATGAAGGGTTATGTACAAATTATGTCATCACCCTGTTGTCACTGTCTTTCCTCTAAAAGTTCCTTGGGATAAATGCTGAGGGGCGAAAACCAAATGGTACCCCAACGGGCTTTCTGCTCCTTAAAGGAGCTATGTAGCCCTGATGGGACACTATGATGGGACACTATGACATAACGTGGTCCAGTCTAAGTGTCAGACTCTTACATCATGTGTGGCCTGCGTCCTAGTCTGACTAAAAAGAACCGTGACCGGGCAATTCCTCCCCGGACAATCTACACCCATGTCAATTACTCCTCGCACAACTACCCTCACCAGAAATTCGGAATTGTCCTGGGTGCTAACTTTTTTTTCGTAGGATGGCAATGAAAAAAATCGGTT
This sequence comes from Holothuria leucospilota, assembly GCA_029531755.1. Classification (NCBI taxonomy): domain Eukaryota; kingdom Metazoa; phylum Echinodermata; class Holothuroidea; order Aspidochirotida; family Holothuriidae; genus Holothuria; species Holothuria leucospilota. The sequence goes on along the minus strand of CM055973.1, from coordinate 33,475,228 downwards.
TTTCAAAAATTTTTAAATTTGTTTCAAAATCATGGTTAGGGTTAGAATTAGGGTTAGGGATACGTGGATGAGGGATGTTTGGCCTGTTCTGTCATAATCCGGTGTCAGAATTACAAAAAATTGGTCGAAAAACTGTTATTTTGGAATTAGGGGTGAGGCCAATTTCCGAGAAGCTGATTCATTCACTGGCATGATTCTTCCATTGCCATCCTACAATAAAAAAAAAAAAAAAACTCGCGTCCTGGATGGAAATTGTTCGGGTGTGATTGTCAAAGAGGAACCATGCCCGATAACCGAAGGGAGCAGTGCCTTGCTTTAGTGAAGACAAGAACTGACTACGTGACTTCAACACAATGCCACCTTGACTCTCCTAGATCACTCAAGGCAACAATAGATCATGTGTTTTTCTTCAAAATGACTGCATTTTACAAATTTAGATGATTGTATGCCGAGAAAATGGTCATTTTGACGTCAGTGTTAAATTTTATCTGAAAAGCCTGATCTAAGAAAAGCATACTTACTTTAGAATTATCAAATTCGGTGACTATTCCCCACATAACGTTCATTGACTCAGCCATCTCGTCGAATAGGGACATCAGACGGATAAGAAATCGAGGAGCAAGTCTTGATGACGGGGAGTAACCTAATTGGACGATAAATATGATAATTTGAAAATGCGAACTGGGTTGGAACAAAAAACGGTGTGGATGTACTGTACCGGTGAGACGTGGTGAAAGTTGTCGTCTCCCTGGGACTATAGTCTCAGATGGCATGCTCGTGACATTATAACACCTTTTAATGATCCTCACTGAAAAATATTACCTGTAATTTTGCTGCGCAAAGATAAATCATGATACGCTTATGCATGGTTAACAATTGCGTCATCAGTTGCGTGCTCCTGAGCACATTGGTGAGCCCCCATGTGCTAAAATTATAATCGCAGTACCAATACAAAGTATATTATATAGCCGTACAAAAGTATGTACAACATTGCAAAAGAACTTTCGCATGCCAGTACTGCACACTATGTGCATGGGCCATTTTTTCTCTCTTCTATTTTGCTTATCTAGAACAATTCCCTGTATATTAAACTTTGCTTGTTGGCAATATTGCATTCAACAGTCTACTTTGAAGGTACTTCGGCTTAATTAATTTTGTTATCAGTCTTTGCGATGATACTTAAGTGTCTATCAATTAAAATGGTAGGCATATAATTACACATAACGAATTCCTAAAAATGTTAAACTGTCACTCTCCTATGTTTACTTATGGGTGTATTAGCCTACAAATTATGGTTTAGTGGAAGCAGTGAATAGACCTTAATAAGCTTTAACGTCATACGACGTCAGTTTGAAGGAAACGAATGAAGCACACGTGCCCGAACGGCGTAGATTTCGCACGCGCGTATAGTAGAATTACGCACGTATACGATTGGTTGACAAATCAGCTGTCTTGCAATGATAAGCTCTTTTTCTTCAAACGAGGGAGCACCTTCTGCACTGTGACGTCACATGCATAAGGGATATTCCAAGATGCAACTGATTGACGCAATCTTTTCAGAACACCTTGCACTTGCAACGGTCTTAGACTATGGGGTTGGTAACAAGGTAAATGCCACTTACCCAATATACGTAACTAAGGAGTGGGAAACAGCTTTTTACTACAGTCAGTAAAGTATGATAAAGATAATTTTTACGATGTTTTCAATTCTTGTTGCTTGAAAATACCCAGATGTCAACTTCACTGTCCCAAGCATATCATCTTTGCAACATTCCTAACCGAAGGCGTAAGGGAAGACATTTCAGAAGGGGTGAAAGGTGTTTGCTTTGAAAATTACCTGATTGGCAAACAATCGTGACATGGAATTTGTACTGAAAATACAGGAGCAGTTCACAGAAAGCAATTTTTTGACGTGAACTCTGAAATGACTTGCTTTGCTCCCAGCTTATTCCTAGTTTGTTGAATAGAGTTAGCAAATTAATTAGGTACAACTGAGGGCGTTTCACAACATTCATTTCACCTACATGCTTTATCAGCAATATAACGACTAAAGCACACACAGCGGGTATTGATGTAGGTGTAGTAACGTAGCCATAATATACCTGCCTATTCATATGGCAAATATTTACCTTGGTGTCTGAATTCGTCGTTTAACATTTCACAAATCTTGTGATATTGCATGAACTTATCCGTTATGATGAACCGGTTACCTGTAGGAGAGTCAAATAGATATAAAACCATCCCGTCATACAATTGAAATTACCTCTCTTCGTTATAACGTAATTGACGTGAAACTGAAAAAAGATCCATGACACGGCGTGGGGGTATGGTGAATTGCCCTTGGGAAATTATGAATTACTCCCCAACATGGACATTTACTACATTTCTAGCCTTTCCTATAGGTGAACAGTTCAGGTGAAGCAGTGAGCTTAAAGACACGATTGATTGACACAAAGAGTTTCTACAGAAATAGACCTCAGAGCTCCTTGCATTTGCAACGGTCGTGGGCGATGGGGTTGGTAACATGATATACCCCACTGAGACAATAGATTGTTGGGGCGTGAAAACAGCTTTTTAGGGTAGTCAATACAGCATGCTTGGGTGGGGATGAATGTCCAGAGATACACAGAAAGGCCAAAGTTTTCACATGCACCTATTAAAACCGAGATCGTTTTTTTTTTTGGTCGTTGCCAAATTTAGGTTTGCATCTATAAAAATAAAAGATGGACTATTACAAGCTTTATAAACAGGCAAGGATACTTTCCACTGCTGTATATGCGTACACGAAGGCATTTTACTCACTGGCTAACAACCATGATATAACATTTCCACTGAAAACAAAGTGTCAGTGCACTGAAACGGACATTTGCTGCTCTGAAATTGAGACTACCCCCCCCCCACGGGCCGGGAGAAAATCTCTCTGTGCCTGTCCATATACACCTATGCCAATAAGCGAGCCCGAGTATTGGGAGCTCAACCAATCGAAAGGTATTTTTATGATTAAGCAACTCTCAATTTCTTCACACATGAAAAGCAGTCTGGACCCTGTATTTCTTCACACATGAAAGCAGTCTGGAACGTGTGTTAATTTGATCTGGTGTGAATGTGAGTGACACAGTAAGGTAAGCCGCCGAGTCAATGTGATCTTACCTGGTACTTTTGGTGACGTCAGGCTTACGATCTGTGCTTCCACCACGTCCCGGATGTCAACGAAAGAAAATCCAATGAGAGGTACAAGAGGATCTCCACCGACCATAATACGTTTAATAAATTCTAAGCTTGTGGCAGCTTGATTGGTTATAACGGGACCGACTATAAAACCGGGCAACAGACTGCAGATTTCAAATTTGTCTTTATCTGTAGAAAAAAGATGGATGAAGTTGTAAGGAAGTCGACAGGCTTCCAAAAATGAAAGAGAAAATGTCATTGTTTCCTCTTGTAAGCTGCTACAAAGCATCAGGTTATGATAACACCTTAGAGCAGTGTTTGTAAATATTTTCTTACTGGAGGCTCACTTTTGTTTCTTGAAATTACCCAAAGACCACCTTTCGCTATAAACTGAAATATGCATGAAAGTAACTACCTGTTCATATTTATAACTAAACCTTACGAGATAAGTTTCGACAATAAGCAACTGCAAATACTAAAATTCCATTTGTGTCAAATGAAAGAGATAAACTTTATTTAAAACATAATGATAAGAAGTAAAGATCTGGCCATTTTTTCAGGCCGACTACGCGGCCCACTACACAAGACTCTTTGACCCACAAGCGGGCCGTGGTCCAACTGTTGAGACATGCTGACTTTCAAGACTGTACCATATTTTTCCTGAACAACCTCATATACTGATACAACCTTCTTTACTTTACAAATTGTCGTAATAAAATTCCTCCCACTCTTTTGAAGTCATTCATTGCATACATTCTTTAAATATTATATTTGTTATTATTTATTAAATATTGTATTTCTATGAATGAAATTTCTCTTCACGAATTTCAAGTAATCTGCAATAAGATTTTCAAAAACGTCTACAAAAGTAAATGGGGTGAAATGAAAGAGACACGTTTCAAGGCCAACCCTAGCTCAACCGTTTCCTTAGACAAATTTGATAATGTTAGCATCAGGGCCCGCAACTAAGTTGTCTAAAAAGAATGGATGCATTTCCACTCAAGTGGATCTTGAGGCAGAATCTTTAACTATTGAAAAAATATGTAAACACCGTCCTAGGGGTGGGGTGTTGTCTAACAGGATGTTGTGCTTCACTGAGAATTTTTGAGTAATAAACTGTGCTCTGATGTGAGCAGGTACAGCACTTTTCAAAGTTTGAAGAAAGTTTATTCCTAAGCGTTAAATTACCGGAGGAACTTTCTGTGGGGGGTGGGGCGAGGATGGCCGACCCCAAGTTGCGTGCCTGGGATGATACAATAATTCGGCATCAGTAAGAATATTTACATGTTACCTACCAGCGAGACCTGATACGTATTTGAAAGCTTCCTTTTCAGCCATAACTTTACTGATAATGTACGGTGAATCCTCCGCTCCACCCCTGCCAGGATCTGTCCAATCATCTTCGGTCAAAGGTCGCGTTGTATTATACACTGAATGGAAGAAGTAAATTGAGTCTCTTAGCGGCTAGATTTAAAATATATTTGCATTTAAATGTGCACAGATGTGAAAGAAGCTAAAGTCTTATAAGGCACAACTTAACGTCGGGTGGTTAACCATCGACACAATTTAGATCAAATTTGGTTTCAATTGAAAGGCCAATCCAGATTGAAAAACCGAAGATTACTTTGGGATGTCCACTTACTTTGACCCTGCCGGGGATCGAACCCTTAGTTTCCCAGTAGCTAAGATTCATCCCTTCAAATGCCACTGCCATATCCATTTGACCACAACACAGGTTCATTAGAAAGATGTAAAGTTTATCAGAATTTCTTTACCTTTTAGATCTTTTAGCATCAAAATATGCGAGATAATGCCCATATTGTATGCTGGAATAGCTGTCAAATGCTTTTCTGTTTTACCAATTGAAAGTATCTAGAGGTCAATTGTCAATCACACTTCCTTTTCGTCTTAAACCAGGGAGTTGTCCTAACAACTCTCTTCTTTAACCAAGCCATAAGTGATTTAGGAAAACTAAAATGTTAGCAACGCAGGTTAATGTATGGAATGAAAAAACTGCGTAAAGAAGAACAGCTCCATAAACGATTTGTACTTACTTCCGACAGATGCAATAGAACTCGTCAGAGTAACTCTTTTGACGGACCCTGCCTCTTTGCAAGCCTTCAGGACATTGAGAGTCCCTTCGACTGCGGGTCGAATGACCTCGTCGGCATCTTTGGGCTGATTGACGGGGAACGGACTGGCGATATGGAGCACGTGTGAACAACCTTCTACTGCACTGTAACATAAAATTTAAACGATTGCATTTTAAAGAAATATTCAGTAAGAGATGACAGCTTGACCTGATCATTTTCTTCTAAGTTTGACACAATTATTGCCTATTTTTTGCACCTACTGAGTTTTCGTGTGATGTTTCAGAGAACATGCGGGGGGAGGGGGGCGGGGGAAGGGGGGAGGAGGTAGTGAACCATTACTTTTGTGTATCAGTTAAAAGAAGGGTCTAAGCTCAAATCAAATTTTGATACGTTAGAGGGGTACTGAGTCTAAGCATTCTGGTGAAACTTGCATTGAAATCTCATGTGTGGTTTTTAAGATATTAGCAGCAGTGTTGTAACGAGTCACTCTTAGGTCGAGTCACAAGTCAAGTCAAGTCAACGGTGGTCGAGTCGCAAGTCAAGTCAAGTCATTCGTCACATTTTCAAGTCAAGTCAAGTCAAGCACATTTTCAAGTCAAGTCAGGTCAAGTCAGACATTTTGGTCGAGTCAACTCGAGTCAGTTGCTGGTGTCTACAAGTCAACGCAAGTCACACTATTACATAATCAGCAGTTAAAGTTGTCACATTTTTAACACAAAGTGAACTTGAAGCAAGCACATATGACTCCATAGTTTCACATTAATGAGCACTCTTTTGTTTTTCTTCAAACTTTGCAACTAATTTTCTCCTCTTATGATGTTATTGAAAGGTGATTGCATGCGAGGCATGGGAATTTACAAACTTCAAATCCTCCATGGGGAGGTTCTATCCCTATTAACTTCAAGGTCAACACAACAGACTGAAGAAAAACAAAGGAAACAAAGCATACCTCATCAATGTGAGGAAGTGATAAAATCCCTGTTTACCTCAAGCTCTCTTTGGGTTACAAATGTAGTACCGTAAGTTTATTTGCTAATATCTCGAGTACTACATGTCTGATTTGAATGGACGTTTCACCAAGTTGCTTAGATTTTAGTTCCTCTTTCACATATGAAAATTAATATCTTAAACCTTCCTTTAAAACTTGTGTGCTGTAACCCGACCTGCACGGCGTGAAAGAGGAAGTGTGATAAGTTCATATTACCAGCCTGTCAGAGTTTAGTTTAAGAGACAGTCAGGGAACCGCCAAGACGATGGGGGCACGGGCATTCCCCAGTAAATGCCTTCAACTCCCCCCACTTGCCCCAGTCTGCTCCTGTACAAAGGTACACAGGTTACAGAAACGCTGAACACGCCGAATGATCGTGGCTGCGCCGTCCTCCCGGTAACCATTGTCGGGACATAGGGTTGCTTACCCCTGCTCACACTTAGGGACTAGCTTGGGACCCCGTTGGTAAATTCTAGCTCCACCTGTGGTAATAAGTTATTGTGGTTTGCCCAAACCCCCGTAGACCTTGGAACTGTAGCTAATGGTAGAAAGGGTGAAGTAATCCAAACTGAGCTTACATATGGATGTGCACCTACAGTTTCTGTATGTTACAACAAAGTTCAATGTTAACAAGAAACACCACTGGAATATGGCAAATCTGTAGTGCTTAGCAAATACTTTTGATTCACCATGATTCTTACCTTTTCCATGTTTCTGGTGTCAGTAAGTCCGCTTCTACCAGTTCTAGTGTCCCTCTTTTACCGTGAGCTAGTGACGTCAGCGGTGTAATTTTCTGAGTGTTCCTTAAACTGCGTACCGTGCCACGCACATTATAACCATCCGCTAGAAGCCTATTGACTGTGCTGGAGGCGACATACCCACTCGCACCTGTCACGAGGACCCCTGACGATGACAAGACAGAAGAAAAAAGTAAACCCATGGGTTCTAATAAGGCCTCCGTTCATCTTTCTTGTGGTCAGATAGTCCAATGAAATATATGTGTACGTCAAATAATGACCTGGGAACTGTCAACTCCCAACAGAGTTGAATGCCAGTTTCCCCAACTCCCTTCTCTATCCTCGTCAGAACCATTTCGTCGCTCAAGCGACTGTCATTAAAACGACGGACAGACAAACTAAGGGGGAACGCATGCAACAATTGATGCAATCTATACGTTAGACAACCATCTTAATCAGTGGTCCAGAGAGCAGCATGTATGAGTCTTTCTCTCCTCCCCAGCCACAAGAACTAATTAAGCTTAGTAAAAAAAATGACGATAATTAAAAAAAAGTCACAGTAAAGAAGTGTTAATACTGCTTGGCATATTTTGGGCTAAAATCATATAGTAGCATCTGTTCTTTTAGCAGTATAAAAAGGGCGACCCGTACAATGAAGGTGGTCCGTAGGTTGTATGGTTGGAATCCATTTAGGTATACTAAGGACGTAGCTCATTCGTGGAGCAATACTCCCTTCAGGGTAAAACATAACGATTGAGATATAATGATACATTGATCTGTGTGTACGTAAGTCATTCTACGCCCAACAATTTTATTTTTCTCTGGTAATTATATTAAATGTCTTCCTCAATAAGAGATATAAACGCACATTTTCCAGTTTGCTTTATTCGCATTTCAGTCAGTTTGTTAGAAAAAGTAAGCCCAAAGTTGAAAAGTAGTAAAGTAATAAATAATCACTTTACTTGTGCGTCTAAAAGTTGATTGGAAAGCTACATGGTATATCTCTAGATATTTCTTCTATGAAGATTTAAGATTCTGCTGAATACAGATATGTTTAGCCTTCACGTTGATGGATTGTCAAAATGAACCGAAAAGGAGCATGCCTCCCATTAATTTCAAGTGTATGAAACACTAGGTTGTACGGTTGTTCCAAATGCATTTAAAATTAATAAACAAAAGTGTTTTGACGATAGGACTATGTGAGAAAATGCTCCCCATTGAAAATGTTACAATATCTTTGACCACTTTGCAGCTTACTTACCACATATACATCTGAACCATACTTACATGATTTTTTCAAAAAAGCTTGGTATGGTGAAAATTTTTTTAAGAAAAGAAAAAATAAAACTGAAATAAAAGTTCTTACTTGTAACTTGATCATCTTCTGATGGTGTGGAAAACCATCTTCTTGACGCAGAGAACAGAGAACAGGTTCGTTTTGGTTTAAGGATAATTTCCCAACCGACGCTAAGACTTTTAATTGACTTCATTTTGTGGAGACTGAGATGGTCACTTTACTGTACAGCTTCTCCCGTTGCGTTTATTCGAAAGAGTGGTTGGAAAACTTTGCGATGGTCAGTTAAATTCTATGGAGAATGAAATCCTTGAATAAACATTTCGGCTTTTTTTAGAACTGGTTAGTCTTATATAAGCATCGTCCAAGATTTTAGAGATAAGCTGGTTTCAGGGTAAACCCATCGGTTGTCTTACGCCCTCTATATCAACTTCTCAGTTTAGGGTATTTGCATAGTCACGGAGCCTGACTATAAACTTCAGCACAGAGTACCTACGTGAGAGGGTGCAAGTGTCAGAAAAGATATTCAACACGTTAGTGTTCACTGTTAACACACGAGCAGATCCAGGAGGGGCTATTGGCGACAGTGGAGACAATGAACTTATCCCCAATCACATAAATGCTAGTTCTATTGTTAACATTTTGCGTTGTTTTTGAAGTTTTGGAAGATTTTGTATTTTAATTTTCAGAGATGTAGCAACTCTTATCCTTTCACCGCTTTAAGAAGAAAACATTCTCAACAGAAGATCTGAGGTTACTGTCTAGGATCAGAAGTAACGTGCACTTGAATTAGTGCAAAGGTTTGATGTCACTGGGGTGTAAATAATAAACATGCGCACCGGGTTGCCATCCCCTAGGGTACAGCTGTAACACCCTTCGATTATGTAATGCGGCCTAGAATAAGTAAACGATTCACTTCACGTCAGTGGGCTTCGAGGCAATAAAGATTTGCAGCCTGGAAGTTTGGAGTTCGATCCCCGGAAGGATCACAATAAAGTGGATTTTTCATCTAAGAGTAATCTACAGTTTTCACATCCGAGCTGTACTTTCAAAAGAAAGTAAATTTAATGTAAATGGGTCAGCCATCGAGCACGAAATAGTAATTTATAAGCCATTCGGCTTCATAAAGGGAATCACTCGGAATGTTCAGATATGGTGGTAGTCTGCCGTGGATCATCCGTAGCTGGTGGGCCTGGCGGCTATTTTCCAAAACGGCTGCCATGTCTAAGTAATCATGATGAGTTTGAATAAGTGCTCTTCTATAAGGCTTGAATTATTCATATCCTGTTGGTGATATAGCCATCTGTCTGTTCTTCATGTATAGTGCAGCACCTTACTTGAAAGTTGTTTTAGTGTGTATTAATGAATGTCCGTGTATCAATGATAGTTCAGAATAATAGCTTTCTGAGCAAACACAGAGCAAAAAACAAAAACAAAAATACAAAAAAAAAAAAAAAAAAATACAGACTCCCTCATTGGGAGTTGGGGAAGTGTGGGTGGCGCAGTAATCCAGAATCCAACGTTATTGTCCGTTATATTTCTACGATAAATGTAGGCTATGTAAATGTACAGGGTACTTCTCGAGTTTCTAAAGCCCCACCTTTATGACAATTTGGTGCATCTTTTGCGTTCCTGCCCCTCCCAAATGAAATTCTTCTTAGTGGAAATGCCATATAAGACTCGATTCCAGAAGTAGGCTCACTATACCCGTGTCACGTATTAAACCTGTGAACTCTTACTATGGGCAATTAGGAAGTGAGAGTCACTGCACTCTAGACAAGGATTAGGCCTTGGTATCTCACCCAGTGTAGCCTTACCGTACCAAAGATCAGGAAGACGTCACCAACTTCTCAGTGTCGCAGATGGCGTCGAGTTGGAAGACAGGGGATTTGTGTGATTGTTTTGGTTTTTATGTGTAGGGGAGAGGGCGACTGCAATGTAACCGGAATAATATTGCCGAATAGATTGACAATTAGTCACCAATGCAGTCTACTGCCCAGAATCAGTGATTAGTCTAGGGTGACATAATCTACACAGGATACTAGCTCTAGAAATGTATTGCAATAGTTTTGTTGTATCTGTCACTAAAAGAAGTATCCTTGGTAACTAGAATAGAGAGCCAGAGGGTGGGGAGGGGGAGCCCAGTAAATGCGTAAATGAAACACGGGGAAATAACCCGCTTCTTTTCCCCATGAGTTCTGCTCTGATATTAATATGGGGGCAAAATTTAGGAATATATGCACTCAGTGGCATCTTCGGTCACACTGGAGCGGGTTCATTGAGACCAAAGGGGTTGATCCCCCTTTTCTTCAATCTTGCCAGCGATGCTGGTGGTTACCGCGGAAAGAAGACCTAAGGTTTATAAATGACACCAAGGCACACAATTTGGAAATGTATGCAATTAAAACCTTGTTGTAGCCCTTCCCTTTCTGAACAGGCAATAAGAATAGCCGACGTTCGTACAATTTTTTTTTGGCTTGAGAAGTAACATCTGCTCCCCATTTGTTAATACAAAAAGAGTTTGGAATTGTAAGTCTTGTAAACTAGCTTCAGACGACTTATGGTGGTACCTAACATTCTATGCCATCGTCAATCTCCAACTGCCCGTATGTCTTATCACACAATGTAAACAAACAAAGGCCTTTTCATGAATGCTTACGTCACATTGTATCTGATTAAAACGGGTTTTTTAAGAACTTTGCTCTTTGCACAGCGTTCGTTGTAAATCATGGTAACACACCTCAAGAATGACTCAACAGACATTTGGAAATACGCAAATTTTGTCCTTTTAATCAAACCCTTTAAGAGGAAACGAGAGGTGAGTGAAGAAGCTCACGTTCCTGCATGGAAGTACTACTTCCATGGTTCCTTCAACAGACTTACTGTGGGGAGGGGAGGGGGTGTCATCACTAAATTCATAAATCCTACATAAAAGAGAAATAAAACCGAAAGGTTTAAGTAATTATCCTTAGTTCTTTTGAATATCTGCATTTTAATAACGCCCCATGGGGGGGGGGGGGGGCTGCAAACAAAGGCATGGTCTCACGTACCCCGTGTTTCCTGGTGTTATCCCGTGTTTATACCAAGACAAAACCGCAGGTTAACACTGTGATTTTTAGCGTGTGTTCTCATGTACCCCGGGTTCAGTTGATTGGGTTGTGACGGAAGTCAAAATGTGTCGCGAGAATTTTTCTCGTGGTTATCTCCAAATTGTTAGCGAAGGTAAACCATTATTTACAGGCTACAGTGGGAAATGAAAACACCATTGACTAGTAGAAATAAGGCTACACTTACTCATGCCAACTCAAGGCACAAGCCTATGCTGCCAGAATGCTGCTTTAGTGGCCTAGTTTTACTGCCGCTCAGTTTACTTCTTCGAATTCCAGCATCAAACAAAAGGCAAAACTCGAAGGACGTCATCCACTACATGATACTTCACGTCGTAAGGGTTTCCGCTGAAGCCTATAATTTATACCTTCTCTAGCAATTTGGAAATAAACATGAGAAAAATTCCCGCGGTAAAATGCCACAGATATGCCTTAGCCTATACTGTACGAAAATGCAAGTCGAACTCGAACACTGTTTTCTTTCGACAAATATATCTTTTAGACAAGCCTTAACCAGGGGGATCGAGAAGCACGCCGGGCGAAGCCCCTCTGAAAATTTTTCTCCTCCTAGAAAATTAAACATTACCATTGCCTTATAATGCATTTTAGTACACTGAGTTCTCGGCCTCTAAAACATATTTCGCCCGGGCTGGAAATTATCTCGCCTTTTCAGTACCTTGTCCGGCTATCATGGATCTGCATTTAGAAGAAGGTAGAAATTTTATGAAAAATCCATCTAGAATAATTTGTCTTCTCCAAGGCAAATAGTAATGAATCTCAAGCGAGTTTCGCCACGGAGCAACAAGCAATATTTACTGCAAAACCGGTCTGTTTAGTGTGTACGTCGCTGATCAGAAGTGGACTGAGGTCACACAGCTCTGTACCTGTGATCTGTGGTTGATTACACAAACACGGTGTTTAAAACCGCAGAACCCTCCGTCCGGAGGTGGATCGAAATTTTAACACCGACACCGAGTAAACCCGTATTCTCAAGTTACTCGCGCTCAGGGTAACACGGTGTTACCCCGAGCACGGGGTACGTCTGTACGTGAGACCACAGTACAAGTGTAAGTGACAAACCAATTATTTGGACTGACCTTATATCTGAGGATTTGTTTTCTTTGCTTTGTGTTACACAATGTCTTTCGGGCCCGTCCCGGTAGTCAGACAGGCCCAGAGACTGAGCCCCTAGAAACCTTTGAAGAACACAAAATTCTATTGCCCTCTGATACTTAAACATATCTCGTCCCCCGCGAATATCTCGCCTTTTGGAAGCTATACTTCTCCCCTTTCAACACCTCGCCTGGCTCGTACCCTGTGCTCTTTCCGTGATAAGATTCACATTTGCTTGTTAAGTTTAAGAATTCAAGTTTTCAAAAGCCTTCAAATGGACCAAAATCAAGCACGTGAATCAATGGAGGACTGATTGCTGCTTCATGCGTTGAAGACTAAAACAATGCTATGACTTCTTTCCAAAATCTTTGCCGTCAAGATATGGTAAATTAAATATCTACTGACTGCCAGCTTGTAGGTTGTTCTGTGATTGGTAATCTGACGAAAAATTTTTCATATCAAGCGCGTATCTAGCCAAGAGGGGTGGGGTGTTGGGGCCGTGCGTCCCTGGGTTGAAGAAACTTTACTACACTCTCTCATAGGCTTTATACGCGGCCTTTGTTAAACTTGAAGTCATCCCTCCCTCCCCTTAAATTAGAAAAATCCTGCATACGCGGATGTACAAGGCTGTTTTAGCGAACCCGAAGCCATTCCTTTATTACTTAAAGACTTAAAATTTGACCTGTTTTGTGGCCTCTGGATTCTTCTCTTAGTTCTACAAATGCACAAGCTTCCCTGTCCTCATGCCTAAACTTCCGAGTCGGCTTCCAATAATGTTTTCAAATGTGTACAAGATCATGACCACTGGAATTTTGAGCATCGAGAGCGTCTATAATAGTGGTTCCCAACCGGGGGCGTTATGGCCCCCAGGGGCGTTTGCACAAATCAGGGGGCAATGGGGGCTAAGGGGCAGCAGGGGGCGTTTTGAAAAGGCAAACTAAATTTAAACCAGTTGTTACCAACCTTTTCCAGCCAAACGCCCCCTTTCACCAAATGAGGATGAGTAAACCCCCATCTATAGCTTGCTATTGCTATGGATGAAACGACAATAATAAAACAAAACATTCTGAAATAAAAGGGTAGAACTACCGTGACATACATCGTTTTTACGTGTGGGTTCAACCCAGGGTAGCAAAACAGCAATGCAGGACTTGAGAAACTGGCACCCTTTTGAGATGACGACTCTTTAACCCACGATTTACAAAAACCGGAAGGCTTCATCGCGGTCAAGAGAGGAGAAACGTCTTTGGTATTTAACTAACTTTGCCAGGGCCCCATCGAGTTGTGAACTGTTCCCCAAAATGAGGCCTTGGTTTAAATCAGTGGTTCCCAACCAGGGGCGTTATCGCCTCCGGGGGTGATGGGCGCAAAGTGGACGGCAGGGGGCGTTTTGAAAAAAGGGGTACTCAATTTAAACCAAGGCTTTACAACATTCCAAAAGCTTTTCTCCAGGCTAGCTGAACTCTCATATTGGTTCGCACAAGGAGGAGATGAATGGAGTCAACAAGTTGAGTAGGTCTAATATTCTCTTCCCAGATGCCACAAAATCGCATCTACTGTAAGAGTGTTTAATTTCATTTTTTCCTGCAAGGACCCTCATATTTCCATCAGTGACAGTGAAGGCTGTGACCGAAGGGGTCATAGCTAAAAATCGTCCTGCTGGAAAAGGTTGGGAATCACTAGTCTATAAACAGACAGGGGCTTACCACGTGACACTTCACCCAACTTAAATGCCTTTTCCGTAGCGGAAGGATATAAGGCAAAACGTTGCCTAAAATACCTTCAATTTCTAACATTTTTGCCTGATGATTACTTGAATACATTGTCTACAACATCCACATCACAGGTTGAGCACACCTCTTCATCAACATGGTATACACTGCACCCTTCCAAAATATTGAGGACTAAATTTGTCGGTCAATATTTTGGTGGGGAGGACATTTCTTGAATTAATGTTATCCTACTGTTATAATACAATTTTTAAGGTAGCAGACCCCCGATAAACAGATAAATCCTCCATTATCTTACACGCTAATTTGAAAAAGTAAAGTGAATTCAGGATGGAGCGAGTGAAGTACTAAAAGAGGGCGCACCAACACTTTTGACACCAGAGCCGTATCTATATAGAATATGGATATACGGCTCTGATTCAGAGCCACGAACTACTGCATTATACTTATTGACATACTGTATTACTTGCCTCCTGACATGTTTTTGTCGTTTAGCAACCCATTTACAAGATGCTAAAACGCAATATACGCGGAAAACAACGCAGTAGTTGAGTTGTGTAAAGGGATGCATATACTATAGAAACAGAAGGCGTTCAGGATCGTTACTATTTAGGGAGGGCGAAAACTTTTTGCCAGAATTTTCCAACCTTGCCCGAATTATAAAAGCTAAAGAAAAGCGGGGCAAACAACAGTGTGGTACACAAAATGCACAAGAGTTACATATATTTTGATCCGGGCAACTAATTTGAGCAGTCGGTAAAAAGTGGGCATGCTTTGATAACGTTTACCTTCAAACATGTTTCTCGCTCGAATTTTTCCGGAATTTAATCCAAATTATGGCCGATTGAGTGCCCCAAAAATCATCTCGCCCAAAGCTCTAACGCTCATAGAAGCCCCACGATTTTTTTCTTTATGCTTGGTTCAGTTGTTTTGTAATTGAAAAGAGCTTTCTATAGTTCGTTTCCCGCGGTCGCCAAAAAGTTCTAACTGTTAACTGGAGACGGATCTGCTCATAGATGATCTTCACTTCGCTTCATTGTTCCCACTAACTTGCAATACTGGTACTTTACGTGGTCCTCTTTACGTGATCTTTACTTTACGTGTTCCACAGATGATGATTTAGAGGAGTCGCCCCTCCCCTTGCCGTGCAAAAATCAAAGAAGAAAAAAAATACAAAACAAAGAAAAACGAAAGAACTTCAAGAAAGAAAAAAGAGCAAAGAATTTCAAAACGTATTCAATATATATCTTTCTGCAGAGGTTGAGTGGGGCTTCTAGTTGAAATCATCTCTATTTAAAACCCATTTAAGTGGTAGACGACGAGAGGAGGGCTACAATGTGTGAAAACACATGAATGATGCTAGTCTACAGATTTATGGACCTGAACATAATAATACCTGTGGTGGGTACGACTTGCTGCATTGAACTGTAGGAAGACATTTGTGTTAAAGAGTGAAAACGTCTACACTCTAGGAAGATCGAGATGCCAAATATTCGCCACAGAGGCCCTTTAGATTGATTAAAAACGCCAGGCTAGCAAGGAGAAGTGCTATCATACACAATGGCACTGGGGAACGTGTCTCCCTAATCGATTCATTATTTTTAAATGAACCCAAAGGGTATTTCAGCTATAGATCTCTGCAGGGGGTAGGGTGACGTGTGTTTTCGACAGAGTGATGGATTTATTTTAACCATTTTCTATCACAAATCGTTTACAAATTGTCGCAATTTTCGTAAATTTATCAAAGTTTTCGAGCGCCCCGCGCGCTTTTAGCAGTTTAGTCTCATTGCTGCATGTGCTTATGATGAATACGGTACCGGTAGGTCTCAAAAGTATTCTCATTATTCATCGGTGAGTGTTTTTAGGTTTTACAATTAATTAAGGCAACTGTTCGTGTGTATAGATTTGTTAACAGCGTAGCACATTTAAGAATTTGAAGCAAGGGATTTCTTTTCGCCTTCATCTACTTTTCGGGAGACATCTTTTATGAAAATTGAAATCTTTAACAAATTACCAGGTAAATAGGTTTGTATTCTAATTGGCAGACACTTTTGGGTGAATGGAGTGTCTCGGCGCAGAGTCTGCATGCATTACCAGGTAAAAGGATCGTATTCTAATTGGCAGACACTTTGGGGGGAATGGAGTGTCTCGGCGCAGAGTCTGCATGCATTATTGTCACAGTCTGATAGTAGTGGTTATTAATTCAAACTTTCGGAGCGTTTTGCGCGCATTCGTTAGAGCGAGTGGGAGCGAGTGCACACCTACTGGTTTCTAATCGGAATTTCAAATGATCCAAAAGACGTTTAAGCAAAAGGAGGTGGGGTGAAGTGTCTTTAAGGATAAAATATTGAAGTGTTTTAATTGTTTTCTATCACAAATCTTTCACAAACTACCTAAACTTTCGCGCATTCACCTTCAGTTCAATTTTTCTCTATAATTGATTTTATTTATACCTGGAGAGGAGACGGAAGGCTATAGATATTGGATGTATGGTTTGTTTTTTTTTTAGCTTCATTTGATAGTCAAAGTGTTACATTTATGCACTCCTGCATGGGCGCAATTATGCAAGAGCCAAGTTAATAACTAACTTGTGAAGGGAAATTCTTTCCACCTTTTACTGATTTGAAAAGATAACACATTTGTAGAGCAAAATAGTGTTCATTAGCGAATTACTGAGCATTGATAAATCAGGCTTACCGTATCTCCCTGACAGAACCATTTTGGTTAGGAAATTGAAGTGTTTCAAAGTATGCTCGAATGCAAATTTGACCATGAAAACGGTGTCTTAAATAGAAAAGTTTCGGTGCGCTTTGCACGCAGTTGTCGCCGGTCATGCTTTCATAGCCTGCTAAAACATAAAACACTCATGGCAAAAAAAAAAAAAAATCTCTGGAAACTAAACTAAATGTACCGTACATTTCGAGCTTAATTCTACCGTCCAAAGTTTGAAACTATAACCTCATATTCGCCCCAGACCTCACTATAGATGCCCCTATAGTAACCTGTACTCGGCCATAAACTTGAACATCGAATTCCATAAAGTATGAAATGATATAAAATCTCCTTAAGAGAGTAACTAAAGCCTATTTTCTGCGTTCCAGATCAGCCAGTTATCAGCCGTACCAAAAGAGCTTTCTTTTCTTGTGAGAATATGCATGACGTTTCATGACGTCATAGCTCGTTAATACATAATTAGATAAAACTTGCAGTTTTCGAAGGTTGATTTTTACGTAATTAAGGCGTTTCAATGCTTGCAGCTAACCGAATTTCATTGAAAACAATTCTTAGATGTGATTTTTCATAATGACAGTTATTTACAAGCAACAAAAGGTGCATTTTGGCCATATTTTGACAACGCAACGTAACTGTTTCTAAACTGTTCAAAAAAGTCATTTTTTTCATTTAGCCTCGCTATTTCCAATGTTTAAAATTTGCATATTCGGTGATAAAATTCTTCAGCCACAATTTACTAAAATTTCTTTGAAAACCATTCTGTAACGAAGTCAAGTTCACGGTAAATACAGGGCGACTCATTCACGAATGGCTTCTTCACGATTCATTCTTCGCACAGTCTACTATTGCATGACAAGTACCGAATGCGCGAACAAATTTCGCGGCATAACGGTAAAATTGTGTACCCTTTCAATCAATAAGGAAAATTGGATAAATGATGTCAGTTACGAGGTACATAGGTAAAATGATTAAAATGGTTATATACACACTACAGGCTCGGATAAAGAAAGATGGAATGTCCAATAACTGGCTAAAAACAAAGCACAACATACTGTAACAGTATATGGAGCCAGCCTCACAATGCATAGCCCGGCCATAGGGCCATACTGTGTGAATGTATAGCAGCGCATTACATACCCCGGGGAGACAACTTGTAGGCCAGTGTTTAAGGCCTGTGTAATGTGTTCATGTGGAGTTGGCTACACATAACTACCCCCACAGATATCTTAAATTCACAGGGAAGCTTTTTTGACAAATAATTAAGAATGTAAATAATGTTAGAGCTGATACTGCAAGGCTGTTACTAACTACACTGGCTACATTACAAGATTTAATACAGTATATGAAACTGGTTCTCATTCTTGTTTTGCGCTACAAAATATCTCACATAGTTTGCATTAGAAACGCCAACTTTCTTCTCCCTTTCTTTAAAGCTTCACTTCAAAAATGAGTAATTTCAGACTGTCCAGGCTGCTAAGTGCTACGTAAATTCCCTGAGTGCACTAAGACGTGTGAAATATCACTCCTTCGTTTTCGTGGATTTTATCTTCAAGGGCAATGCTTTACGACAAATATATCAAAGCATGCAATTCAGTTCTTATATTATGCGAAGAAAACCAGACTATTGTTAAGTAGCAACTACTGTGTTTGTCTGTTCATTGTCATATTCATTTTTTTTGTTGAATAAAAGGATCAATATTGCTGACCACACGTCTCAGAACGGAGGGTGTGGTATAATAAAGAAAAGCAACACCTAAGTATGGTGTACACATGTATACAGAATTCCTATACCAAAGGTCGCTGTTTTGAGACTGTTACTGTAGCTCCTAGGTGGAAATCCCTAGATATAGTGATTTTGGTGAAGGTCACAGGTCTAGTAAGGTCCCTAGGCGTCAAATTGAGAGAACCACGTAAACATAGTAACTCAAGAAAGATAATTTTAACGGATCTCATACTTTGCAAGTTAAGTTGAAGAATCCTACAGTACTTCGTGGAGGTCAAAGGTCATTTGAGGTCACCAGAGGTCAGTGCATACCTCAGTCATTTACTATTAATAGTAAATGTCAAGGTCTGTCATTCTGCCAACCCGGCCAACACTGCCTGGCACCGACCGGCACCGTATGGCACCTCCCGGCACCACCTCCCATGATTAAACAAGAGCCCAATGGGCACTGTGGTTCCTTGCTAAATGTAATGAAACTGAGCCAACTACTGAATGAACCAGTATTTCTGTAGATGCACAAAATCTGCTCTGTAGACAATGCACATCTTGTGTTAACACATTCAAGCATAAATAAATTGCTCTGAAGAAATACAGGCACTTCAAGGGATATCAACACAGACAGTATACAGTTACAATTTGTTTTATTCCATTAAGCAATCACAATTCATGCACGCTCAATGGTATCTGATCCAAATGATCAGTAACTTAGTTCTCTTTATAAAACTAACAACCCATAGTAGCATTTAATTAATCAATTCCAATTTCCAATTTCTGCAAGCTCACATGTTCTAATCTAAGGACAAATGTCTGTCTAGTGCACTTTCACAAGTCCTCTGCTTTGTGGGCAGAGAATCTTCTGCAATATTAAAAAGCAATATTTGATGCAGGTTTTCATAATGGCAGAATTATGGATTAAAATTGCAATACTACAATTTCAACTAAAATTGAGATACTTGGCATCTCTGAAAGATGTCCCACATCTTTCAGTCATTGGGTGAATGTGATCTTAATGTGCTGGAATGATACAGTTTTGTGCTTATATTTGACTTTAGGAATTCTTGGGAATTTGCTTTTTGGCATCTGGTGATTTCATCTCTGACATCTGACAAAACTCATATGGGTTTTCTGCTGGATTTAATGCAACACCTCAAAGCATAACTCTATTCAAGCTTCCTACACTGAGATATAGAGTTGAAACGGTTTGCAGAGTTTGACCTCCAGTGACCCCAGATGACCTTTGGTCTCCACCCAAAAAATATTTTCCCCACCATAAGGCATCCACACACTAAGTATGAAATTAATCCAAGCTTCCTACCTTGAGATATTGTGTTAACTACAAGGTTATCAGTTTTTGACCCTTGGTGACCCCAGATGACCTTTGACCGTCACCAAAAACTGTATGGCACAGCTTCTCGCTATGGTGGATCTATATACCAAGTATGAAATCTATCCAAGATTCTTTCCTTGAGATATTGTGTTAACAAGGTTTTCAGTATTTGACTCTCAGTGACCCCAAATGACCTTTGACCTTCACCAAAAATGACAGGATTATTTTCTCACCATAAGTCATCCACACACCAAGTATGAAATCTATCCAAGCTTCCTACCTTGAGATACTGTGTTAACAACAAGTTTTCAGTGTTTGACCCCTGGTGACCCCAGATGACCTTTGACCTCCACCAAAAGCTACATCATTCATCTTCTCACCATAATGCATCCACATACCAAGTATGAAATTTATCCAAGCTTCCTACCTTGAGATATCGTGAAAACAAGGTTTTCGGTCTCTGACCCCTGGTGACCCCACATGACCTTTGACCTCCACCAAAAACAATAGGGCACACCTTCTCACTATGACAGGTCCATATACCAAGTTTCAGTTTAGTCCAACTTTCCCTTGTTGAGATACAGCGTACCGAAGCAAGTGTCACACACACACACGCACCCACACACACACACACTCACACGCCAAGCTGACTACATAGGTTCCTTTTGCTAACGCAAGGAACCAAAAACTTGATATGTACTCTTTTTGGCTTCGAATCATAGAACTGACGTTCTGGGCTTTCTTTCATCGCAGTTGAGTCATAGGGGTTTCGAACCTCCACGCCCTCCCATTGGCTACGTACCTGCATGGAATGAGTCATAGGAAACTTTCTCAGCGGGGAGTGGGGGAGGGGTGGGAGCTTAACGTTGTTTCCGACCGCCTTCCTGGGGGATGCAAGGGGAAGGGTGTTCCCCTGCCTATGGGGAATTTTTGAATATTTGAGGGTCATAGATGCAATTTGGTTGGAGCGGCATGTATTGTGCAAGTTAAATTACTGCAAGTATTTTACACTTTTACAGTTAACAACAAAGGAGTTTTCGTCCTCGAATTGCGGGGGCAAATTTTTCATTGGCTGAGACTGTCGGGGCTTACAGCATGTGGGTTAAGACCGATTTACAATATATCAAATTTCATGGCCTTCAAAAATTTCAGTAAAAATCTATGCCTTACATAGAACATCTTTGCCTCTATGTCTGTCACGTGCATAGTGAACATTTCATAGTGCATTGCATAGCACATCAGCTAAATCGTCTCTATCTGCCTGCTGCTTACTAGTAAATGACGAAACTGTATTCATTTCACTGTTGGTGGCAAGTGTTTAAGTTCCGTGAGACTGTCAGAGACGTGACAGTGTCTTACCTAAATCAGGGGGTACAGTTATATTGCTTTCCAATACTCTCTTAATGTAAAAGAGTGGAATTAACTCTTCGACGATTGCCTACTGTGATCACTCCCTTTTCGAGTGGAAATCGACTGAAGTTCCACTCTGTCCAGAGTGGTAATTAACTCTAAAGGAGTGAAAATGTCACTCTGAGGAGAGAGGAATTCCACTCGAAATAGAGAGAGTGGTCACTGTAGTCAATCTTTTTGGTAGATTTTCACTCTTTTACATTTAGAGAGTAGGGCAATGAGGGCCAGAAGCTTAAAATATCTCTATTTTATCGTCTCTGTGGTAATCGGCTAAGTATTTGTCCTAAAGCTCATCATGTCACACTCTTACTGTGCGCTAAAAGGCGAATAAGTTTTGGGGCTAAACTTGACCAAACGATGCCAAGTTCTCCCTTTCGGGAGGGCGGAGCCCCCCTCCCTGTTGGGCATGAAGTCCAGGGGCCCGCCTCTGGGTCTCTGGTGGAGATAAGAGTAAGGCTCCGGTGGAGGACCAGAGGTGAATCCCCGGAAGCTCTGGGATATCGACAAATATTAGAACAAAGCCATTAGCTTATTTGCAAATAGCATTGCTTACACACGAAACAATAGAGAACGACCGCTGTTTACCTATTTTTTCACAATAGCTTAATTTGGACTAACGGCCAGTCTATATACTCATTATGCAGAGAGTTTAAGGATAGGGAGGATTGATAATCGTGAAAATAAGTGGTTTTGTATTGACTCCGTTCAGGCTGTCCTATATGGGAAGTAATCATGAGAATTGCTGTGCATACGATCGGATGCGCGAGAATCGCGCAGAAAAAATAACATTTTTATAACATTCAATTTGCAAAATTAATCTACAGGTATTATGTTTAACTTTTCTCCTTATTGCGATTATTTTCATAAATACTGGTATAAATTTTAGGAGCCAAAATGAAGATTTCGCCCCAACATTTTATTTGGGGCACGGCCGCCTGTTTCCCACACAATTTTCGCCCCTGGCATAGGCGTAGGAAGCGGGGATGGGGGTAAAGCCCCAGTCAAAAATGTGGAGGGCCGAAATATGCTTCCGCCCCTCTGTTCAAGGACGACGACCCCTTATTTGTTTCCTCTGTAAAAGTGTCAAAAATTTGCATTAATTTTCTTTAAAATTTGCTCAATATATTGCACCAAATTGCATTTAAGGACCCGCAAATATTCAAAAAATCTATATTCCCTATAGGCCCCTCCCCAGAACGGCGGTCAAAAACAACATAAACCCCCCTCCAAGCGGGAGCAGCTTCCTAAGCCTATGGCCTCTGGAAGGTTACCTTTGTGCGTACGTTTCTTCCTAGACAGCGTGTTTCTTTCATACGTTGCACTCTAGTATATGGAAGTTTATTTTGTGCAATGAATAAGTAAATTTAATACAATGTATCGAGACCCAGCTAATGTCCTCACATGGAACTTGAAGGAAAATATTGCGTTTAAAATGCACCAAGATGGCATACAAAGAAGATACCCTCAATCATTTTTTAATTGTTCAGTTTCACCAATAAACTCTAGCAATAGCTTTATCTCCTCCAAACATTATGCATGACAAGAGTTATGGATGTTGCATCATGTGAATTTTTGAAAGTTTGGGTGAACAAATTATCTTTGTTTAACAAGTAACTTAATACCTTCCAGTGATAACCTTATTTCTTGAAAAGAAAGCAACAGCACTGCCTTATTTTGAATTGTCTATCATTCTGTATTTATTAATATCGGTTTAAAGAAGATGGAAATTTTCCCTAAAATAAACCCAATACTTCCCTTTAACAGCGCTATGAAGAAGTATGAAAGGGGTTTTAATTGGCTTTAACTGCCTGGCACAGCCCGTCATTGCCCAACGCCACCCAGCAAGGCCCGCATTAACAAATTAGGTTAGATATTTTGACATTGTAAATCGAAATAAACTGTTGCCGACTGTTACAGCATTTGGTTGGTAATAAATAAATGTATGGTAGGCAT
This sequence comes from Holothuria leucospilota, assembly GCA_029531755.1. NCBI lineage: Eukaryota > Metazoa > Echinodermata > Holothuroidea > Aspidochirotida > Holothuriidae > Holothuria > Holothuria leucospilota. The sequence goes on along the minus strand of CM055973.1, from coordinate 33,451,852 downwards.
ATTAGCTAGGTAAGGTTAATATAAGGTCATTAGTTGATATTTCCTCTTTTTTTAAAGGGGGGGGGGGGGGTATGCAAAGTGCATACGATATAAATATGTGATCTTATGTTTGACTGTCTATATTTTCCTTTCTCATATCGATGGCCCAGATTCTAGACATTTTGTTATGCAAATAAAAACTTCCGTTATTGGAGAGTTGTGGAATCTGAATTACTACGGCCTTTTAAACACGATTGAACAGGGACTAGTTAGGCAAATTTGCTTAAAATGATACAGACTCCAGGCATAACGACGTTTTAGCTCTGAATCAGACTATGAAAAATAACGTCACAAACAAACCAAGTTCAGACTAAGTTCAGACTTTATTAACAGCAATTTGCCTCAATAAATAATGTGTAGAATCTATTTTTTCAAGATATTGCTGAAGAACTCTAATTATATTGCCATATAACTCAATTATACACTCTGCAGATCTTGTCACAGTGGTGAAGACTCAACATTTAAAAGTGTACATAAAATCAGAATAATGTCTAGAGAAGTTTAATATTTCTATATCTTTTAAAGAGAACAGAATTATCTAAGACAAATTCTCAAATTATTTTGAAGTTCTATAGAAAATGTTAAAATTCAAGAAAGTTATAGACTAGATTCTATATGGAGATCCTGTAGAGGCTCGTAACTGTATTTTGTATAGATTCATCAGATATTCTACTGAAAAAAAATTGTACAAATTCTATAAAATGTTATAAAAATTCTTGGAAAATCTATGGATTTCGATAAAAAAAAACTCTGTTCAAACTTTAATCAAACTTAAAGAAATTCTACTGAAATTCTAACTTTTTCCTAGGCTGAGCTACCGTTTGCTTTATCTTACACGTTACCAAATTTTAGAAATATGCACAATCGGTAATTCCCTTGGAGTTTCTCTATACAGAACTTCCCGTGCATTATACTACTTTAGAATATAAGTTTTAAGTTGTCTTATAATGCCTTAAATTGCAAAAAGTTCTGTTACAAAATTTGAAAACTCGTTTCTATTGGTTCAGCTCCCCAACACCATAGGGCATTCCTGTGCTGAGATATTAAATGGTGAAGTTTATTCACTCAGTTGAAATATATATATACATATATATATATATATATATATATATATATGTATATATGCTCAATAATTTGTGATGTCACTGTGGTATACTACCAAACTTACCATTCTTATTTTCCTGTTTCTCCTTAAGCCACTGCACCTTGATCCCAAATGTAATCACTGTTTAGAATCACTTGACTTCACAAGCCCTCCCCTCACAACATTTTATGGAAGAAAATGGTTTTTTACCATTTCTCCCGAAGTCTTATAAGCACTTTGCCAGAAAAATGTAGGCAGGGGCGGACTGACAATAATCTGACCCCCGGGAAAAATGGGTATGGGGTCCTCCTCCTTCCCAACCTGAATCATCTTTCCCTCACCGACACTACTTGTAATGCCCACAACCTATCCCTCATAGGTTACCAACTCAATACCAGTCTTCACATTAACAAAGCTCACTTTTCAATAAAGTCTTAATGTTTAATTAAAGTGAACAGATCATGTACACTATGCATCTTTAAAGAAGTCAGAAACTTCCGAGCTTCACCTTATTTCCTATTTTCTCCGACTTTTCATTTCCCTGGATTTCCGATTTTTTCGATTTTTATTAAAATTTCCGAATGACAGTGTGGGCCCCCTATCTGTGTGGGCCCTCGGGCAGTGCCCGGTTGCCCGACTGCTCAGTCCGCCCCTGAATGTAGGCAATGTGAGTTGTTCAAGAAGAACATCACAAATTATTGTTCAATATACTTTATCAAATAAGGAAAATTAATCTTATTACTCTGGTTCTCATCACCTGAATAAGCTAATGAAAATGTGAATTCAAACAATGATATTTATTATTCAACCTTTGTAATACGTAGGCCCTATTCTTGTAGTTTTAGAAGTAAGATACACTTTTAAGTTCCCAGTTATAACGGTTGTGTATAAAGTTTACACAGTTCAGTATACGCACCATCCACAAATTTTCCCAATCGTTGTGCAGTCGCCTCAATTGAGTGCACCCTGGTATACTAATTCATGAATGGATCTTTTTGATCATGTGACACATATTTTAGTCACTACACTGTTCGATGCATGCAGAAAAACTCATCTGTTTATGGTTTAAATAAAAAAAACTTTATCTTCAAGCAAGGTCGTGGATCCATCTCCAAAGGTGAGGGGGGAGGGGGATTTTCACCATTTACGAATCGCCGTTCTGGGGGAGGGGGTGTCCCCCTCTCCTTTGAAAAAAATGGAAATTGGAAGGTGTCTACATGGCAAATGGTGCCATATTTGAGGATAATTTAGCTTTTAAAATTTAGTGTCAATTCCTAATCTATGTTATATTATTGAAAAAATGGGGGGGGGGACTCATTGGAGATGTCCCCCTTCAAAAAAGTGAGGGGGACGCGTCTCCCGTCCCCCTCTCCCCCATGATCCACGCCCATGTCTTCAAGATTTTTCACTACAAAAAGTATACGAATGTTGAGGGAAAGGATAAGAAATTTGTAGTATTTAGTTGAAGTTTCAAAATAATGTTGGGGCGACTGTTTGTTCCCTTTAATTATTGCATTACGTACTAATGAAAAAAAAAGCATTACGTACTAATGAAAAAAAAAAAACGATCAGTAACCTTCCCAGTGTTATACCCAGTTTGTGGTAATCAGAAGTGTTCATATTTCATATTTGAACAGATTCTTCATTTTCATATTAGGTAAATGACATTTTACAAGGATCCTCTTTCTTTATGCATAAAGTATTTTCTACTGTCCAAATTCAGCATTTTTAATACCAAACGTCACAAGGTATAGGGCATATAGGCCTCATGTTGAACTAATATTTATACAATAGGATAGACGGAAAGACTAAACAATGCATTCTTTTGTATGCTGGCCTCTGAGTCCGTAATCACTGACGCTGTGGTTTGTACTTTTGGGTTTTTATTTTGTGTACTGAAATGTTTAAATGAAACTTCTTGATTTGTCGATACCGAAAATTGATATGAAAGCAGAACCAGAAGTACTAACATATAAGCAACAAACACTTGAGAAGTTTCAGTATAATATCCGTCGTACAAAAGAACCACAAAACGACATAAATACTATAAACAATAAAATAAAGGTGTGCGTTTTAAGACGAACTTTCCAACTGAGCTAAATGACATAACGTGGACGAAAGTGGGCTGATGTGCTACGCATATGGCTATGCGTTAAATTGATAATTCGAAGTCTTAATTTTGTAAAATCTAGGCTAATTTTCAGAGAAAGAAAATTGATGGTCAAGCTTACCATCTTTCAAACTTTTGAAAAGTGAAGTGATAAAACTGAGTTAATTAATGAAACTAAATGAAACAACATTTAAAAAACAGAAAACGTTAGGGCAGACATGCTGCAAATTAGTTCACACACTCGGAAGTCTCCTGTCCCTATATGCCCCAATATGTCCTACAATATGTCGAAAGCACCTGAAATTGCGATAATGTGAAAAAAGAGATGTTTCTTCAACTATTTATAAATATTATCGTGCAAATATGACCTGTAAGGTAATAAGCAAGCTGGCCATCATAAGCATACGAAACTTTTTCCGACTGAGGGTGCTGCAGCACTTTTGCAAGAAAATTTAATGCCCATTTGCCAGAATCTAACAAATATTTTGCCTGAAAACAGCAAGTTTTCTGTCTGAATGAGGGGCTACAGCCCCTCCCCTCCCGTCTTGTTGGCCGAAGTTGGCCACTTCCTGAGAGAAAAAGTCAGCTGCGATGATGGCACATTTCAGCATTTTAAGCTCTTTTAGTAAGGAGCTGTGGATAAGTCCAAGGTCAGATTCAGTGGTTGTCGCGGAAGGGGAACAAACATCAGGCAATACGTGCACGTATGTACACAGTAAGTAAATTTCACATGACAGATAGTGCTGTACACTTCAATGCAACGAATAGCCTACTGCAATGATTTTTTTATATAAACGACTAGATTAAAATCATCATGTTACAGTATTTGAAAGTAAAAGGCCCACCATTGAGAATACATCATTAACAGCTTAGAACGGTATTTATGTTTAGCCAGGGTATGAGAACGCCAACCCCACCCGGCAGGGCCCTTGGGTATACCCAAAGCCTCGTACTTATAAGTAACACATTATGGTCAAGAAATTTCACATTCAGTGTCACAGATGTGTGCTAGACATTTCCGTCTGAGATGGAACAAACGGCTGTATATTGTTTTCGTCCAATGATAGACCTATATTGTGATATTCGACTTCTTCTGGGCTCTGATTGCCTGGAGATTGCAGGCCTATCGTGTAGTCATCATTTCTGAATGCGGGCGGTAGGTCGTAGACAGGGGATCCTAGCTTGACTTCGATAGGTGATGTATCGTAAACCCAAGAAGGCTGTGATTTTTCGTCGGTTGTGTATACATTTGAAACTTTTTCCGGGTCTTTCTGTGCAACTTTCGGTACTTTCGATTTTTTACTCCTACAGCTACACACACATATGCAAATTAGTATGGCTATTAAAGCGAACACAACTAAAGCTATGCCTACACCTATTATTATGTAAATGAGAAGACCCCCAAGAGGCGACTCTTGCTGAAGATCTTCTGTTACCTTTACTTTGGGTCTACGTGATGTTAATATTGTAGTTTCTTGTTCCCCCTCTATAGATTCACTTAAAAGTGGAGTCACGTATGATGATGTTGACACCGGCGTAGTCATTGGAGAGACGATAACCGGTCCTATTTCACACGGTGTCAAGCGGATTAACATCGTTGTTTTGTGATTTACTCTACACTTGTATAATACTCCATCGTCTTTATTTGTAACTGAAGGTACGGTTATCGTTTGCTTCTTTTTCCCAGGCAAAACCGTTTCAGTAGAAGTTACAGGTGTTTCTGTTCCGTTTCTCGAAAGTTGTATCCACTCACTTTCAAAAACATCATTTGAGTCAAAATAAAAACAATCAGCAGAAAAGCTCTGCCCAGTATAGATACCGCCCTCTGTTGGTAAAGAACTCCAACAGCGTGGGCCCATTACAAGGGTTAGGACCTCAAAGTTAAAATTAGTTGATTTAGTTAACCCCAAATCGTTGTCAGATACTAAACATGTATATAGTCCTCTTGTGTATTCGGACGCCATTTTGATTGTGAGAATCACAGCGAAATTGCCATCAACTTGTATTGTATAGTTACTTGATAGCGAATTCGATCCTTGAGCGATGGCTGTTCCTTCATGTGTTATTTCTACCGATGGAACGTTGCTGAATCCACTGTACTCACAAATAAGTTCTATGTTTGTTTCCCCATTAAAGACAAATCGGTTATTTGATTGGTCTCTGACTGACAGCTTCACAGTTTGAGTTAAGCTAGGAGGAAGGCACGCTAAGAAGAATAAAGACCCGAGAATCCAGGCAGTGCTTGCAGTATTTACACGTGACGACATTATTTCAATCCAAAAATAATTTCAGGTATTTGAAAGCAAAAAGAAGTCTCCAAATTAAAACTTTTTAAGGGCAAGAAATCTTGCACAGTCGAAGGAGTGCAAAATACCGTGAAAATTTGGTTAAACTTTCCTGAACTTTTTCCTTAGAATCCGCCGCAAGTATAGGTTAAAGGATGTGTATGATACTACCGTATCAGTTTTAAACAAGCATCCTTTTTGTATCCATGCAGTAACGAGGCTCATATGCAGACACACAACAGGTTCCAAAGACAATTGTCCATCTGAGTGAAGCGTAGCAATCGTCTAATTATCTAAAACTGCGATACACTGTCCTTCGGGATAGCAGGTTGTGTAAAAATGAGCAAAACTTCTACCACGGTAACTTGCAATTAGCAGTACAAAAGCACTGTGTAAAACACGTGAACGGTGGTTGACACGAAATGTAAAAACTAAAGTTTTCCTTCGTGATGCTCTCTACCCGTTCTGAATAGAACTCATATTAACAATGTCCAAGGCGAGCCCTGTTGTTTGTTGACAAGTGTATGATTCACTATTACTAAATATCACTCTCGCGGATAGTACGGTACTCGAAAGCAATGGAGCGGTATCAGTCGATATTAAACTTCATAGGCGAAAAAGCTTTTCACTAAAATCATTGGAGTGTGACGTGGTAAAGTTTAACGTCCATGTCACTGAATTCAGAACTTTGTTGGGTTACAAACACAATATTTAGCAAAGGACGACTAATTTTGTCGGAAGTTGTGGTGTGTTCACGACGACCTCGAAAAAAGTGTAGGTCGCCAAACAATAACGGCGGATGTGTGATGCATGCAGGTTGATGGTATCAGGGTAACATTTCAGTACTTGTTTACGTAAATGGGGAAGAAGCGGAGATTTGTGTGAAAAAAAGTGAACGAAGGAGGATAATTGCCCTTGAGGCAAAAGTTACTATGTTAAAAAGTGGAAGTCAATGGGAGAATTTCCAAAAGCGCCCCATTCTCCCTATGATGAGGGGGGGGGGGGGAGGATCCGGTTAAGTCCCGTTGAATCAATATATTCTATCATTAGACAAAAACATTTGTAAAACTTCAAATGCAGAGGCGTGGATTCTTCTATGCAATTTAAAGGCAAATATCCTAAATCCAGATGGTTCAAAAATTAATCTCCCAACGTGATCTGCTTTAGTTCCTTACCTCAATATCAATACGGGTGTCCTAGCATACAAGCAGAGCACTTGCATTGTCCAAAGCCAATGTTCTACTGCTAATATAGCTTAGGTAAAAGCTTTGTGGCTGAACTTAGCCCTATTGAGCTGCTGCTCTAGCTAAACGAATAAAAGTATGTCTGTTCCGCGGCCTACTGCTTAAAAACGCTTTCCAAACATGCAGTGCACTTCCCCAACAGCACACCATATTGGGTCCTAATTGGGCCAAATTGAGCTACCGATTGGGGCCCAATCCGTTTTGTCACACGGATTTCATCTGGCCCCCAATTGGGCTAACTTAGCCCAATTAATCCCAACTGGGTCCCAACTTGGCCCAAATTAGTTAACAGCATCTCTCTCATGAGCCCAATTGGGCCCCAGTTGGGACTCGAGGTAAACACCAACCTCAGCCAAGCCCAATTAAGCCCAACCTTCCCAAGTAAAACCCAGTTGGGACCCAACAGGGCTTGCTTGCTGGGTTTATACCCTGTTGTTATTTGAGAATCTGAAAGTGACTGTTGCCCTTCTGTGTATTGGGCAACTCTGTATATGCAACCATCATCTCGGTGCTCTACACATAGCCTACCATTGACCAATCAGAATTCACCTTGCTTACATTTGGCGAAGTTTCACTTTGTCCTTCTTGCATGTCAATCAAGGTAAGGTAACCAATCACAAATTTGAAAGGCGTTATTTTATATGAATTTTCTCAAGGGTGGTATGAGTCTGCTTATGAGCTGCTGCGGGAAATCCAAACAAGCCCTCAGTTGTAATGTGATGCCTGTACGGTACATAACTAAAGCAACAAATTTAATAACTTTAACAATCTTGATCTCAAAGTTTGTTCGGTTTATCAGGTGAAGCCTTCGTTTGTTGCAACAGGGAACTGCCGTTCTTTGCTTGCGCTCACCAGGGGCCCTACTAAGGCTGGCTTCTGTTTCCCGCCCCTTCGACGGAGCCCTTCTTAATCATTTCCTATTAAAGAAGATAACAATGCTCACCCAGACCTTGCGTTGTTGGTGTGAATGGGCACACACTGCATCGTCCCATTTTGAAGTAATCCCACATCACCCTCGCTTTCCACCCTCAATTGGGCCTCATGGTTCTTATAAGTATAGTTTTACAAAGGAGGAGAATATCCATTACAGTTCAAGTTTTGGGGCCACAAGATGTACACCAGACAAAATATTAAAGCCACAAAACTTCCCTAGACATTTTTATGTAAAGTAGGCCTACTATATTTCTTCATGACATTTGCATAGGCGCTGGGGAAAAGGGGGGCTGGCATCAATTGTAATCGGTCCCACGGTAACCACTCTTGAGAGTGCAAGAGCCAGCATCGATTTTATAAGTATTGGTACCGTAGTTTATATTGTCCGCAAACGATGCTTTTCAATGTATTCACATTTTTCCCTGTAAATTACATAGAGCATTAATTTAATTGAAAAGTTAGAATATTATACGCGAGCTTCGCACACTATTTTTCCCTCCCTCCTTTCCTTCAGTGCTGAAAAGGAAGGTAGGCTAAGTGTTACTTTAATCTGTCCGATGCAAAATATGACCAGAGAGAAGAGGTCCCTGTTTTATAGAGAAATCCTTCTGCCGATATATGTTTATGCTTAGAATTTTTGTCATTTGATTTCCTTTTGAAATTTGTTAGAAGAAGGAAAAAATTAAATGTGAAATTTGATTACAGTCAGTTGAAAAACTGATCAGAGAAAACAAAGAGAAACATTGCAATTTTTCATATTGTGATTTCATGATGACATCATAGACTTGTGTCAAGTCATTTAGTGTGATGCATGTATAAATGGAGGCATCATAAATGCCGAAAACACTAGTTTGATTGATGTATAGAGGACAGTTTATTTTTTAAGTCTTCAGTATAGAAGGAAACTTTTATGTTGCGTTTATTGATGTTTTAGTGTAAGGGCCTGAACCATAACAACGATGTTAACATAATTTCAATTTATCACCAAAAATCATGTCAGGACTTGGCTCAAAGCGTGACATAAAAATTAGAAAACCATAGCACCCTCAAAACCCATCTGGAAAAGTTATTTTGGGGGAATGACACTTGAACACTTAAACTGGCAGTTATCTCTTCTCTTCAAACATCCAAAGAGTCACCGTCACAAAGTATTTACAGTGCCAATAATAAGACAAAATCTACTAAGGTTTCCTGGTAAAAAAGGGCATTTGTAAATTCAACTGCCACGTGCGACTGCTCGCAAATGATTGTTACGTGCTATTGAGTTTCAGTATTTATCGATACTTGCCTATCGCCTCTCCCCGCCCACCAGTTTCCGGATATGTCGCTGGGGATCCATCTGTCCTTTCACTTGCATAATGCATTTTATCTCTCCGTAATGGTTATTTTTTGCTTCTGCATCGTTCAAAGCTATGTAAAGGAGGGTAGCCACGGTGTAGGGGGGGGGGGGGAGGGGAGGGGAGGGGGGAAGAGGAGGGAAGGGGGAGGGGTGTCTAAGGCTCCATGACCAATGGGCAATGTTAATGCCCTAAACCATCTTATCTGTTTCTTGGGAAAGTGTTCCGATATGACTCCCTTTTAATGAATGGATAAATCTTAAATTGTAAAATGAAGTAGCACATTGCCAAAAACTTCTTTAAAATTGTGATTTTTAGGCGCACTTTGCTCGCTCATGGCAAACAGTTGCCTCATTATTACGCCCCACCAAATCCTTGTTAAGCACCTCCCTACGTGTTTTTATGTAGAAAGTAGGCTTTGAAACGCTACAATCATTCGACCTGCTTATTTTTTTCAAATTCCCACGTCATCCCCAATAGAAAAAAAGAATAAACCGTGTATAAGCCCAATATTGAGTCACTGAGTTTACTTAAGGAAGTCAACCATGTCCCAGGTCATAACTAAACGGTGATAATTTCAGTTGTAAAAGTAGACGATTTTGTCGAAAATTCGAAATTTTAAGCAATAACTACGTAATGAAAGAATCAGTCTCTTTTACTAAAACATCAAACGTCGGGCCTTATAGCCTACCAACTTGCAAACGAGGAACTTCTAGGTGAAGTTGCTATTAGCAAGTTAATTCCAAAGTGTCAACTATCTATTAATCAAATTAATTATTACAGGTGAGAAAATCTGAAAAAAAAACCTGCCAATACGTATAAAACAACTGACTTGAAATTTCGTTGTCCAAAGCGTGGCAAATGTTACAAAAGGGGGACTTCCTTGTGCAGCCGAGTCTGGTTTATGTTATCCAGAACTTCCTGTTAAAGTTACAGTCGGTGCCAATTCATTCTTTTTTTTCCCTCAATTTGTGGTATTGGTTCTCTTTTTCGGTTGTGGTCATGAAATATAATTTACTTGATTCCCTTTTACAATATGCGGTAACGAAGAAATTCAGTATTCCCTTTTTTATGCCATGTATCACAGGCGCGTGTCCAGGATTTTCAGCAGGGTGGGGTTCTGAGATATGATTTTTCAAATGAGGCGGGTATTTTGGGTCGAAAACTCTAAAACACTCGAAAAAAATTTTAAGGTCGGCGCGAGCAGGGGGGGGGGGTCGGGACCCCTTTGGACACGCGCCTGTATCAAGATCGACTTTGAGAAAATTTTACTAGTACTGCAGAGAAGGGCAATAGTACTCGGAATTCTCGCTATTAAGTGGCGGTCATGGAGGAAGAGTCTAAGAGCGAACAAACATTTTCTTTCTGATTTATTTTCTATTGTTCTGACTTATCTGCTGTTTTGTTAATGACTTTGTGTAATTCTAGTGTCCATTCTGGCATAATTATGTAGCACTTGGCTAAAGTTGCTCTTGTTGTCTTTATTTTTCCATACAAGAATGTTTAGAGTACGTGATAACATGATTTACACTCATACTGCTTTCTAAGTCCAGACTCAATGGCTGGAGCAATAGCACGGACATACCCTCCTAAGTCCCACAGACAAGAGCGAGGTGGTATTGGAGCAACCACAACAAATGACACACCTCTAGCTGAGAGACAGGGCGAAGATGGCCCGTCTGAGCCTTCCTGAACCCCGCGGAGGGGACCATGTTTTCTCAGCCTCTCTGCAAGGATTGAAAAATCCCCCCCCCCCCCCAAAAAAAAAAAAAAAAAAATCTGGTAAGCAATGTTGCTTATACCAACAAGTGTCAATTTTCCAATTTTGGCACGTCTGACAAAGTTTTTGGTAAGGCACTTTGCTGCCCAAAGAACACACACAATACACATGAACTATTCTGTTCCCGGAAACCAAACTATTCTAACATTGACAGTCTTTTCATGAGTGTGTTGCATAGTTAGGCAAAAGAAAAAAATACGAGGAAGACTGGCTAAAATCTGTTTCGGGTCGTTTCGGTTAGTGAAAGAACTAATTTACCAGAAAAACCAAAACCGAAACCGTTAAATTCCAACAAAACACATCAAAACACACAACTGTTTAAATGAAGAAGTCATCGGCACCAATGTATTGTATTCATGATTGAAAACAGCAATTTTCTATGCCTACAAGCCTACGGCTATAGGCCCATGCACGAGGTACAAGTACCGTTTATACTGCATAGCCTAACGAGAGTTGTATGGGCCTAAACTAAGCCTATGTCATTACCGGAAACTCTATAGACCTTATGCACTGACGTCACGCGACGTCATTTTGGAGGCAAAACAATTTTTGGAGGCAAAACAATGAAATTTTATGATGTTTGTGGAAAATAAATGAAATGAAATGAAGTACATACATAACACATGGCACAGTAGACCTCGCACCCGCACATAGTACTGAGATTTACGCATTTATCCGATTGGTTAACAAATCAGCTGTCTGCATTTGTTGGCGTTACTTGTAACGATACGCGCTTCCCTCCAAACGAGGGAGCCCTTTCTGCTCTGTGACATCATATGCATCAGGTCTATTAGGACATCAAACATACCAAGATAAGACAGTGCGAATGAAGGTTAAGTTCATCACAACAATGTTAATCGTACCAGTTTTCTGTATAAAATACTAGCATTAATTACTGTAGGAACTATGAGTGTTCATTGGAAGTAACGAAAAAATCGAGATTCTTCGAACTGGCAAACATTAAAATTTGTCGTGGGCCGAAATTTGAGATCGACTTCAGCTCACAAGACAAGTGCTGCATGCATGTCTAGTCCGCAGCCGGCGTAGGTGTGACGCTATAAATGACGTAACTGTTTCGTAAAAAACAAGCTCTTGTGATGGTACTTGTATACTGTGTTACTAGCACAGAAGAATACATGCCATGACCAACTTAATAAACATAATTTTGTAAAGTGCAAAAGAGTACCCTATGTTCTGGTCTGTGATTGGTCCAAGCTGCAGGCTCCAAATTTCACACCTCGAGTTGGACTTGCTTCGAGTGTCAAAATTGTTCCTAAGGCCAAATTTGGAAAGTTAATGGAACTTTTATAGCATTCCAGTTTTCAAGAATAATTTGGTGACTCTTGTGCAAAAAAGAATCTGTAGGTCTACAAAACAAAGAGAAATGGATCAAGAAACTTGACCTAAGATCGAACAAATTCTCTTTGTTGTGCAAATTTGCAAGCGCACTGAAGACTTCGTTAGCACTTTGAGACATAAAGCAATTAATTTCCCTCTCCGATAGTTTTTTAGTTTGCAACAGTGGTAAAACTGTAACTCGGATGTACTACTGCATTACATCCTACTTTTTCCAAAGTCCCCTCGACTGTCTGCCCAAGAGCCGAGGGGCCAGCAAACGTTACTCCCGAAGGAGTTCTGCTCCATATATTACCATACTTTGTACACGAAGTGTGCCTTCAATAGACACATTTTAGTGAATTGGTTGTAATGCGTTCGCCGTTAGATGATGACGCAATAAATTTTAAATTGTTATGCACAAGGGGTTGAACATTTAGTGATACCCAATATGTGAGTGACATTGCTGTTTCAACTATGGGATATTTCTATTTATGTACAAGTTAGGCTGTACGTCTATCTTCTATCCCCACTGATGAGGTCACTAATAGCCTAGAGTCTTAACGTAAAACTGTTTTATTTTCTATTTAGCCTAATATTTATGTATGCAATTTACCTCTAACAGCAGTAAACTAGGCTTATGGGTAATTGACAGTGCTCTCAAAATGATAATACAATTAACAGAAGCTGCCGAAAACGTATTGGCCACTCTCAGTCTGCATCCTTCCTCCACATGATGCTGAAGCCATGCATGTGTTCTGACAGAGGCATTGCAAGAGAGTGGAAAATTTTAAGTGAAAGGGGAATTACCTGTTCATTGAGTTTCCATTATTTGTATGTGCTTTGTAAATATTAATGACTTCAGATGAATATTTATAGCAAACAACTGTTGCACTCCAAAATAACTGAACGGAATTACAGTGTAGTTTGTAAGCTTTGAGGGATACTTCCGATTAAAGTAAAGTAAGGTATATATTTCAATAAGTCCTTTAAAATAACAGAAAGTTGATGAGAACCTGTCGTTTTTTGCAACTTCATAGCAACCAATATTTTAAAGGACCACCCATTTTTGAGAAAGCCTTATTTTCAATATGAGGGCTTATCCGATGTTGCGAGTCTTTAAGACAAAATATTTAAAGGTGCGTACTAACTAAATCCTCCGGTCCAAGGAGGATAAATGACCCCCTATTACTCTCCTTATCCAAAGTTAAACCTGCATTTACGTACTCTAAACTCCTGTTGGTGGCGCTCGAAATGGGGGCTCTCTCGATAGCCTTCTTATCTTCTGTTACGCCAGAGGGAGGCGTATCATAGTATGACCCATCTTTGTCAACGGGTAATGTGTTATAAAAATTAGCAGGATTTACAAGTTCTGTTGTTGATGGTTTGCTCAAGTCATTTTCTTCATCTGTCCAGGCTTTTGGTGATTCGCCGCCTTTTGAGTGTTTGTGGCAGTACAAACAGATAACGATAGGAATCAGTATAAAAATCAGAAACGCAACAGCAATGGCTACAATTATATATAAACCATGACCATCAAACAGAGACGGGTCACTCAAAACGACTGGACTTGTATCAGAGAACTGCTTGGTTGTACCCAGAGTGCCTATGTCTGGAAGAATCCTAGTTGTACTTAGAAATGGACTCGTGAATAACGATGTTACGGAAGCACGTACGGTAGACTCTTCATAGACATAGACAGGTCCAATTTCACAAGGCGTGAATTGTATAAACATAGTTGGGCTTTTATGAGATACACTGCACTTATATAACACCCCATCGTCCTCATCCTCAACAGCGGTCATTTTTAGCGTTCGTTTCTTCTTTCCAGGCAAGATCATTTCAGTAGATGCTACACTTGTTTCTGTTCCGTTCGGTGAAACTTTTGTCCATTTACTATCAAAAGCATCATTTTTATCTGAATAAAAGCAATCTGCGTAAAATTCCTGGCCAGTAGCAACGCCGTTTTGTAGTGCCACAGAACTCCAACAACGTGGGCCCATTAAAAGAGTAAGAACCTCTAAACTGAAACTCGACGACTTACGGAGTCCCGAAACCCGGTCAGATACGAGACATTTGTAAGTCCCAGCTGTGTTTTCAGACGCCATTTTGATTGTGAGAATCGTGTAGTCACCAATAACTTTAATGGTATAATCGTCATGAAATAAGCTGCCTGAACCAATGGCGATGACTGTTACATTGTTGCTTATTTGCAGGAGTGAACCGTTAGAGAATCCACTATATTGACAGATAAGCTCGATGTTTGTTTCACCGGTAAATACGAAGCGATTATTTGATTGATCGCGAATGGAAAAATTCACCGTTTGAGACCAAACCGAAGAAATTGTTATGCAAAGGTAACTTATCCAAAAACATTGGACTGTCATTTTACCTTTCACAAACGACGCCATTAAGATGTCCTGAAATGTTCAACACAATCAATTACAACATTTGTCACACTGTTCCCAAATCATTTTTTTTTTCAGTTCTGCTGTTATAATTCGTCAACTTCTTACTCATCTCAGTGCTTCTTCCCACTTGAAAGGGTTTATCCTTTCTGAAACTGATCTGATGAGAATCTGGTATTCATACGCCTTTTTAAAGACCTATTAAGGATCCTGGATCTGAGATCGTCTCACAACTTATTCAGCAAAGAGATAAATCATGTTATACTTTATTTCACAATGCCATCTCGCAGTCTGAAATTTTTGCAGACCCTCGTCCCGACAGCGGAGTCGATAGCATCGCTGGCCCGCAGTTAACACGTACAGTCAGTCCGCACGGAATAAGGAAATGGAATTGGACTTAGTTGTACAGGCCGGTATCGCAGAAGCAAATATTAGCAATAACTTTTTTAAGATTTGAAAGTTCCTTGTGTACCTATTTTTACAAAGACCAACACGTCTGAGATAAATCGCTGCACCTTTTGTGGCTTCGTCCACGTCCAGTTAAAAACATAGCATCCAAACAGGTCGTAATTAACATGTTCACCTTACGGACGCTGACTGACAACATTAAACCACAAATATATGAAAGAAATCCTATGGAAGAAGAAAAGCCTTAAAGAAGTTCAAGCTAAACAAGGAAGTATTCAAAGGACTAATACACCTGCAATTTATCGTACCGTGTGTGACGAAGTTAACGTACATATATACAGACGATAACGGTTTACTAACCAGGGCTGCAAATATCTATTGCAAGTATTACCCATGCGTGACCCTGCAGCAAACCTGGTAAAACGAAGGCACTTCCACGATTGGATTGTTGACTTTAGATAGTGTGTGGTGAAGCAAATAGGTGCCAATTTCAGTAACACCTTCGACTTTGGAGGTCGTTGGGAATTTCACCGAACAGGTTATTCTGGGGTAAATAACTAATAATTATGGGATGGAAACTGCGGTAAAGAACTTTTGAAGGGCCGTTTAAGGCATACTTTGGGGAAACCTAATTATCTGAAAGTACGAAAATTACTCTTTAGGATCCATAGATAGGAACACACAACTTCTGAGTGTCAACAGCTGAGCCCCACCTAAACCAAGTAAAGATTTTGTTTCCTTGGACTGGCGTTATATTATATAATATGGAATGTTTGAAGAGTTTTCAGGTCGCCCGTATTGAGGTCCTTATCTAGGGTCTAGTTTGCCCAAATTTTCGGCTTAGCTGGCGGGCAGTAATGGCGAAACAAAGGACCCCCGCCTCTCTCCCGGTTGATACAGTGATTTATTCTTGTCCGTCGGATGGGGTGTTCTGTGAGAACGATTCGGAGGATCGATTATTATACACGACTGCGTCTTAATCTTTTGACCACTACAGTAGTTGGAAAAGAGGCTGTGATCAGTCTATTTTACGTACATGGTTCCTAGTAAACATATGATTACTGTACCTTATACATTTGACCTCTTTAAGAAGCAGAAGATTGTTGAATGCCTATAGAGCAAACTGGAATAGCAGATGTTTTTGCTTTAGATTGTACGGATTGCCATACTAAACATTATATACCCAAATTTGGACAAAATGTGAGACCAGGAAACAGGCTAATTGGCATAATTCGAAATGGTCGTCATTGACAAGTGTAGGACCACTTTTCTCGAAAACTATTAGTTTGATACCTAAACTCTTAATAGGAGTTAATATATTGAGATGGAGGGTTAGAGTCAGATGAGGTTTTACGGCTCAGTTTAATTGGTTTAACTCGGGCCGGCCACGACCGTTTTCCAGTTGTGGCTCACTGGCTCGTTTTCCCTACTCCATTGCTTATGCTGAGCACCAAGCACAAAGGCAGTAGGTTCCATTTTTAAAGTCTTCGGTATAACCCGGCTAGGAGTCGAACCCCAGACCTTCCGGCGGCAAGTCGGATGCTCTAACCACTTGACCATGCCGTACTGAGATGGAACAGAAGAATCAGAAAACTTGGGTAAACTTGCGCTAGATGACATATCTATGGCATTTTAAGGCCGATACAACTTTATTTCAAGGAATGAAGATTCACAATGGTGACACAAGTACGTTTTGACGTCATGTTAAGTGATCAGACAGAACTATATACTATAAAGGATCATTCCACAACAGTATTTTGAAGCCTCATTGGAGGTCACGTGATGTAGGTCAATTTACTCGAGTCAATTTAGACTACTACAGACAAATTCTTAAACAGAGAATTGTTACAGCAACCTCCCTCTTCATCTATGACTACCGTAATTAATGTCACTAGCCCAGTATGTTTGTTGTGATCAACAGAGAGGGATTTTACTGGAAATTATGATTGTGTTACGTGCAGGTTATTTTTGAGAACTTTTCTTGATTTGAGGAGTGGTCCTGCCTATTCGCACGGCAGTGCGTGTGACCGCATTGTGAATGATGCGTCGGTACGCGGTGAGTGCTTAACATTCGGGACAACACCGTCATTGCACTGAACAGTACACAGAGTAAGCGCTTTTTTATATCTGCTCGTGTCCATATACATATGCACAGATGATCTGTACTAGACTGCAGCTCATCGAACGGGGTCTTTTTTTCACAAAAATAACGAGGCGAAGCTAGCACACGCGCGTTAGGGAAGATAACACACGCGTGGGATATGCAAGTGTGTATTTCGGCCAGTGATATGTGCCTCGAAGCCCTCAACACGTTCCTCCTTTGGTGTTTTACATGTTTCACAATGTATCCGTCCATGCATTAAGCACCGGCATGTTACAACCGATAATGTAAAAAAAATACCGATAATGTAAAACAACCGATAATGTAAAAAAACATTACCGATATTGTAAACCACTCTTTGAACCGATAATGAAAAAAATTACAGATAATGTAAAAACGCTCGTCTACCGATAATGTAAAAAAAATTACCGATAATGTAAAAACTGTTCTAAAGACGTTTTCATATGGAATTGAAAACGATGCATTTTATCAGAAAGTCATATGTTAATTCAGAAAGGTCTTTAGTCATACACCAGGGGAAGGGGCTCTCACCCCTACTTTACAGCCCCCTCTTGCAGGTATATTTCCCTTAAAAGGTACATTCAAAGACAGCAGAAGAATTAAAGGTCACTTTCTTCTCAATTGTTTAGGTCAAACACATAATGCTGTCACATTTCTCCTTCATACAAAGATATTACAAGCATAGATTCCAAACTTAAAATGGCGCGTTGACTCCTCATGGAGGCCAAAACATCGGGGCGGAAGTGCTGATCACTGCTCAGTCCTTTTGAAATCAAATAGGCAAATGAATGTCTTACAGAAGTATTAATACTTGTTATTTCGGAATGTTGTTAACCGGAGAAGTACTACGCCTCAATAAATTCCACTTAAAGGGGAATTTTCATGATCCCAGACAGTTCCAATTCTCCCAACTATGCATCTTCTAGCTCCTCCCATAACTGTATGAGGCTCTTCCTTGTGCAAGAATAAACCTGTTTTATTGCTTAAGGCCATGTCCTGGTGAGCATTCAAGGCTATAAAATGTAATAAAAGTACTCTCTCTGCCTTGTGTGGAATGTGAGCTACTCTGCATCTTTCAAATTTTCAAACTTTGATGTCAATCAAAGAGCAGTCACCAACTGAGAATTTTGATACACATACACTAAAAATATACTTTGGGGTGATGACTGTCTGTCTTTAAACAAGAATAACTTATTTCTTCAACGCAGCATCTACGTATTTACACTTGAACATGAACGCACAATGACTGGTTTTGCAAGTTCATGGAATTCATTGGTCAGTTTCTATGGTATCTTCAAGTGACGCACTTTTATATGCGCGTTCAATTACTTACGCTCTCATTACGGGAAAGCAACTAACGCGTTTGTTTCCAGAGCGCGCAGAACTGTGCGTCAACCTTCCGGATAATACACAGAGAAATGTATTCTGCGCGTATAGAACGCGTTGTAAAAGTGCACGCACGCTAACCTCTTTTAGCAATGAAATTTTCTGTGACGCGTTCTTGTTTTTGTACGCAGATCGCGGAATAGAACGGTGCGCGTGTCAAATCAACACTTCCGCCCCGATATATGGGTCTCCATGTGGAGTCACTGAGAGTTAGTTAGTTAGATAATATTTAACGACACACCAACACGAATGTGTTATATAGTGTCACCTAGATAAATTCATTTCAAGTCCTCCCCTTTAGTCGCCTCTTACGACAGGCGGGGAATACCGTGGGCATATTCTACAACCCCCAGCCTACAGGGGGCGAGCGTAACAGTGTAGGTATACAAGTGCAATCGAAATCATATTCCTTAATTTTAATTGGTAACCAGCTAGTATGAAAACTGGGTGTTTTAAAATGCCTAATATCTGCTCTTGGGGACACTGACCCTAAAAGTGGGCCTTTTGACGGCCCGCACATCCCACTACGACCGAGAGACGGGGTGACTGACTTCGGATCTGTGATCAGCATGGTCGATAACCTCTAGAACGCAATTCTTATGAAGCGTGAGTAGCTTCGATTTCATCCCCTTCTTCCCCTGGGGTGGGGAACGGGTGAGAGGGAATAACCTTCCTTCAGCTTCAGAATAACGATAATAACACTCCTGGTTTTCGGAAGTGCTCATTTCAAAAATATAATTTTCAGTCCTTTAGTTTTTGAAATATCTGGTTTTTATTACAGGGAGCCCTCTATTGGGCCATAGACCTATGCAAATAAGCTGTGCCACCAATATGACCCACCTTTATCTAACAAAATATGTTGCAGTCTTTTCATGATATTTTTATCGTAGATATGTTCTTTTTAGTGAGCTTGCGGAACAACAGAGGAGTGAGGGCGCTTTAAGTATATGAAGGAGAAGTTAGTAAGATGAGGTTTAACGTCCCAGTTTCCAACCAATTGGTTCAAGTAGAGACGACCACGGCCTTTTTTCCAGTTGTGGCTCACTGGCTTGTTTTCCAAAGGCAGTAGGTTCCATTTTTAAAGTCTTTGGTATGACCCGGCCTGGATTTGAACCCCAGACCTTCAGGCTGCAAGTCGGAGGAGAAGTATGACAGCATTATGTATTTGGCCTAGACAATTGAGAAGAAAGTGACCTTCAATTCTTCTGCTGTCTTTAAACGTACCTTTTAAGGGAAATATACCTAAAAGAGGGGGCTGTAAAGTAGGGGTTAGATCCCCTTCCCCTGGGGTATGACTTAACGACCTTTCTGAATTAACATATGACTTTTTTCAGCGTTTCCAATTCCAAATGAAAAAGTCTTTAGATCAGTTTTTACATTATCGGTAATTTTTTTTACATTATCGGTAGACGAGCGTTTTTACATTATCGGTAATTTTTTTTTTACATTATCGGTTCAAAGAGTATTTTACATTATCGGTAATTTTTTTTTACATTATTGGTCGTTTTTACATTTTCGGTTGATTTTTACATTATCGGTTGTTACACGGCACACCCTGTCTGATACACATGCAAGCTCTATCATGTAGTTTGTAGGCGATTGGAGTTTCAGATTCGTATCCTTTTGGTTTGCTTCACTCGTACGGAAAAACACAAAAAGGTAATAATAAGTATTTTAGTTTTTGTTTCACATTAGTGAAATTACATTTGCGCCGGATATAGTGATCTAAGCGTTTTCATTGAGTTGCTAAGGCAATTTTACTTGAGCCTTACACTCCCTGTGGGCTGGGGGTTGTAGAATATGCCCACTGTATTTCCCGCCTGTCGTAAGAGGCGACTAAAGGGAAGGACTTGAAACGTACTTAAACTTGTTGACACAATGTAACACATTCGTGTTGGTGTGTCGTTAAATCTCATCTAACTACTTCAGCCTTACATTACTTCTACTTCTGGATGCGCTTCAAGGGTATCGGTATCGGTATCAGTATCGGTATCGGTGTTTTAGTTATATAGTTCACTGCTTTGATGATTTGAAGGAAGAATAGGCTAAGCAGCAATTACTTCATTTTGAAAAGAGTGAACGTGATCTCCTTTAAGCTAGTTTACAAAACAGATTTTACCCTATCAATAGACCTACGCGCGCGTAGAAGACTACGTGCGTATCCGACCGGTAATACACACCAGCTTTCTGCATTTTAATACGGTTTTTAGTTTGCAATGATACGGGCTTATACCTCCATCGGAAGGGGGCGTATTTTCTGTTCAGTGACGTCATATGCATAAGGTATATATGTAAAGGTACACTGTGAAGTATTTGTACTGTTACGACGTTTTCGTGAACTCACATCACGTGACACGCGCTATGGATCACCTAAAGGCTCATTTTACGTGCCGTGTTTTTAGGCTGCAGCTATGTGGGAGAATACACGTAGAACATGTAGATTGTATGCATTAGACGTCACAGGACTAATAGAACAAAGATATTGTAAGTATAGATTCCAAATTTTAAATGGCGCGTTAACTCCCCAAAATGTCGGGGCGGAAGTGCTGACCACTATGTTCAGTCGTTTTGAAAACAAACAGGCAAATAAATGTCTTACAAAGTATATTAATACTTGCTGTTTCAGAACATTGTAAGCCTAAGAAGTACCATCCACTCCTCAGTAAATTCCACTTACAATAATAAGTACATAGGCTCTTCCTCTTGGCATTACACATAAGTGTACTTGAATGTGAACGCACAGTGACTGGATTGAAGTACAAAGACTTATTTATAGGCCAGTTTCTACGGTATCTTCCAAGTATGCTCTCGTATATGACCGTTTAATTTCCCTCACGCTCACAACGGAAAGCAGCTAGCGCGTTCGTTTTCCGAACCTGCAGAGGTGTGCGTCAAGTATCCCGGATAAAAAGCTCAGAGAATTGTATTTTGCGCGTATACAACTCTCACGTAAGTCACGCTATCCTAACAATGGCATTTTCTCTAATGCGTGCCTATTAGTATACGCGCATCACCGAATAGACCTTATGTATGACGTCACACTGACGTCATTTTGAAGAAACAATGAAGAAGACTAACGGCGTAGATTTCTCGAGCGCGTGCGTATACGATTGGTTGACAAATCAGCTGTCTGCATTTATTGGTGTAACTTGCAATGATACTCGCTTTTCCTCCAAACGAGGGAGCATTTTCTGCTCTTTGACGTCATATGCCTAAGGCTTTTAGACCTTATGCATATGATTTCACAAAGGAGAAAGTGCTCCCACGTTTGGAGGAAAATGGGGGAAAAGTACGTATCATTGCAATTTACACCAATAAATACAGACGGTTGATATGTCAACCAATCGCATACGCGCATAAGTCTACTACACGTGCTGCGAAATCCACGCTGTTCGCGCACGTGTGCTGCATTGTTCTCCTCCAAAATATGGCGTCAGTGTGATGTCAATGATAAGGTCTATAGAAAAGCGGGCATGTCAAATTCACACTTCCTCCCCTATATTTGCGTCTCCATGAAGAGTCAATTTCCGTAACAGTGTAGGTATAGGAGATTGGTATCTATGATTATAATATCTTTGCCATAGAAACTGATGTGCACCCTCGACCCTCGACTGAGGTAGTCCTTTAACTGAAGGTTAGCCTTTAAAGCTACCGTGATCTTTCACAGGTAATCCTTTAACATACATTGCTTGTCCTCTTGCTTGTAATCTTGCCCCCTGTGGGCTGGGGGTTGTAGAATATGCCCACGGTATTTCCCGCCTGTCGTAAGAGGCGACAAAAGGGAAGGACTTGCACCGTGTTTGGACTGTATTTAAAACCGAACTTGAACTTGAACAGTTTTTGAAACCGTATTTAAATTTTACCTTTTTATCTAGTTGACACTATATAACACATTCATGTTGGTGTGTCGTTATATCTTAACTAACTGACTGACTGACTGACTGACTGACTGACTGACTGACTGACTGACTGACTGACTGACTGACTGACTGACTGACTGACTGACTGACTGACTGACTGACTGACTGACTGACTGACTGACTGACTGACTGACTGACTGACTGACTAACTAATTAACTGCTTGTCCTCTTACTTGACTTGGGATAGGTTATTACGTGGTGGTGATGTCAAAGCATAGGATCTATATGATTTTACACGATACAACTTTGCACATATAGTAGTAGCTCACGTACACATGTTGTTCGCAAACCAGTGGCAGCACTGACTTCGCCGGATAGGCGTGTGTCCATCCGCCTCGTTTATTCCTACAACATGGCAGTTTTTTGCGTTACTAATAGAAACTTCACGTGGGTTAAATGAACCAATACAGTTGTAAATAGTCAATGATGTAGGATGCACTTAAGTTCAAATGTTTATTTGAAAAGATTAACATGTTAACGCTGTTGGGTATGCCCAGGCAGGTCTAGTAGCCGGACAGGGTACTAAAAGCGGCGAAATAGCTTCTGGGGAGGGGGCGAAAAAATTTCGGGGGGGGGGGGCGAGACATACTAAAATGCATTAAGACAATTGTGAGTTTGATTTTCTAGAGGGTTTAATTTTTTTCTCGGGGCGCCTCTCCCCTTGGCCACGGGCTTGGGTACGCTTGATGTCATATCAAACAAAAGAAGCAAAGAAAATATTAAAAATCACATTCTTAAACACAATTATATATTATCGATGTATATGACAGGTGTACTAACAGATTTGAAACCCAGCGGCCGAATGGCGAAGGCGACATCTCCGTTTTTGTAATCAGATAATTGTGGACAAAAATTATCTGAGATACCGAGCTCCCCCATCCTTCTTCAATGTTGTATTAAAGGCGAATAGTACATTAGAAGCTTTACAAATATAGTATTTCGTTTTCTCAACAATAAAGTAGGAGCGGAGTGCAAATATCGTTGCTGAAATATTTTACTGGTCCATGATCCAATAACTTTGTTCATGATTGCTTGGACATGCATGCAAAAGTATACGGCCAGTCGGAAGCGACGAAGGACCCCAACCCTCTCCATAAGTCGTGACAAATTAAACTTTCAAGGGACTTGCCCAGAGAAAATGTCACTGAGACAGGTAATGAGGAGGAAAAGAGTAGGCAAACAGAATGATTTACTGTCGAAAAAGTATTCTACAAATAAGTAGGAAAAAAGTAGGGCACACGAAAGTATGAAGCATGACGAATGAAACCTTGAGGGAATGCTTAAATTTATTGAGAATGATATCAATTTCACTTCCTTGTAAGGTTTATTTCAAAGTACGTTGATTTGGATAAGTAGGAGGAATTTGCAGCGGAAACATTTGCAACTGAAGTGAACAAGAGGAATTTGGGTGTAAGAGTTAGCAATAACCAGGAATGTAAAAGAAGAGGACCGCTCCTCGTCCACTCGTCACTTTTTTGCATGGCTGTCTCCATATCCACCATACACAGTCATTGAACTTTCGATCGAGGGTATTATTTACTGGTCGCAATGTAGTTGCGATGTTCACAGGTTTCGTCATTGCTTTGTATTTCTTATTCAATTTAACGGTTAGCGGTTTATTCAAATCAACTCACGAATGTATTGGTGGCGCGCTTCATGATACAGAGAGGTATTGGGCGAGTTTGAGTTAAATGAGGTTTTACTGCTCAGTTTCTAACCGATTAGTTTAAGTCGGGCCGACCACGGCCTTATTTCCAGTCGTGGCTCACTGGCTTGTTTTCCCTACTCCATTACTTATGTTGAGCACCAAGCACAATGGCAGTAGGTTCCATTTTTAAAATTCTTTGGTATGCCCCAGCCAGGAATCGAACCCCACCTTCCGGCTGCAAGTCGGTTGCTCTAACCACTTGACCATGCAGTCGGTATTGGGCGAATATAGATTTTGCTCTACCCTTAACGGATTATCGCAGTTTATGCATAGCATGAATGTACTTTTGAATTCCCAATGTTTTGTAATTAGAATTCCAGTACAAGGTAACGTTGCTTACGAATGCTTACACCCGTGTCCAAATTAAAAGATTCGCGTACCCTCTAAGGGGCTAGTCGAAATTTTAATATCAGAGCAACGAGTTTACCCAGCGGAGGTGCTATCATCAAGAAAATGGCTTAAACACATCTTATGACTCCTGAATTTTTGCAGTCATTTGCTAAGTCATAAGTTGTACACATCAGTCTCCCAGCGACATTATCTCCCGAGTCTTGGTCAAGACGATGCTAAATTTGTACTTCCAACACCTTTTGCTAAAGTGAGGGCGCTTGTGAACTAAACTGTACGTACTCGAGTACTTCGTTCGTGACCAGCATCAGACTGAAATCTGAACATTAATAGGGGGCGTTTTCACAGTAGTTCCCAGTCAACTTTGTTCTGCAGTGTCTTCAACTACACTTAAAATTCGTAACGACTTAATTCGTCTGTAATGCGTTGTAAAGTTTTTGACCCTGGAGTACGCCGTACAAAATTGTCCCAGGCATGCAGGGTCGTCAGATTTTATCTGCCAAGTAAAAGAAGCCTTTATCAGTTGAAACGTATTCAGGCTTGTGAATCAAATTATGGCTCAGGCAAAACAAAACGGCGGCGAAATTCGTGTGATAATTGGCCTGTACTAGGTTCAATATCTGACCGCATGATACGTTTTAGGAGAGTTGTGAAGCACACTATAGGTTGCTGTTGCGACTGGTGACAAACATTTTTTCGGTAAAGCACGTCAAGCAGCCAAATACTTTCTTCAAAGCCCTGATATTTGCTTTTCTTTTTCTCACTTTTATTATGCCAATAAAATCTGAAGCCAACTGACAGCAGTCGCACAAGAAATATACCCTATCTGTCAAACTCGTCAAAAAAGACAAACTACAATGAAATCATAAACATTGACATAAATCAAGTTAACACTATTAAAGAAATAGCCTACTCTAAATTAGAACTGGTTCCTGACTATATCAAAATTCATATAGAGGGGGCTCTTCAATTAGCTTAGGTTTAATAGAAGGTCTCTTATATCCACTGTCAATGTGGCTAACGCAAATGTAGATCTATGGTCGATGAACCCGTACGGTTTGTGTGTATGTGTGTAAGTGAGGGGAGGGGGTTACTGCAATGTACTGTCATGCAAAATTATCTTGGATTAACTTAATGAAATTGTTCCTCTGAACATACAATCCCTTGTTCAAATCCCCATCCCTCCCCGATCCCCTCTCCCGACTGCAAACTTTCGCTAGGCAGATATGCATGCAAACAATTCATGTACGTATTTATGTGGCTTCAGTGTCAGTAGGGGCTGGAGATAAAGAAGACACTCAAAAAGGGGGCAGGTACAGTGAACGACAAAAACTCTCCGGATTATAATGCATCACATTATAGGAGCCTAGGGTGGCTACTGCAGGGTTTTGATGCCCAGCGACTTGCTGGGCGAGGGGTGGGGGTGTCGCTCTTCTCCGCATAAGTGTAATTTCGTATGCTTAAGCGGTCATTTGTAGCTTCTCTAGCCTAAAAATATTGACATACAGCCTCAGGGGTGGTGTCAGGTTGGAATAGGGGGCCATGGCCCCTCGTCGGGAAAGGCTGCCCCCTTCCGGGCAATTTTTCCTTACGTCAGGGCCTTAGTAGGCATGATGAGATGTGTAATCTCCGAAGGATACCATTCGGCCCGGACAGACTTCTTGTATTTGCTCTCAGAGAGGTGAGGTTCTTCAACAAAGAAGTTCAATTTTCTTCAACGAAATCCTAAAGTTTTACATTTTTGTCAATGTACCCCAAATTTTCCCAACTTTCTTTGGTTGTGGCCCAAAATTTTCGGCAGGCGGCCTTCGGGATGCCGATTCTCATCGGGGAGTTTGCCTCCCTCCTTTTCCATTAGGCAAATTCTGGCGACACTCCTGTACAGGCTCACTTGACTGCACGGTTTTAGTCAGGACTCAAGTCATGTTGTTACTGCGGAAACTGAGTCTAAGCAGACAACACTAGCCCTACGAAATAATTTGGAAAGCACGAATAGTCAATTGAACACACTTATTAGAATGCTCATAATAATCAGTTCAGCCTGGACCCTATTTCATAAAAGCATGAGATCGATCTTAAATTTGATTTCAAAGGGACGATTACATGGCAGATCAAACTTAAGATGGATCGTAACTCTTTATGAAACAGGGCCCAGGCCAGACTTCCTGCCACAGCATTTCAAAAAAGTGGAAAATGTGGAGGAATATTGCAGACTTTCTATGTTTAGAGACATACTTTTTGGTGGTTTATAACAAAATCACCCTTAATGGTCCTTCCTCAACAGATGAACAGTGAGCACAAAAAACTGACTCATCAATACACATCTCATTAAGATTGTAGCCTTTTATGTGCGTATTTTTATTTATATTGCTCGTGAGTGGGCAAAATCTCTTTCTCTCAGATCCTTCCACCAGTCCCTTCAATCTTCTGCCCAATTTCTCCTAGGCCTATACTGTACGAATAAACTTTGAACATGCAAATCAATAGCTGAGTATGGTGTTGAGAAAACAGAGGTGGCAAATCTAAAACTATTTCTTGTTCTTTGAATGTCATTTTTCGTTTTGTTCTAATTTCTGTATCATAACGTTGGACACTAATGCCTTTTACATATCCAACATAAACACTCACTTCCTTCTGAAAGTTCGCTCACACGGCCGTCGGGGCAGTAACGGCAGGTAACGTGAGGCAAGAACTGTACCACTATTCAGAATTCTAAAGGAATAAATATATATCAAAAATTACTACAGATAAATAATAACTACTACAGACAAATCAACTGGGCACAGGGAAAATTCGTCCCCACTCCGTGGCATTTGGCCAGTTGCGCCAAAGTGAAATGATCGAATACAGTATAGTTGTTCTAAGTCACAGTTTGGATTATTATTCTTGTCCTCAAAAAATGTAACCCTGACCCACTCTTGCCACCCAAACGCCAGTGTCTGACTACGCCACGGGGAACATGAGATAAAATAGGAGAAAATTTCAATAACATGGATGAACTTTGCAGTGTAAAACAGGGATGGCGTCAGCTGGAGAAAGGGGGACGTGCCCCGGTCAGGGAAGGCTGTCCCTCGTCTTGGAAGTTTCCAATTTCGTCGTCGTCGTAAGCCTATGAAGTTTTTAATCCCGACGGTTTACTTTTCTGTCTACTAGAGCACATTTTCAATAAAAACCCTACATTTTCTATTTTTTAATGAACACCAAATTTTTAGATATTTCTAATGAGAGTCCTAAAATTTTCTTCTACAAGAGCCTGGAATTTTCAGCAGATTCCTTGAGCCGCAAATTTTGCATCCGTCACTCCTTCGGTAACGCTTCGCATTTGTCGGGCTTCGGATTCCTGCCCCCTCCCCCAGTCGGGGAATTTGGTCCTTCTTTCATGCAAACGTCATCCCTGATTTAGAACGAATACGCATTACCACTTTGTCTAAAAACGTTCATTTTTGTCGCACTTGGCGCGAATTAATAGCTCTCTGGGAAGCGCCTCTGTAACCTCACTATTTGTCACACACAACCAAAATTGTACCGTACTACTTTCAAATTGGTTCCGATTAAAATGTTGACACACGCATATATATATATATATATATATATATATATATATATATATATATATATATATATATATATATATATATATATATATATATTATATATATATATATATATATATAGGCCTATATATATATATAGGCCTATATATATATAGGCCTATATATATATATATATATACATACATATATATATATAGGCCTATATATATATACACATACATAAATATATGTGCATATATATATTTATATATACAAATATATATTATGATACTTCATTTTTCGTGAATAAAATTCGGCGTTACAAGCTCAGACGCTAGTGAATCTTAAAGAGAAAGATATAAAAACCTCCGAATGCATTGTGCACAAACAACACTACTCATGTCACAATTCATCTGGAATTTTTGCCAAAAAGATTCAGATTAAACCTTTCTCCAAAAACACTCTCGTGATCGTGTTTTGAAATGAGACGATGCTTTAATAAAATGAACGTTTTCCCTCGGTTGCGAACAATCCCATGCTTGCGTCAACTATTGATTACACATGTCAAATGCCATCTTTCAAATTAAAGTTTCTACTACACTTCAGATTTGATTCTTTCTTTGTAAGGACTGTCAGGCTCTTCAAATTTGACAAATACTCTGGTTTTCTTTCATCTTATCCTTTCAGCTGCTGTCTAAAAATAAGGAGCAATTTTAGAGATTTTGGGAGCAATTTTGGGGATTTTTAACGTGACGTCATCTCCAATCCAATATTGAGCTTCAGCTAAAAGCTTAGGAAATCTCTTGCTCCGACCAGGGAGTTGTCACTAGAGCGTCTCCCTAGTGGCAACTCCCTGCTCATACATCAAAAGTGTGTTAAAGACACGCGCTCAGAGCATGTACCATATGTACGAATACAATGAACGAACGTCTGCACGGTTTTTCTTTGCCAGCAGTTCAAGTTGTGGAAATTTTAAATGTGCACATGTTTAGCATTCAGCTAATTTTAACTTTGACAAATACAATTTAATGACACACATGAATAATTTCATACTATGTTTATAATATAGGTCATTCTAAGATGATGAAATCCTAATATTTTGCATCATTAAAATAAGGGTATATATGTTTACAATAAGGTTATAAGAGGTACCTTTGATCTTCATATTTAAGCTTTCGTCCGTTTTTCTCTATTTTCGCATGAATACAAAACGTCTTAATTATGGTCACATGCCATAACGTGAAAACTTCTCCCTCCTAGAGAGTACGTTGGAAAAGTGTATAAAAGTGACGAATATTCGGAAAACATCACCGTCATTTATTAAATTTTAAAAAACCACACGAGGGTCTTTCCACCCACCCAGTATGATATTCTTGTGAAAATATCACAAAATGGACAATTCCTTCAATCTGTTTTGCTGTTTTGGATCATTTTGCATCATCTCCCTATATTAAGTATCTAAAGATGACTTTCATTTTTTATTTCTCCTCCATAAAGTTTCCTAATTTTCTACCCACAAGGCCACTTACAATCTTTATTACCGTACTGCCATTCAAGGAGGAGACTTAGGGACTAAAGGCTTTTTAGCAATTTTGACTTGACTTGCCGCAAAGAATTGTGGATGCATGCCGAAAATGAACAAACCGCGCTTAGCATGCAGAGTATAACCTTTTTCCAAATAGCAATTACAAAGGATTGTGGGATAGTTTCGTTATGCGTTATTGTTTATCCCAGGATGTGCGCATGCGCACTCCACATTGCAAAAAGGTTTCTTTAGAAGTCACGTACACTTTAAATTAATGTTTAGTAATTAAACATTATTTTAAAATAATTTTCCACGCTACCTTGTAAACACTGGTGTCAAATTCCCGTTATGAGCTAAACCGCGTACAACTGCCAAGCATGCCTAGAATATAAACTTGCTTACAACGTGGAGGCAAAATTGCTTATTTTTCAGTAAACACTTTTTACAGTGTGGGTCACATATTGCTCTAGCTGATATTATCTATAGCTTTGCGAGACTTGGGCAAATGTTTACGACATTTCTCCTTGATGTCACTAAGACATGATGTGACAGAGAGAGGAATCGAGGGATGCGAAGTGAATATTCGTTCTGGAGGCTAATCACAAGGCGACCTAATCTAATGAAGCCCATTAGTAACAATAATTAATGAATGCACGTAATTTATGGTGCTCTTAAGTTTCCAGCTTAAAAAAAATTGGCTAATCTGAAAAAGTTCCCGCCTAAAAAAATTTGTGTTGCGACCTGTTGTTTGAGAACCACGTATTTACACACGAAAATGTCATTTTACTGCGTTTTCATTGGACTGTATGCGTTATACAACCCTCTACCGGCCCCTCCTTCCACCTATACAGAAGACAGAGAATGTTTTTTTTCAAGCCCCCCCCCCAATCAAAACCGCGAGGCGTTGTAATCATAAATTCTTATGGTCCAAGCAGCAAGGTTTGCAACCACGAGGCCGGGGGGGGGGATATGATCCCCCACTAATTTGGTTGAAGGGGACGGGATACCTTTCGTCTAAATAATTGGGACAACATGCAGAATTTGACATTGATAAGCACGAAATCACCATGTCATCACTTCAAAGATCACAATTCTTGGGATCCCAGCCAACATTCCCAGGTGGGCCCCAACTGGGTCCCTGCTGGGCTACATTCTGGGTCCCAGCTGGGGCCAATCTGTGTTTGTCAGGTGTTCCCAGTTGGGCCCCAACTGGGCTAGCCCATCTGGGCTGGAGTCGGGTCCCATCTGGGCCCCTGCTGGGGCAAATCCGTGTTTGTCAGGTGTTCCCGGTTGGGCCCCAACTGGGCTAGCCCATCTGGGCTGGAGTCGGGTCCCATCTGGGCCCCTGCTGGGGCAAATCCGTGTTTGTCAGGTGTTCCCGGTTGGGCCCCAACTGGGCTAGCCCATCTGGGCTGGAGTCGGGCCCCATCTGGGCTACATGCTGGGCCTATGCTGGGGAAAATCCGTGTTTGTCAGGTGTTCCCATGTGGGCCTCAACTGGGCTACCCCAGCTGAGGTTGGTCCCACTTGGGGGTCCAACTGGCTTAGCAATGGAAAATCTGAGGTAACTTTCTTTCTACAAGCCTTAAAAGCTACCGTCATTGCTAATGCCAGCCACTTTTTTTCCAAAAGTCCCCTGACTCTCTGGCGAAGAGCCAGGGGGGAAAACCAATCAATACTCCCGAAGGAGTTCTGCTCCCCGAAGGAGTAACAACGTCCCCAAGGGACAAAACTTTGACTTAACTGACACCACCCGACAGTGGTCCCGTTCTAGACTGGCTGAATAGAACAGGTCCCACCTTGGAGCTCCGCCGTCGTGATCACGGATACTCCTGCGCCAGGTAAGTGCCAGCCACTTTCAAAGGTAGAAGTATATTGCTGGAAAGTTCTTATTTAAGTTAATAGTTTGGTTTGGCTATTATATATATTCAGTGACACTTGTTTGTTATTATTAACGATTGAGAATGCAATTTTCTTCATGATATTTCAATTTCTCCTTCTTAATGTTGTTTTGGACAATTGAGAAACATGGTTTTCTGCAAGAATTCACCATTGCCAGCTTCACTTTATTTCAATTAGACCCGCATTAAGTGATAAACACAAATTTCCTTTGACAAATTTCGAATGCTCCATTAAGATGAAAGGTATATAAACCTGGTGTTCCAATATAATTTTACATCATTTTAAACATACTTTTCTCAAATTGTCTTTGCCAAAAATTCCCACATGTTTAGTTAATAAAAAAAAAGATTTATGATAAAATACCTAGGACATACATTTTCTGAAGCAAAAAGACTTAATCATCTCAATGAAATTATGTTTTGAAAATTTTCCTAATTTGGCCCATGTGGGCCCCATCTGGGCCCCAGCTGGGCCAAACATATTGGGCTAGCCCAGCTTTAGCCAGGCTAGAGCCCATTAAAACAAAATAAACTTCGAAGATGAACTTCATTTTAAATACGCATGCCTACCTTTAACCTAAAAGCGCCAATACTACGAAAAGTTAACAAAATGAACTTTAAAAGAGTGAAATAACATTCATACATGAATGTGTTTCCCCAGCTGGGCCCCAGCCGGGTCCCGTTTGGGCTCCTCTGGTTTGGAAAACCCATCAATATCCCAGCTCTAGCCCAATTACAAAACTTGGATTATTTTGTCTTGCTATTTTATTTTCAAGAAAACTTTCAACGTTGTCTGAAACAGCAAAAAAAAAATTCAAGTGAGGGCATTTAATTCCAAACGCGCCCAGTTGGGCACCAACTGTGCTATTGCCGGGCTCCAAAATATGGGGAAGCCCAGCAAAAACCAGGAAAAAAACTGAAAACAATTTCGGGCAAAAGATTACAGAAATAACGAAAAAATCTTTTTCCACATTCTCATCGTGCCATTAGCAAGTCTGGCTTGTTCAAAACACCAATATCCCAATTACATCCGTCAGCCCACCTAAGCCCAGCTTTCCCATCTAAAACCCAGCTGGGGCCCAGCTGGGCATGTTGGCTGGGATGTGTTATACCTGCAGTGTGCGTTTACTAAGCGCGTGTAATAGACCTTATGCATATAATGTCACAAAGGAGAAAGTGCTCCCTCGTTTCGAGGAAAATGGAGGCAAAACGCGTGTCATTGCAAGTTACATCAATAAATGCAGACAGCTGATTTATCAACCAATCGTAAGTCTATTACACGTGCGGCGAAATCCACGCCATTCGTGCACGTGTACGTCATTGTTTTCACCCAAAATGACGTCATTGTGATGTCAGTGCACAAGATCTATATATATATATATATATATATATATATTTATATATATATATATATATATATATATATATATATATATATATATATATATATATATATTTATATGTGTGTGTGTGTGTGTGGGTGTGTAAAAAGGACGCTCAATTAGTATTACCTGAAAAATTATTTGAAACATAGGCTAAGCGATATTTTTCGAAGTGAAATTTGATGATAGCTTAATGCAAGTCCTATACAGTGCAGCTGCATAAAATGAGTTTTGTCAATGATTACACCATCCACCGAATGTCTATCAAACGCAGCTGAAAGTTTCCTAAAGAATACTTTAAGGAAACACATTACAGGATAATAACAGGCAGAGTTACACCGCGGTGCGATGTATAGGCTACGATTATTGCTTTGATGGTATCGTCGTCATTTTGAAGAAGAGTCACGTGTGTGGAAACATTTCGATGTGACTCAAAAACAAAATTCACAAATGTGTGCTCGCAATCCATGTGTTGGCAGGATCGGTGTACACTTTCTCTATGGAAGATTCATCATCACCATGATTACCAGCCGAGTTTAGTTCCACGGCGTTAACATTGGCCTGAACTGCTGTCCCATTGTGATTCGAGGGCGTTACGCTCGAGTCATAGTAATGAGAGTTTCGAGAACTACCAGCGTAGCCTAGACTAAAATCATTACTTGCTGAGTCATGCCTTCTTCGACTACATATACATATGAGTGGTAATATCAGAATAATTAACACAATTACAACAAAGAGGGGGATAACGTAGAAAAGAAGCAATTCTAACAGCTGAGACTGCGGGCTTCCAACTTCAGGTGGTAAATAAGTACTGGGCATCCCTTCACGCTCTGATGTTAATAATGTCGTCACAAGATCGTCTAAATCGTCGCCACTTGTCATAACATGAATAGGCACATTCTTAGTTCCACTCACATATCTAGATGTTTCAGCACTAATCGTCGTAGAATCTTGACTACTGTGCTTTGTCGTTATGTACGGCGGTACTCCCCTTGTTGCGGTAAACTGGGCATCGTTTGAAGTGGAGGACGTCGTGGTCAAAGCACCAGCATGACTTGACGTCCTTGGCAGTGTTAATCTATTATAAGTCACGTGGGTACTCTGAGTGGATGAAACTGCTTGTGAAGTAGACGTCAATGTCGTTGGGATGGGAGGTTTTGTAGTCACCTCATTAACGTCAGGTAGACTAACAGTTGACGTCGTAAGCAATGTAAATGTATTACGTGTCAAATAGTCTATCGGAGAGTCTGAAACTGTCCTTTTAGTTGATTTCGGTATCGTAAAATCGAGAGGATTTGTAGGCACCACTATAGGCTCAGACGGAGGAACAGATGAGAACATTGTCACCTGTTGCTTGGCCGTCGTGTATGGTTCAGTACGAAGAGTTGTTTCTGCTTCTGCGCTGATTGTCGGTGGATGCGATGTCGCGTCTGAGGAAACATTATTGTCAGTTTGAACCTTAGTTGGCTTCTCCGTTGACGAAAAAATCATTTCAATGATTTTGGTGACAGATATTGGACCAATTTCACAGGTAAATATGGGAAACACATTGAACTGTTTGTGCGTGACCCCGCACCGATACCTTGAACCATTATTATGGAGGGATATAGACTCTACGTCAGCCGTTCTTATCTTTTTTACTCCTAGGAAGACCTCACTTGAATCCAAAGTCTCTTTTTGCAAACTTTGGTTGATATTTTCCCAGTATGATTCCAGTTGGTTACTTGCGTCTCCATAATAACATTGTAAACGTATCGATTCCCCTTCTGTAAGTTCGTTTGGTTTGTTTGCCCAGCATTGAGGGTGTACAGACATAGTTAAATTCAAATAGAAAGTTCTTGATATAGATTCCGATCCAAAGGACACAACACACAAATACCCACCCGCCGTGTCAGATGTGGCTTGTTTTACGGTGATAGTCCTCGATAAGTTCCCATTTGAGACTGCATATCTATCAGTAAATTCACTGGGCACATTTTGACCATCGTAGATGATGTCACTATTACGTCGCACTTCAAACGATAGTCCTTCACGGTCTGATATTCCGCTGACTTCGCAAACGACATCAAAATCCGTTTCTCCATAAAAAATGAATCTGTATGTATTTTCATCGCTTAATCTAAACGTCACATTTTGAGCCTTTGAGAAGTAAAATGACAATATGAAAAGCCCACAGAAACGTATAAATTGTTTACTTAAAATGGATCCGCTACCGGACATTCCCACAGTTCGAGAAGAACACATATTTGAATATTTCTTCCTGTAAATTGTATTTTTATAACAAATGATCTGATCCTTTCAAACACTATATGCTATGTGTGCTAAAACCCTAAAGCTAACAGTACTAGGTCAGTGTCTTCACACACAGCAGACGTTTCATAAAGATATTTCTTTGCAGCCGGCTAGAACGAGGAATTCTTCCATTACTCCGTGTTTAATGTCGAAAATCCAAAACACTTCAAAACCCAATTCTGCACATCATCCGTCTAGCAATTCAACGTATGTTATAACACAGTATACTCTCCAAACTCCGATATTCAGGGCACATAAGTCTTATATGAATTTGACGAATTCGCTTAATGTATGATCGATATTTTCGATTATTTGATTCCAGAAACCGTATGAGAAAATTAGAGCTTCGAAGAAAATACTAGTTTTAGGAGAGGAAGAAAGAGAGAGGGAGAGACACGGAGATATGATTGAGACTTCAAACGCTGTAATGGACAGCGCAAGCAGGCAATTGTTCAGCGTCGTAGAAAAGGTCAGGAGCTATAGTTTGCTTGATGCGTGGCACTGATGAGATGAAAGTAGAGCAATGTCTATCGCAATGGGTAAATCCAGACGAAGTCTTAATATACTCCGCACAGTATAACATAAAAGTAAAGAAATCTTTTTTTCACCGCCACTTTAAACCGTCATTCTGAGAAAACATTGCATTGTACCGCAGATATGACAGGGAGTTTCTGTTCTTGGTTACACATGTACATTAATAACAGCGCTATATATGCAAGTTCAAATAGCAAATCCTTGAAGTACACAATCAGACAATTATAACGTTCACAAAGAAAACATATTATATGCTATGTGATCAGTGAGGCGGAAAATTTTCGCGACCGAACAAGAAAGAGATAACTTGCTGCCTTTGTTCGAACAGTCGGCGACATATTTATTTAACCTAGGCAACAAGGTATACTCAACTCAATGAACAGGGCTTACGCAAACTGAAGGTGTTGTTCCTTGACAGTCTCCTTTCTCTTTGCCCACTTTTAGTCAATTATAATTGAAAGTACTCACCGAAAAGACCTATTAATTGATCGCTTCTTCAATCACTGGTGAAAGATATGACGTCACAGCAACTGCAATGCGGTCTTCGATACTGTATACACGTTGATATTTTTCTCGCCTTTCAACTGCTAAAATGCAAGACTACTTAAAGGCTTTTGATAACGAGGCGTTAACAACCCTGTGATCTGCATTTATACAGTGAGGCTGTATTACCTCTCCTTGGGCTAAGAACACGTATCATTTTTAACTAAGAGTCACAAACCGAATCTGGGTCGCCCATAATATTTTATTGACTCGCTAGATTTTACAGTTTATTTCAACACTCCCACCGTAAATTAAGAACTTTTTTCTTAATTAACCAATTTCTCTCAGGGTGGTGTCCATCTGGTGATCGCCTTACGGCCGCGTGGATAGTTTTAGGGATACGCCTCAGGCCGGTCACCTATAGCTTTGCCGTAGCCGCTTGACTGAAAGGCCCAGTTCACCTACATGTGTGCTCTGTTAAAGTGTACGTAAAGTCTAAAATTAAAAGACAGCATATATTTAAGAGGTTGCAAAATGAACCTCATTCATCCAACGCTCATTTTTAAGGTTAATTCCGATGCTGAGATATAAAATGTTGAAATTCATTCACGTAATGTGAATAGGTGATTGTGCAATAATTTGTGATGTCTTCCTTGTAAAACTCACATTACCTGCTTTTGTTTTCTTTTGAAATTAAAATGCTTTCAATTATGACCTTGAAAAATTGCCTTTTTTTTTCTTGCATAGCTATTACTATATTGTACAGAGAGGGCTTGTGTAGTCAAGTCATCCTATAACAGTATGACAGTGATCACATTTTGGCCCAGGTGCAGTGGCTTGCGACAAAAAAAAAGCAAAGAAAAAACAAAGATGGTAATTTGAGAAGTACAAGAATGGCATCGCAAATTATTGCTCAGTCCCCCACTTTTAAATTGAATGCGTAAGCTTCAACAGTTTATATCTCAACTCAGGAATGTCATGTGAAGGTAGGGGTTGAACCATTTGGATTCACTGTTTAAGCTTTGTTACATAATTTTCGAATTTTTTTAGACTCGAGGTACACTTTAAGTTGGGGTACAAAATATGCGCATAGGGCTATTATATAAGCCCACGTCCAAAATAAATATGTGCAACCGTGGGAAAATGAAACTGTTTAATAGTACCATGCTGACAAAGGCCAGTAAATATATCGTAGGTGTTTATAATGTAGGCTGCAACTCAAAAATAGTGTTAACCGAAACTCACCGCAAGAATCATGTTTATTTAAGCAGAGAGCTGGAAGACACCCTGATTTAAGTAAGGGGGAAACAAAAGTACTTTTAAGGAACCCAAATCTCATACCCTCAGATGCATTGTCCTAGTTATTTTATTTTATCGTATGGATTTTCAAATAGATGAGGTAATTTATGATATAAAAAGACTTACCACTTTATAATTTGGAATCTGACTTTGGAGGTTTAAACTTGAAGTGACCAGATTGTGGAAAACGAGGAGGAGGGGACCGAACAATGGGGATTTAAGAGGTAAGGCCCATTATATCTGGGATCAGTGGTCCCTGGTTCCTCATCTTCGGGTAGGCCCAGTGCCGTTTGCGCAGAAGGTATGGCGGTGGGTGCCAGCAGTCACCTTAGGTAACTCCAGCCTCTACAAATAAAACCAGGGTTCCTTAACTGAAGGATTTGAGCGTATCGTGTATGTTAGTATTTAATAAAACGATAGCAATGATTCCGACAAAAAAGAGACCTTGGCAGTCACGGGTATGTATGTCATCATCTCGGCTATAGCATTGTCGAACACCATGACAATATTTAAGTAACACAAGCGAGATGAGATGTGAGAAATTGCTTGGAAACATGAACTTCGAGGCTTTTTAGGAGTGTGAAATTAATATATATCATATATATATATATATATATATATATATATATATATATATATATATATAATATATATATATATATATATATACACACACATATATATATCTATATATATATATATATATATATATATATATATATATATATATATATCTTTGGCGCACTTAACCTCTCTTTGGCACCCCTTCGACGCTAGCACTAAATAAAACGACTGTCTTTGGGATATTTGGCTGGTCATGCTTTTTAATGGTTGTAAGTGCGAAGTCTGTGACATGCTTAGCTTGCACCTAATGCAATATCTGGACAACTAAAGCTTCACTATCATGTTCATAAATATGCAACTATCCTGAAATAGTTTCCGGAAACTTTGCCATTTGGAATCCTACGGACTCTTTTGGGCCTTCAATCGGGCCCCTGCACTCCATGCCGTCTAAAAGTGATTCGAGCTGAAGTGGCCTGAGTATAAAGTCGGGCCGGACCTTCCCACTTATTTGCTTTCCTATGTCTGGACCTTGCAGCGAAGGACTATAGTAAATTTCACGAAAACACGCACTTCTATTCAAGTAAGAAGTTGAAATCTATCAAATTTCTTCAAAAATTTACTAGAAAAATGTATATATACAAAATATACAAAATGTAGCATTAAATAGCATCTAAGGAGATCAAATATTCAACATTTTTTTTCAAAAGGGGAGGAAGGCACTCCTTCCCTTAGATCCATCTCACAAAATGACGATCTGCAACTTTCATCTTTCAGCTACAACTTTAACTTGAGCGCACTTAAGAGAA
This sequence comes from Holothuria leucospilota, assembly GCA_029531755.1. NCBI lineage: Eukaryota > Metazoa > Echinodermata > Holothuroidea > Aspidochirotida > Holothuriidae > Holothuria > Holothuria leucospilota. Next base: position 33,413,086 of record CM055973.1, on the reverse strand, counting down.
AACAATCTGTACCGAGTACGAACTTACGAAGTGTCAGCAAAGATATTTCTTCCAAAATTTCCCGCCTTTGTTGTGCCACCCCCGCCCCCTTCCGTCACCACATCCATCGTAATGGCTGCGCCGGATGTCCTCCAGCAGGCCAAGCAGGTGAGAGTTATCGCAATAAAATTTTGTCATAGGCTTATGTCTTTTCACGTTTTTATATCTGGGCAAAGGCCCCATACGGTCGGAGGAGGTTTTGGACGTTTAGTAAAGGTTAAATTAATTCTCATCAGGAGTATCAACTCCCTGTTTTAATTTAGTTCTTTATTGAATGGTACTTTTTCCAAAGTCCGCTCCACTCTTTGGCGAAGAGCCAAGGGGTGAAACCAAACGTTACTCCCGACTGCCCGAAGGAGATCTGCCTCTAAAGGAGCTACATCCCCGAAAGGACAACAAACTTAACTGACCAACCCTTAGACCTCTACATAAGGGTCTGCACTGTAAAAAGAGACGTCTTCATTTTCTTAACACATTATGGCGTTTAAGAATTAGAAAACGAACAACAAAATGGAAAAGCACAGTAAATGATTGAACGAATATTAACAAATGATAAAGATAATGACGTCAATTAAAGTGCACTCCGTAAACACGTTTTTATGTTGTATATATATGTTAATTTTTCTTTATTAAAAACATTTTGATGTTTACAGTAATCATGAAATAAACGCATAAACGTGTTTACTAGATGGCGTTAGAGTGGCGTCAATGTGTTAAAGTTGGCGTTGTAGAGGTTTAATTTGCTTATGTACTTTATTGGTTTTTTCGGTTACAAAAACGCCAAGACGGTTTATTTATCTGTTACAAAAAAGTGTTAATCATTTGTTACAGTGTGTCATGCGTGGTCCCGTTCTTGACTGGCTGATAAGAACAGATACTATACAAGATCTTAGCCTTTAGCTAAAGGATCTTAGCCAAAAGGCTGGGAAGCGATTCCCAGTTATGGAAAGTATCCAATTAACAGTCGATTGTTAAGATTTCTTTATCAACTGTTATAGTAATGACCACCATATCATACAGTTGATTCTTAAATCTTTTCTCGTACAATAATCTACAAATCGCAGCCCCCTGTGTGTTTAAAGGTCTGGTGACATGCAAATTACATAGCTGGATATGTGATGTAAAGAGCATTAAAAATCCAGGCAATAGCCGCAGTTCCAATCAAAATCCATCAAAAATTGACGAGTTTACTTGCTAATTTATATTTTACACTTCTATCATAAATAAACATTAACTAAATATGCAAATTTGTGACGTCGAAAGATAGACTTACCAAATATGGCTAATGTTATGTTTTGTTTTCCATCCTTCATTTCAGGGACACCTCTAGTAATTGGTATCCCCTGAGGGATCTTTAATGGAAGTGGAACTTTTTTCTTAAGATATCGAAATACCACTCACCAAACTGTAAACTATCTGATCAGTAATTAAGAGATAATTTACGTAGGGTAACAAAAGAAATGTTTACATGTGCAACACTACACATCACTGTTTTTGCATAGGCAATGAGTTACTCAAGAAACAATTTAACTTTGCCGTGACTACGCAGATATTTCATACAGAGTTTGAGGAGAGATTATTTACGGGCCCATTACGTGGTCACCATTGTACAGTAGTCAAACAAGCGTCATATTGTCCACTCAATATGTTTGAGCCGAGAGATTCAATCAATCAAATCAATCAATAAAATTTATATAGCGCCAAAATCATGAACATGCTCCAAGGCGCTTAAACACAGACATTACTGCTGATAAGCCTCATGAAACAAGTGGGCCTTAAGGAGAGACTTGAAAATTTCATAATTGCTGTCCTTTATATATTCAAGGAATTTGTTCCATATTTTAGGAGCGTACACTGAAAAGGATCTATCAGCAAATGAAACATAGCGGGTATAAGGCTCAACCAGAGGATATGAAGAGGGGTATGAGGAACGGAGACGTCGCTTTCGGATGTTTACTTGAAGCATGTTGGTTATTTCTCCAGGAGTCTGGTTATGGAGAGCTTTGTACACAAGCAAAAGAATTTTAAAGTCAAATACGTGGTTTTACGGGAAGCCAGTGAAAGTGAAGTTGGATGAGTTCAGAAGTGATGGAATCCAAGTTACGCCGGTTGGTTATCAGTCTAGCAGAAGTCCGCTGGATATTTTGAAGTTGAGTTAGGAGACGATTCGAAATACCGATCAGGATACCATTACAATAGTCAAGCACCGATGTAACCAAAGCATGTATGGCAAGTTTTGTGGCTTCATGAAACTTTCTTAGTTTCTTAGTAGAAAAGATTCTACAACATTAATGTCAGTTTTTATTAAATTTCGAGTGACTTTGATATAACCTAGTGAAGTTTGTTGTGAGATTGTTGTCAAGCAGGTTAGAAACGTAATGATGTGAAATAGTTCCTGTTTCTATCAGTCTATAGACAAATGTGCTTTGCCTAACAATAGTAAATATACACGTCATCATGCATAATGTACCATTTTGCATATACCCTAGGGGTCCCATGGGCATGACCCCTAAACAACCACACAAAATGTTACACCTGGAATCAACCCGGGGTTATACGGGCTACGAAATGGAGGGGAGCCTTCCGAGTGGGCGTAGGCCGCAGAACCGAAACTCAGGCTCCTGCTTGACTTGCCGGTGCCCCCGACACAGTCTTCCTGACTACGGTCCTGTTTGTAGGACCAGTCCTCCGGTAACCTGATATGCGCAAGATGATTCCAACAAAATATCGTGGGAGGTACGTAAAAGGAAAATACTGTGCGAGTATTGTTATTTCTGGTGATGAGTTCCTCGACTCTCTAGCAAATAGCCGAAGGGCGAAAGGAGCTACGTATCTAAGGGACAACGTAGACTGAACATGACCATCCTCTTGACCTTCCTACCTCTTTATCATGGATCTGTCATGCGTGGTCCTTTTCTAGACTGGCTGAAAAAAAAAAAAACTATACATCCGCAGCACCGGCCAATGCAAGAGCTGTCTGGGTGATGAGTACTTTTTCCAAAGTTCCCTCGACTCCCTTGCGAAGAGCCAAGGTGTGAAATCAAACGTTACTCCCGAAAGGAGTTCTGCTCCCCAAAGGAGCTATACGTCCCCGAAAGGACAACAAACTTTATCGACCAACCTTTCGACCCTCAGGCCTCTACATCTAGGGTCCGTCATGCGTGGTCCCATTCTTGACTGGCTGAAAAGAACAGATACTACACAGGGGTGATTAGTGTCTCCTTGCCTTTTTGAACACTCCTATACAAATTCCTGGCTACTAAACCTTGTCTTAAAATTACCCCTGGGCCCCACCATGGGGCTTGCGGGGCTCCTGAACCGCACGCCTTCAAGGTAGCGCTTCGCACTCCCGTGACGACTTCAGTGCCGTTTGGTATTCCACCCAGGTTTGCCCCACTCCCCCACCTTCAGACATCAAATCCCCCGTGCCTTTAACAATGAAAATGTGAAACTCTGTAAACCTTTTTATTTGATAACTTGAGTTACAAGGTTTTAAAATTTCACTTTTTCAAGCTGGCCAGTATATGGTCGGATTTCTCCATCCAAAAAGCTCTCTTCTTCAAGTTTGCCGAAAACGTCAGTTGGACAGATAAGGCAAGTCAAAAAGACTTTCAAAGTGGTACGGCTCCACGAAACGTGGACCTTTATACATTGAATGATCCTCGGGTTTGTTCCTATGGCAAATTTGCTTTGCATATTACATTTTAAGGAATTTGTATTGAACTTTTGCAATATTAAGGTCTGCCTTGGAGCAACATAGATCAGTGCACCATCTTTTCCGTATTTACAAAAAAAAAAAATATGAATTATTTGGATTAGTGGAAAACAAGTTTTGTTTCCTTCCGATTCCGAAAGGGTCGTTTGCCAACTTGGTGAGTGGGAAGTATGTCTCACACATTCAGCTATGGGCCCCGGGGAGATGCAGGGTTAAACTCACACTCACGGTTCTTTCTTGAGTGCTGGCGTTGCGTTGCAGGGAATTTTAGTTCGATTCTCGGCCAGATCCTTCCACCGTACCCTAGTGTACGGACCTTATTGACGAGACTGGGGAATGACGACCTGAAGGGGATGCAATCCATAAGCTGAAGTATTTCGCCACTTAGGGATAGACCTTAACTCTGAGGGCCCTGAAGCTGAAACTATTATGGAGGCCTTGTACAAAACATGATACTTCTGGAGCTCAGACCCCTATACGGTAACGGGCCCTAAAACTTATGTTGTGGTATTTGCATTGATCTGTCACTGTTTTTCAAGAAGCAGCAGAAGGGCCCACTTCGTCTGGGAGGAAGCCAGGAGGAGGCTGTGGCCCGTGACCCCTGCTAGTTTTGCTGCAGTGGTGAGGTAACATGTTACATGCATACAGTAAAGCTGAAGCTACCCTTGGCGATTGCCTCTAGGACAACTGATTGGCGATCAGGGGTTGCTGTACTATTGGGTACAGCACTAGGTAATAAAAAAACTCTTAATATAGTAGTTAGTACAATGCTTTTACTATTACAATGAAATTGCCAAACTGGTCACAAGAAAACAACTCAAAACAACAACTTCCTGAATATAGCATTTTATTGAAGTACTTTACACTAAATTTTCTATGCAAATACTTTGAAATTACACATGAATACAAGAATTTTTCAATATTTCAGAAAACTTAAAATTGTGATGAAGTTGATACAAATTTCTTTCACGTAAGTGAGTTAAATTTACAAGCAAAATCCTTCTATGTTTTCTCATAAAAACTACTTTAAAAATGTCTTATTAGGATATATGAAAGACCATACCACCTGAAGCATACTATAATCTTACCTTTATCTGCATAATTTTTGCAATGAATGAAAACTTTCAAGCCTGATTTGAAACACATTTCAGAAATTTTCCGAAAATTTAAGCTTAGTTTTATGTTAAATTTAGTCACTGCATCCATGACTTAAGGCAGCTTTTGAAGCCATAAAAAATAATGGCAAATCTTATCATGATATTTACTTGGTCATAACTGCTCTGTAATAAAGTTAAAATATATATTCACTTTTTTCCTCCTCTTCCAAGAAAAAGCATTGTGCTCACATTGGATCAACATGACAAAGACTGAAAACACCTTTAACTATTATTAAAACATTGCTTCACCAGTTAAACCCAGCCATAGCTTTTCTTCCAAAATATTCACACATTACAAATGTTATGAATGTTGCATCATTTGAAAGATTGTGTAGATAAATTATTTATGATCCACAAAGCTCTGAATTTCCTTCCTTGAAAACCTTACTTCTTGAAAACAAAGCTACCCAGTTACTGTACCTTAATTTGGAATAGACCTTATATGCACTGAAGTCACGCGACGTCACTGCGGCAAAACAATGACGCACACTGCACACACGACTTGACACATGCTCATAGAAGACTAAAGGGCGTATTCAACCGGTACACAAATCAGCTGTCTGCATTTGCTGGTGTAAGTTGCAATGATAAGTGCTTGCCTCCACTGAGGGCACACTTTGTGTTCTGTGATGTAATATGCATAAGGTCTGTTGCATATCATTCTAAGTCTATAAA